>CM076670.1:15101836-15415795 GCA_038496675.1 Rachycentron canadum
TATATATATATATATATATATATATATGCATAACTTACCACTCATCATAACACATGTCAGAATATGCTGGTGGTCAAACACTCCACACAGCACCTTTAGGCCATGAAAATGAGTTCTTCAGACTTGACTAGGACCTGACGCTTATTACTTGGCTGAAAAACTGACTTGATTTGGGGACTCGAAAGCAAAAACTTTCTGATCCCAAGATCTGATGTAGTAAAATCCAAGAACGATCCAGATACAAACCTGTGTATTTGGTCTCAGTTATGTAGAAGTTCTATTGGACAGATTGGGATGGGTACGTTCTATTGCCATGTAACATCAGTGGTCAGCATTCAAAGACACAAAAGGCAATTTGCTGACTAAGATTTTCTGACTTGACTCTAATTTGCACTCTGTGTCTTATCGTCAGCTCTGATGAATCAGCAAATCAAAAGCAGATAAATGTTGTCTTTCAGGTGTTAATCATAAAGCACTAAGAAGCAAAACACTGTTGCTTTTTCAGCTGTCAAGCCATATTCCTGCACATGCTATTTTTTTGTTTCAGCACCCAGCATATAGCAGAGAAGCACTGTCAAGCACCCATAACCACATGTCTATAACAGTGCAGTGCTTTGCAATGGTAATTTGGACTCAGTGCTTACAGGAAATACTGCAACTGTGGTTGAATGGAAAACACTGGCTAATAGACAACAGGCACAATATGACTGAGTGTTGTAGCTGTGGAGACTGACAGTCCACAGCCCTGCCTCTCAGCACATTCTATCTCAGGTCTGAGGTTCAAAAGCTGAACACTGACTTGCGAGAAACGTCATCTTGAGCGACACCACGTAAACGTTTTCTGTGCGCTCACAGCTTCAGCTTTATCAAATTATATATGATGGAGACAAGGCCATGTCACAGTTTTCTACCATAAAGGACACATCAGACAGTGGCGTCCTGAAGGTTAGTGCTGTATATATTGTTCAGTTATTTAGTGTCACAACGCACTTGGCAATTAAAGAAATCAGTGGCGCACCTTATGTCATTATAGTTATTTAATAATTAAGTTTTAATTACTAAGACACCTCCACCTACTGTCACCTACCGCCACAAATAGAATTAATAGAACTAATTCTGTGGGGAACACTGGAAACATGGCAGTGTAAATAACTCTACGTGCTATTTAACAAGTTGGCTAATTTAGCTAAAATGACACAAAAGTGATCCAGATGTCTGTTGTAGTTTCACATCAGAATTAATCTCCATCAATATGAACACACGTGAAAACGCACATCCTTTGACTAATCATGTGCTCTGGTATAAACACAAAGCAGACTGTCACCTCTGCAGGTGGTGAGCTTCTCAAACTAAAACAGAGCCAGCAGCATTTTAGTGACAGTAACTTAGTCTTTTACTTTTAGTCTATAAAAGTGGACGTAGACTCTGGGTCTGTAAAGTGAAGCCAAAGCTGAAGAGCCTTAAACCTTCATTCTGTCTAATGTCCATCAGGGGGCGACTCCACTGGTTGTTAAAGAAGTCAGATTGTATTGAAGTCTATGGGAAAATGTCCCTACTTCTCCCTTGATTTATTAGCTCAGTAAATGTTTTCCTAATGAGTTTATGGTCTCAGTCTCTAGTTTCAAGTCTTCAGTACAACATGATGTTCATTTTTTAAACGATGGTCCATTTAGAGGAAAATAGACCATAAAGGTATGATTAGGGCGTGGCTACTGTGTGATAGACAGTCTGTACAACACTGGTTCGGTCTCACCACGTTACCAAAAGTGCATGGGTTACCTGGTAGTGAGTTACTACAAGAAGCACGTCATTATACCGTCTATGTTCCTGCCAGAGCAGATGACAGACTTGTTGTAAACAAGGCCCCCACAAATTCAATAACGT
This sequence comes from Rachycentron canadum, assembly GCA_038496675.1. Classification (NCBI taxonomy): domain Eukaryota; kingdom Metazoa; phylum Chordata; class Actinopteri; order Carangiformes; family Rachycentridae; genus Rachycentron; species Rachycentron canadum. Next base: position 15,103,721 of record CM076670.1, read on the forward strand.
CAAAACATAGACCAGGCTTAACATGGTTCAACACGCCTGCTCGTGCTCTGTCCACTCTGTCCATTATCATTGGACAGGCTTTCTGGCTATTGAGATTTCCATACTTCAGAGTGCAGCTCCATTCCCAGGGCCCTCTGACGTGCCCTGCTCCCAAACATCCGTGCACACATGAGGACATCAGAGCCTCAGACTGGTGACACTGACACCGCCGCACACCTGTTGTGAAGGCGTCAATGTGGTGCAAGCTGTAAACAAATTCACCTTTTACATGGACAGCATGCCATACAGGGGCTAAATGTCAGAGCGCTCCATGTTTAACTCTATGTTTCTTGCAGAAAACACATGCGGGGTCTCCCATGTCCGACTCGTCCAGCCTACACTATGACCTGCAGTGTGACAGGTTGCATGTTTTAATACGCACAAGGCCGTGATTCAGAAATGAGCCATAACGTACTGTAGAAGAAAGTCTATTTACAGTCCAGAAAGAAAACTGCTTCGGAGTGAACGGCGGTGGAACAGCAGCCTGGGGAACTTCACGGTTTTACAGCGGCGGTTTGAGCGGCCATGCAAGTGTCACATTGAGGGAAACGCCTTCCCTGTCAGAGCCTGCTGTCTCTTTATGGGACAAACTATGAGCCAGCACTCCAATATCAGTCAGCAGCGACGATACGTCGCACCAAACTCCATTCAAAATATGTCCGGTTAACAAATCCGCTTAGGCGTCCACAAATACAAGTGCCATTGGATGACTCAGGCGTCCGCAAATGTCTTTAAAGTCGGTCTGCACTGGATTAAGCAAGAAGCACTTATTTCACTTAAGTATGAACTTTTATAACGGATCCAATATCACTGCTATGACGAAAACACTTGATAAAACGAGTCACAATTTGTATTTAATTTGAAATTAAGAGCTGGTTAAAGTACTTAGTGTGTGCCGAATTAAAGAGCAAATTCTGCTGAGTCAGGCAATATTAAGTATCACGCCCCAACTCGCATGCACCTCTGCTTATGCACTTATTGAATCTTGAATTGATACATTTTCAAGTGAAGTTCGGCGTGAGTGAACTACATGGCACATGGAAAGGGGGCACAGGCGTGTACCTGTCGGGTTGTAGAGAGCTCCTCATTCCCGGTGGGTGAAGGTGTCCCTCCCTCGAGCGATGCTGGGGTGACCGGAGTAGAAGCCATGTTCCCCCGTCAATCACTCACTAACAACTGCTCCCGGTGTCACTTTTGCACGGTGTCCTCCAGCATTCAGCCGCCGCCGCCGCCGCCGCTGCTGCTCAGAGGACCGGTAACTGTAATGGTTTCCTGTCCGAGCACAGTGACTCTCTGTCCGGCCGCACAGTGGAGGCACTGTCCCTCCTCCGGACGGTGCTTGTACGCTTGTAATCTGCTTGTCCAGTCCAGGCAGATGACGTTTTCCTCGGGTCCCTCACTCACTCTTTCATGCACGCTCCACACACACTCTCTCTCTCTCTCTCTCTCTCTCTCTCTCTCTCTCTCTCTCTCTCTCACACACACACACAGACACACAGTCTCTCTCTCTTTCTGTGTCAGACTGCCTCTCTCTGCCTTCACCTTCATCCCAGCCCACTGTGCTCAGGAACATAGGCTAAGTGGCAAAAAGACTCTTATTTTGCATGACATCTCTTTCCTCTCTTCTGCTGCCTCTGTGTATTTGTGTGTGTGGATTGTTTCACTTCCTCCAGCACATACATTAGTTATCAGTCGCTTTTAGTTTAGCTCAGTGCAACATTTCATTGGCATGATGGGAATGAGTCCCTTGTTGTCGACACGACACACTGACTATCATTGTGGTGAATAATTGCACCAGTTTAAGCCATTCCAACTGTTAACTGAGCCCATTCGATGAACCTAAGAAAGGTGTAAGAGTGTGGATACACTTGGATACTGTGTCAGATCACAGCCGCAAAATCCCAGACAATCCCACACAAACACAAGACATAGGGTGTCTATGTCCTCACCATCTCACCCATGTCTAATAAAAAATGTGTCTTGACGTTGCTGATCTGCTGCGAAATTCATCCCTTCATCATCAGAGTCATTTTCTTCGGTCGTGTGTGTCTGCTCGCCAGAAGAAGAAGGTGTTAGCCATCATATCACACACACCTGCCTGTTATGTTATCACCATGCAGCAGGTTATGGGGGATGGTAGTCTGTCTCTTATGGGGGTTGGGGTAATAAGAGGGAGAGGGGACCTTTAGCCATCCAATTTGTCACAGGGGTTGCTGGGGAGGGAGTGTGGTGCTATGAAGAAGAAGAGATGGGGGCAGAGGTTTTCTCAGCCGGTGGTTTTGTCAATACAGCCTGCTTTAGCCTGACTGGTTTTTGATGGTGGGATAGTAAATGTGTGAAGTTAAAGCTGAACTGATCAATAGTTGAGGAATATATAAATGTGGACTATTTTTAAGGTAGTTGTGATGAAAACAAAACACACAAAAAAAAACTACCCCCTGTTGCTGCAGATCGTTATTTTTTTTATTTTACATCCCACAAGTTTGTTTTGTCCGTATTTTCATTGTGATTCATTCATTGGGTCTGGGACTAAAACCATGTCGCTGAAGTTCAATTCCTTTCTGTCGTTGTCGTGGGTGGACACACAACATTAAAACTACAATCACGACTTACACAAATCCACTGCAGTGACGTGTAACAAAAACAAAACGCACTACATCACAGTTCATCAGTCAGTTCAGGTTAGTTTATTCAGGCTGGTCTCCATAATGCTGCTCTATATAGGAGAAAAAGTAGTCATGTGTGGGTAGGGCTGAGGAGTTATAAGCCTCACCAGCTCAAAGAGGAAACATAGATTGTATATAAAAGTCGACGTTCTATCTAATGACCATCAGGGGGCGACTCCACTGGTTGTTAAAGAAGTCAGATTGTATTGAAGTCTATGGGAAAATGTCCCTACTTCTCCCTTGATTTATTAGCTCAGTAAATGTTTTCCTAATGAGTTTATGGTCTCAGTCTCTAGTTTCAAGTCTTCAATACAACAGGATGTTCATTTTTTAAATGATGGTCCATTTAGAGGAAAATAGACCATAAAGCAGGGGATAGGTTAGGGCGTCTACATTTGTGACTCCAGCCATCCTTTTCACTTTGGCAGACAGTTCACCCACAGGAGAATATAAATTAAAAATAAATAGAAAAATGTATTTTAAAGTGAAATATGTCTTGCTTTGTGACATGTAGTTCTACTGTGATGCTTCTTCTCCCTGAAGGATTTGCATTAGTCTGTATCTCTGGGATTTTTTTGTATTTTGAACAAGTTGTAAGGAAATTAATTTCTGTCTCATCTTCTCTTGTTCTTCTTGTTCTTTCCAGGCATAGTTTTATTATGGCCCCAGTTCAACAGCAAATTTATGACTAGTCTGTTTTTAGTTAGTGTTTGTCTTTTTATAGGATGTTCTATTTGGGTTAAATACCGAGCTAATTGAAATTATCTGTTCAGTAAAAAGTTTAAAGCATTCTAGTTTATTTCTGGATTGGATTTCTGTTTCCCATTTGCTTGAATTACTTCAATTTTTTTATCTTTATCCATTTTTTTTTTTTTTTTACTAAAGAGTTGAGAATTATCTTCATCACATTGACATTTGGATTTGATTTTGCAATATTTTCCATTCCGGGTATTTTTATGTGGGCTAAGATAACTTTGTGTGAATCAGAGTTAGACCCTTTCAAGTGGTCAAGTGGTTTCTTTTTTAAAAAATTTGAATTAAGAAGAGGAACTGACTCGTTGTCGTTTATCCAGCATTTTCAACTGTGTTCTATTGTTTTATTAACAGGCTGTGAACTTTAAGTCCATATAAAAGGATTGGCTTAGAATTGCTATTAAACAACAATGAAGCAGCAAACAAATATCGTCTTTGTAAAGACATAGTGGAGCAATGACATTCAGAGCAGAGAATAAAGTTACACCCCACTCCACATATTTAAAAGCACACAGGGACTGCCCACAGGTGAGATGACACAGTGCAGTACTCAGCTTTCAGGTGAACGTGACCTTGCAGAATTTCCTCCACTTAAGAAACCACTTTGTGTCCAAAAGGCCTCTGACAAAAATATTTCTGGCTCCTTCAGGCTCGTTCGTCAGGTTTGGTCCTGGCTTTACCAAGATGGACAATCCTACAAGCTGCTAAAGGGCTTAACTGTCTTTTATTCTCCTCCATGTATAAGTAACTTAATGGCTGCATAATGTAACAATTCTGTTTATTGATGGCTACAGTACCACAATAATGTTAGCTAACTTGCTTTTACCATTATTATTAATTTGTTTGGCAAATGTTGCTATTGCTAGCATGGGTAATGGTTGTGGCTGGATTGGTTTTGTTGCTTCTCATGTACACAGGGTAACTTTATGCAGTTGCGCTGGGCTCAGTATCACCTTACTGAGAACATGAAGGGAGGCTGGAGATGTGGCCTCAGTATTTGCTGGTGGTCTATCAGCGGCAGAACTTATCATTCTGTAATAAGATCCACGACCTTTATCTGTCAATGAACTTACAGCCGTGACAAAATGTCCTGAAGCAGTGTGTCTACTCTGCTAAACGGCTGTTGTCTCTCCCCAAATCTTTTTTTTTTTTTTGCGTGCTTTTTTTTTTTTTTCCCCAAAAGATGTGTTTGCCTATGGTCTTTTTGATTTTAACTAGATTAAATGTTTTGGTTGATAATTTTCGTATCTCTTTCAGACAGATTTTCTGAAAAAAGAACTTTCACACACATTCACCAAACTGTTTTTCCTTTTGCTTTTAGATTTAGTTTAGTAATTTTGGATAGGCTTGTGTTAATTTCATAAATGCATAATTCAAATATTTTATGATGATTTGTTATGTGACATGTTATGTTAGTGTCGGTAAATGCATTAGTGTAATCAGTGAGACCTTGTCTACTCTGTCCATTTGTAATCTTTCGGGAGGAGTAACAGGTTCCCCTCAGAGGTATGTGTCTGGTATAGTGTGATCTGATTGTGGTCTGTTATGGGACACTGTGGAGAGACTGTTAATGCATTTATGTTTTCGAGAAAGAGATCTGTGATTGCATAATCAATCCTAACAGAGAGGGAGGTAAATCTGCCCAATGTCCATTAACAATGTGCAATCCCAGGCCATTGCACATTTGTGAAGAAAATTCTTTACGTATTTCGTCTTTGCCTTTGTTTTGGTTCATTCTCACCACTTTCATCAGCCTTGTTCTGAGCAGCAGCTGTTTTCAGTGAAGCTCACAGTTTATTACCTGCTCAGAACCAGACAACAGACTGACACGGTTAGAGACCAGCTGATGAACACAGCTGAAGACAGGATACAGTTAATGCCTCTGCATTAATGCAGTTTTAGTATTTACTATTATGGTCAAATGACCACTGTTAAGCAAAGGTTATACAGTGTGTGTGAACACCATGGCTTGAGTGAAACTTTGTTAAGGTTAGGGTTCCTTCATCATCCAGGTTGAACCTAATAACTACATGCTTAAGGTTCAGACACGATTCAGTCTCCTGCATTAAAGTCTGTTTTTGTCTGACTATCCAGTCACCTGACTTCCACATTTTGCTCCACTTAAGCTACTGTCATGGTTACTGCAGCCGCTAGAGGTTTGTCACATAAGCATATGCTGTTTGGGGAACTGGCTAAAATAACTTTTGTCCGGGGAGGACAATCTCCGAATTCGCCACATTTAATCTGTGGTGAGAGCAACTTTTACCCATATGCACCCATGGGTGGTATGTGGAGTCCTGATCCAAATACTGACCTAGCAGACAAATTACAGCTGGCTGTGACAACTGAAAGAAGGACAGATGATGAATTATTTCTGAGTGAAGGAGGAGCTGAGACCAAAAGGTTACTATCCTTGTTAATTAGAAGAAGATAGATCGAGACGTGACGCTTTTCGCCTGGACACGTTGAGGTTGGCAGGTGCAGCTCATCACAGGATTTCCATGTCTGTGCGTGCTGTGCAGGGTTATCGGTGGCGATGCTATTTTAGCACTGGGCAGGAATGACTCAGTTCACCTGTCAAAGAACATCACAGCTGGGTGAAAATCCTCAGCGTTAGTGAGCAAGGACTACAGTGGCTCCAAGGGAGAAACAAGTGCACTGATGCATTTCTGTGTATTAGACCAGTGCATTGGTTTGAGTGAGACACTGTATCACACTGTATCACTGTTAGCACAGTGGCATTAAATTATTATTATTATTTCTATTGATTTCAAGTTAATCATCATCGTTATTCATCTTAACATTTATAGCTTTTGTTCCAATTTCAGAGTTTATATACATAAGACTGTCTGGCTATGAAACTCACCATTTGTACATACATATACAGTATATATATGTGTGTGTGTGTGTTTGTATGTAAATGTATATATACCTTTACCATAATTTAAAATGCAGCATTTTTTTTTACTGACTGACCGACCTTATCCCAACGAAACAGCAGCAATTATTACATACATGAAAGTGGATTAAGTGAATGCACATGCAGTTTCTCATAGATAAATGAATTCAGATCTACTGAGGCAGCACCTGAGGCAGAGCAGCCATGAATCATTGACAGGTTCATTTGTGCGTGATGAAAGATAATTTGCCCTGCAGCACAATGCCCACTGCTGAACAGCCTATGACCTCTGGTAATGTCACAGCATATCTGCTGTAAATGAATTAAAGCAAGTTTATGGCATTCTCAGACTGTCTTGTCTTGAGTCCACTGGGAGATCTGGCTTCATGCTGGTTCTTCTGTGCATGTCTGCAGTGATAGTGAATAATTGTGGTGGTGGTGTGATGCCATCCTTTATCTGCGTCAGCATCTGATAGGCTGAGGGCTGATTTATCTCAGTCTGGCCATCGTCTGCTAATGTACTGCAGTCATTTGATGACTGTCTCCTGTTTACGTTCAAGTTTCAAGTGAGCAGAAAGTAAAACATGAGCAAATTTTAGCCCTTAAAGCCTATCTTAGTCAGAATTAGTGACAGAGGCTTCATGACTGCAAACATTTGTTAGTTTCATTAATCTGAACATATTGTGGCAATGTCACAGTTCCACTGTCAGAGATTCATTCATATTCCTTAAGCCACGCCTTCAATCTTCAGATAGCCAATCACCTGCTGCTGTCAGAGCCCAGCCTCCTATGACGTCATCGCTGGTGTGTGTGTGTGTTTGTGTGTGTGTGTGTCTGTGTGTGTTTCCCTGTGTGTGTGCTTGTGTGTATAGTGCCTTGGCAGTGGAGGCTGCCAGGCTGAATGGAAAAATGTCTCTCAGTCATGAGACCTGACTGGGCTGTCAGTCACTCTGTGGCCTTCCTGCCTGGAGCGGCTCTGACATTGACGCAAAGGACACCTGTTTTGGTCCCTGCGTTTAAAAGAGCACACAAACACACACACACACACACACACACACACACATATATATATATATATATATATATATATACACACAAGCACAGTAATTATTATGCTACAAACATTTTTATTGATTTTCCAATGATTGCATATCCACTTTATGTGCATTCAGGTGGACAGACACCCTCCATTAGACACATGATTTATTTTATTTACAATAATAAGACAATGTACAGACAAACATTAAATTTGACATTTTAAACAGTTTAACACCATATTCTCTGCTGTAGAGTTGAAATTCAGTGCTGTATGTCATTTGTTGACACACATGTCGTCAGTGGTGATGCAGGACTAATGTAACGGTTCTTGGCGCCAACATTCACAGGACATGACCAAACCACTGGATTTTATTGTGTAACAACATATGTCACGTACAGTAAGGACACACTTGAAAAATCCCAAACTTGTTATTTTAAAGGTCTGAATTTATTCTTTATGTCTAAAAAAGCTGCATCTACATCTTTGGAAGTGAGTGAGGCGTGGTTGACTGACAGCAGCCCTAACTCCGCTGCAGCAGCTTCACCTAGTGGCGTTTTTAATGAAGAGCACCAGGACTTTCAATGTCTAAGATACTTTACATGTATCAAGATAACTGATCTATAGTTTAAGGAATGGGCTAAAGAGCCTAGATGACAAGATTATTTATTCCTAAAGGGAAATGAAAGATAATTGAACTAATATTTAATAGGAAATATCCAAGTTGAGTCTATTTTCCCTAAAATTTAAAAGTAAATGGTAAAATTTATGCCAGAACACAGGGATCATCTACCCCTTTACAGTCCAGATGAGTGAAAAGACAAGATATCAAAAATAATCTGCTATCTTTATTCTATGTACCTTGGCATTAAAGGAAAAAGAAGTGTTAAATAAGAAACGTCTAACACATTGGCTTCATATTCTACTGTCAAATGCAAGAAGCCTTATTGCCAGATGACAAATCAAAGATAATGTCAGATATAATGATAGGAAAACTGGGAAAGGGCTGGCAACATTAGTGGCGAATGGGAGGAGTTATAATTCAATCAACAGAGGAAAGAACAAGAACAAATAATAAATAATAAATAATAAATAGACTGAGCTCTGACATTTCGAATGCTGTAGGTGGGGCGATACAAGAGGAAAGTAGTATGGTGCTGATGGCTGCAAATAAAGGGTTTATTGACGATTGATGATGGAAAAGGAAATACATAATTGCAGTACATGGAATACAGTAAGTGCAGTAGGCAGTGATTACTATCCACTGGCATAGGGGTACATCAAGACGGAGAAGAGAGGGATACATCAGAGAGAGAACAATAAGATGGTGACTGGGATACATCCAAGTGTTAGAACTAATACAGATGTAGAAAAATTTAAAAAAAAAAAAGTTAGTTAAAGCCATTAAGGAGACCAAAGAGGAAACTATTCTAAAGAGCACAGGAGGCAAACAGAGTGTGCAATGGTGAGATGGAAATTATAGTAAAGCCATTAACAGGAGATTTGGGCATTTAGATGAAGCAACATCTAAGGACATTAGTAGGGATTTCTAAGGAAAATGTGAAGATCCACAGCTCAGAAAACGTAAAAGCTAAGCACAAGGCCCAATAGCTGTAGAAAGAAGGGCTACTTCAGAGGGAAGGAGATGCCGTGAGGAAAGATTATATGTATATGTCAAGATTGTTCAACATGATATGGAGCACAAGGCACGTCGATATGGGATCAGACAGTAGGAACACCAAGACCAGGGAAAGATCGAAAGATCAAATCCATCAAGCTATAGACCCACTGCATTAAAATCACTGGGAGGACTGTGGGCCAGTTAGTAACAGAGAGATTAACACACTCTCTAAAGAATGAAGAGCTATTTATACCCATCATAGTGGATTTACAACTGGGTGTTAGATGTCCTCTGTGGAAGAACAATAAAAGTAAAGGTGAGTATGAAACATTTTCGATGTGGAGCCCTGTCATGTTGGGTATAGAACCACCATGCCCAGGGAACAGACATTTTCTTCAGTTCAAATTAAATGAGGCAGAGTGAGTTCTCGGGTGAGAAATAGGAGAGAAGGTTAGCAAATAGGACGCAGCGTCCTGGGTTCAAGAAACAAACCAGTCTCTGTCACTGTCAAGCTCCAGCAGCTAAACATGTCATCAGCACCTGGAAATGCGGTCGACCTCAGAGAGGTGGGGGTTCAGGACAAGCTGCGGCGGGGTGATAATAAACCTCGTCAACCTCCTGGGTGACAGAACTAACGGAAAAGGTCGAGTTGGCGGGACAATGTCGGAGCTGACTGAATCCGGAAGATGGCAGCAATGCAGCTACCGGGATGCTAACTGCCGTTAAACATTGCCCGAAGAAGAGGAACCGGAAGAAGTCGGCGATACGCTATCTCTCTGCGTAATATCTCAGCTGATACACACGACTTATAAAAAGTGGACGGGATTTATTTGAACGGGTTTATTATTCTCCGTTTTCCAGCGGCGTCACGTAAGTAATGTGTCCTCCCGGCCTGCTGTCGTGCTGAGCAGCGGCGCCGTTAGCGGGCTCACCCTGCCGCAGCCAAAGCCTCTGCCTTTTCACGAAGTCATTCTAACACTGGATGGAGAAGGAGCGAACCGGTGACATTTCTTCGCTGCTTTTTTCGTTTCGTGCTTTTATACACCAAACCTGCGCGTTTTAAAATGCGGACTATTGACCAAGTAGCTAGTGTTGACTAAGGAGGAAGGGAGCGCGAAGGAAGCGAGAATAGACGTAGTGTCTCAGCAGAAGTTTGTAACGGTGGTTAAGGTTAGAACAAGATATTAACAGAAGCTTGAAAAGGTGCAATTCGTCATGAAAAATGGTCGAAATCGCATCTGTAACAGTTGTTCTGTTCGGGTGCGAATTAGAGGAATGCTAACGTGTTTTACTGCCCTACTTTTTTTTTTTTTTTTTTAAAGAAAGAAAAGAGATGATGGGACGGTTCTCTAAACATCGAGTCATCTCAACATAACCTTCGCCTGATTCTTTCAGTGGAAACACGAACATCGGGTCGGTGTGTTTATGTGATCAAGGCTTTACAGATGCACCCAGTCTCCCTGGGACAGGTTTGTTGCGTTAAACGCGTGCATTCAACGTTGAGCCCTGGTGCTGTTTGCTCAGGCCACGTTACATCACACAGTAATGTCTGCCACATAATTTGACTTTGCACTTTGCAGCAGAGCGACATTAGCCTTCGTTCCAGATAACCGGGAAAGCATGTGGATATTCAGGATGCATGAGCCCAGTTCACCTTTCACACAGATAACACCCATCTTGAGGAAATCACTTGCAGCAGAGCGTGTTGTTCTTCGGCCGGATTCGGTTTTGTGCTTATTTGTAGCGTGGGTCAGCTCGTCGAACACTTTTCCGTTTAATGTTTCATCAGGTTGCCAAAGGGATTTATTATGTAAGGTTTGTAAAACATGGGCCAAAGGTTCACTAACCCCCAGCTTCACTATGCAGCATGGTCTCCCTCCACTGTTACAGGCTAACCCCGTCCATGAGTATGAAGGATTGCAGACTGGACCTTGTAATCAATACACACTATACACCAGACTGAGGTTTTGTTTTTTGTTTTTTTTATTCAGACAACCTGTACATCTTTTTATTCATTCGGTTACCCAGCTATCAGCAAATCGTGCAGCAACACTGTAATCATTCAGATTCAGGAGCCTCAGTTGATGTAAATATCATAGACTGTGTGGGAACGAATGAAGACTGGGTCTGAAAAGTGAAGCCGATGGTGAAGAGGCTTCAACCTTCGTTCTATCTAATGACCATCATTGGGTAACTGGTGGTTAAAGAAGTCAGATGTAGATGAAGTCAGTGAGAAAATGGTCCCGACTTCTCCCTTGATTTATTGGCTCGGTAAACGTTTATGGTCTCAGTCTAGTTTCTCTAGTCTTCTTCAATACATTTTTTTTTTTTTAAAATGGTCCCATTTAGAGGAAAATTAACCATAAAACAGGGGATGAACCAGGGGGCATTGCTACCATGTGATTGACGGACTGTTCCACACAATCAGGATAGAGTACAGAGCAGGTCAGATCCACCCCTCACTCCTCCTCAGATGGTTTCTTCTGGTTTCAAAAAAACCAAGATGTCCAACAGCCAAATTATGAACCGGAGGTTTCAAAACAGCAGCTCACAGACCAATGGATGATGTCACAGACAGTTGCCACTTGGTTAATATTAAAAATCGGAATGAGGGGAAAAATGTGATCTCAGTGACTGTAGAATAATTGTTGGTAATTTGAGTAATTCTTACCCCCCCCCCCCCCTTCTGTCGCCACACCTGGATCCAGTAGAACACCTTTAAGGATGTGGTAGAACAGGAGCTCATCAACATTCAGTCCACATGGGCAGTTAGCATGTTTGAGAGGTAGAAGGAAACAATAAAGTTACACTAAAGATAGTATTTGTTCCACCTCTGGTTTATTTATTGTACAGTGTAAAAACACTTTACATATATTTCCTCTTTCAGATTTATACAGAGACATAGAGGATGTCCAAGACTATGAATAATCCTTTTCAACATATAGCTGAGCCTCTGGACACGTCGGACCCGAAGCAGCAGTTTTACAACCTTTCCAAACTTGGAGACAGTAGATATGGTAACAACAAACCTTTACTGAATGTACACGTGAAATCTCTTGCCAGTGTAATCGTATAGTTTAAGGATCATACATCCCAGAGGTTCACTGTCCATCTGTTCATCAGACCGTCTGCCGTTCTCCATCCGGGTCCTCCTGGAGTCTGCTGTCCGGAACTGCGATGAGTTTCTGGTGAAGCGCTCAGATGTGGAGAGTATCCTCAACTGGAAGCAGACCCAGACTCAGGCTGTGGAGGTACCATTCAGACCAGCTCGCGTCATCCTCCAGGATTTCACGTATGTCTGCACTATTCTGTCTTTATGAGTATGTCAATTAGTTGTTCAACAGGTTTTTAACCCTTGATGTTTCCCTTTAGAAACAAATGTTACATCAAAAAGTAACTTGATAGAACTCCACAAATTTTACATATACAAGTCAGAGTTATGGGAAGTCCTACTCATTCTGTAAAAACATTTGTATAATGTCTTAATGTCTGGCTCTGAAGGAGCTTTATCCAGTCTGAGAAAATAACCCCTGTGATGAGTAATATTGGCATGGGGTTGGATATTGCAAATTTGTGACAGAAAGTTACACCACAGACTGTGAACTTTGAGTATGAAAGACATTGTTGTTTTTTAGGCAAACAAAAATCTCAGGCTTAACTATCAAATATGTCTGATTGTGGCTTTTCTGTTTGTTGGTCAGCACAAAGAATTACTAAAAGCTACATTGACTAACCCTAACTCTGACTACCTAGATACATTACTTCTTGGTAAACTGCTTCTGTCTAAATGATGAAAACGGAGACAGGTGTCACTCTGACCTGCTCTGTCTCTTCACTCCTCTTTCAGAGGTGTTCCTGCTGTGGTGGACTTTGCTGCCATGCGTGATGCAGTGATGAAACTAGGTGGTGACCCAGAGAAGATTAATCCAGTCTGCCCTGCCGACCTTGTCATTGATCATTCCATCCAAGTGGACTTTAATAGGAAGTAAGATCAGGTTCATCAAACTCTTTCCACCATGGCACCATCAGCTCACAGCTCTTTGCCATGGCTTTAACCTTTGCAATCTGTCCTTAAGGTCTGACAGCCTTCAGAAAAACCAGGATTTGGAGTTTGACCGCAACAGAGAAAGATTTCAGTTTTTAAAGGTACAAACAATAAACAAACCCATTGTAACGTCTTCAGGTTTTCATTTTGTTGTCTTTCCTTCAGCCTTTCAATATGTTCTTCTATTCCCAGTGGGGCTCTAAAGCCTTCAGGAACATGAGAATCATTCCTCCTGGTTCAGGGATTGTTCACCAAGTCAACCTGGAGTACCTGGCTCGAGTGGTGTTTAACCAGGATGGCTACTTTTATCCTGACAGCCTGGTGGGCACAGACTCCCACACCACTATGATTGATGGTCTCGGTGTCCTTGGCTGGGGTAAGTTTATTCAGTGGGACATCTCCCTGTGATTGCGTTTTCACTTGTCTTGAATATTTCCTCTTTGGCAGCAAATCACATTGTAGAAGGCTACATCCACACTGTTTGTTTTCGCCTCCCGTCTACATTACTCTGGAATTTTCAAAATGGAGTGAAAAGCTGCTTTAACCACCTGACCTTATCATAGAGGCTTGTTGGAGTGTTGTAGCCATCAACAGTAATGAACCTCAGGGCTGAATGGTAAACAGAATCAGGGCCTAAGTGTGGAGGATGCAGCACATCTGTCCCATGGTCCAGAATTGGTGGGAATAATGCTCTTGATGTAGTATTCTAATGTGGATTTGATAATTAAATTCAGTAACCCTTGTAAACTATTGACAATAGATACAGCTGATTACAGTTGTCTGTGTTTTGGGGTCTTGAGATCATAATTTGTATTGGCGGTCATTTTAAGGAGAGCTGTAGTTTCTCAGTTGCGATGCAGCAGAAAATGGTGTCGTCAGCATCAGGTGAGTTTGGCATTACAGTGTGTGATCATTAAATCCCATTTGTTGTCCAACCTTCAGGTGTGGGTGGAATCGAAGCAGAGGCTGTGATGCTGGGTCAGCCAATCAGCATGGTCCTGCCTGAGGTGGTTGGATACAAGCTGTATGGGAACCCAGACAAGCTCATCACCTCCACTGACATCGTCCTCACAGTTACCAAAGTAACCATCAGTTATCATTCAGCTTTTACAACAAATCGGCCCCTTTTGTTATTTTTACTATTTGCATGCTGACATTTTCTTCCTCTCAGCACCTCCGTCAGGTGGGTGTCGTGGGGAAGTTTGTAGAGTTTTTCGGCCCGGGTGTGGCCCAGTTGTCCATCGCTGACAGAGCTACCATCGCCAACATGTGTCCAGAGTACGGAGCCACAGCAGCTTTCTTCCCTGTGGATGACGTCAGCATTCAGTACCTGGAGCAGACCGGTGAGTGTGGAAGAGCTGTTGTACAGTGGCTCAGGTGCCTGCATGTCCCAAGCTACACATTAGGTTTGACATTTGTTGCAATACTCTGCACAATTCTTTCATCCATGTCATTTTTTTAATTCATTTTGTCTCCTCTTTTGACTCAGGTCGAGAAGCAAACAAGCTGGAATACATAACAAAATACCTGAAGGCAGTTGGCATGTTCAGAGACTACAATGACGTCTCTCAGGATCCAGATTTTACTCAGGTCTGTCTCAACCTCATTGTAATATTTTATAAATAAGCAGATTGTTATTTGCTTTGAATTAGTAAAACCCTAAACTTTGTCCTGCCCTGAGGCTACTGACAGTTTCAATACAGTAAGTGTGGTGTTAGAAAAATGTGAATTTGACACCTACCATCACCTGGAGCTTCTGGGTGAGATCCTGGAAAGGGTCCTTTCTGGGTGATGTGGCAACAGTGCAGAAACCTGAACAGGTGTGATGGGGAAGAACAGCCTGTCTGATTTGAACCCCAGCAATGTTTTGTTGTGGGACTTGTTCACAAGCGGACCTGGTACCAGAACACCTTTAAAGGAAAGATTCACTTTGTGGTCGTGTCATCAAATCTGCGGACCTTTGGTTTTGGACACTCAGGTAAAGAGAGGGGCAGATCTGTCAACTAATCACCACGAGGGGGTGAGTTGGATCAGAAGGTGGGGAATGGTGCTGGACTGACCTGTGAACCCCAAACTGTGACCTTCAGTGTGTTAAGGTGGTATGCAACAACTAGTGCATAATGATCTGTCTCTCTCTCTCTCAGGTAGTGGAGTTGAATCTGAGTACAGTGGTTCCATGCTGCAGTGGTCCCAAAAGACCTCAGGACAGAATTCCTGTTTCTGACATGAAGAAAGATTTTGAAACCTGCCTCGGAGCAAAGGTAGGTCTGATTACAATCTGGCTGAATCTGCAACATCTCTCTCCTTTTCGTCCCTCTGTTGCACAAGGCTGAAGCTTTTCATACCCAAAAGTGAATCTTTCCACTGAATAGATAAGGCTGAAACCACTGGTCTTAAACGTAGTGTGGGTCAGGAAAACACTTTATGGAAAATGATGATGTAGGCTACTTGTATGGTTGGTAGTAAAGTTAGTAGTAGGTCGTAAAGTCAAGTGTCGTCCCTGTTTCACTGTGTGTGAGTTTATGGTCTCAGTCTCTAGTTTCAAGTAGACCAGAAAGCAGAGTAGCAGCTCCACCTTCTCCTCCAAATATGGTTTCTTCTCATTTAAAAAAAACAAGACTGCTGATGGTCAAATTTCAAACTGGCTTCAAAACGTCAGAACGTGAATAAAGCTTGAATGTCTGATCAGATTAAAAATCTCCATCTCAGTTATTCCTTAGTAATAGTTTTTACTTAATGAAGACCGTCCATTATTAAATGTCTGTTTTTTATATATATATATATAATATGATACAAAAAATAACTCATTTACTTCTGTGTTGTGATGTGTCTAGCAAGGTTTCAAGGGTTTCCAAGTGGCCCCCGAGCACCACAGCACCGTGGTCCCCTTCCAGTTCAATGGGAAAGAGTACACTTTGAGCCACGGCTCTGTGGTCATCGCCGCCATCACCAGCTGCACCAACACCAGCAACCCGTCTGTCATGCTTGGAGCAGGTTTGTATACTGCTCTTGACGGAAGTGGTGGAAAATCATATCATGGGATTTTTTTTTTGTTTTAACCGTCAACCTGTCGTTTCAGGACTTCTTGCTAAAAAGGCGATAGAGCATGGCTTGAGTGTGAAGCCGTACATTAAGACCAGCCTGTCACCCGGCAGTGGAGTCGTCACCTACTACCTAAAGGAGAGTGGCGTTATGGACTACCTCTCTAAGATGGGGTAGGCTGCTCACATTGTTTTAAAGTTGATTCCCGGCTACATGGATTCTCGTTGGTCAGGCACCAGTGATCATTCATTTCTGTTACAAACCAGGAAGTGATGCAGTAGATTGATATGCTTTCAGTGAGAAAATGGTTTAGGCTGGAGTGGGGGGGGGGGGGTTCTGTCCTCCTTTACCCCCTCCTGAGTGGTGTGATGAAGGATACTAGTAAGAGGACGAGAGGCTGCATCCACTGCCTGACACCAAAAATGCAGTAGAGAACCTTTGACATGTGTTTTTTGCACATGTTCATATCACAATGGCAATGAAAATAAGATCGCTCAGCACCTGAAGAAACATAGGGTCCTGTCTTTATCTGGCACAACACAAATGTCTTTGCTAGTTTCAGACGGACACAGTTGGCATTTTCCCATCCAGCACCCATGTTGTTTAGATGGCAAATAAAACCTGAGGCAGTGGAAAGTGACCAACAACAATCCAGTCTTAAGTCAGTGGCTCAGTATTTAACTGAGAGTAATATGCACCTACAATGGCGGGCACAGAATCTGCTTGTTACGCACAAGCTGAGTGATCTGATAATGTGTTTCAGATGAAAGCACCCAGAAGGTTTGAACATTCAGTGGCATAACATTGCCATGTCTCATTTATGTCCTGGAGACATCTATGACACGTGGCACCACTGAAGCTCTGCAGAGAAGCTTCTTTCTTACTACCCAGTCAATCCTCCAGTGTCTCCCATTCATCACCTACATTCGTGCTCAGTTTCATAACAAACCACAGATTTATTCACACTCGTACAATATAAAAGCTGTCTAATGCGATTTGAGCCGTGGTTTTGTGGAGCTGTGTGCAGTGAACTGATTTATTTCTCCCTCAGGGTGCACAGAGCTGCTGTGTGTGATCAACTCACCACAAACTGAATCTAATTATGTTATATGATTATTCACCAAGGTGCAAGTGTTGCTGGCTTTTAAAAGAGATGGGGGGGTGTCACTCTGATTGGTTTATTATATTTTGCGCTGAAAACACTCCCATGAAAAATTAAGAGACTCAGTACAACCCTTTATGAATCATGCGCCTGGAGCAGCCACTGTTTTCTCAGCCATCAAAATATCAAGAGTGATACAGACACTAAATGCATTTGTGCCACATGCTTTAGACCATGGACTGTTAAACTAGAGCCCTTTATGTACTGATACACAAACCTCTCAAGTACACAAAGAGAGGGTATTCATTTGAACTCGAAATCCCCATAACCAGTTGAACAGTGTTAGATAGAAATGTCTTCCTAACAGTAAGGATCATTGTACATGTCATTGACAAGAAACTGCAGCAGAGGAGTGACCTGAGTGCTCATTGTGCAAATGCCCTGAGTCTCCAGATTGACTCCCAGGTCGAGTCTTTTCCCCACTATCCACTGTCCTATAAATAAAGAGACAATGATCTATACCACTTATCTTTGTAGGGTCACTGGGGGCTGTCACATCACACACATTGAGTCACATTCATCCCACATGGGAACATGGGAGCTTTAGAGTCAAACATGCTTGTTTTTGGACTGCCGGAAAAAGCTAGCGAACCTGGCGGGAACCCACACAGGTGCAGGGAGAACATGGCAATTCCACACAGAAAGGCCCCAGGGTTCAAGCCCAGAACCTTCTTAATGTGAGACACGGTGGTGCTGACCACTGCACCACCGTGTCAGAATCAAGGACTTGATGTGGGAAAGCCGCCTTGGAGAATGTTTGGAGGGGCAGGTGCTTCCAAAGAGTAACAGGTGATAGGATGAACCATCTGTCTTTTATATAGTGTAGCAGGAGAGGGTACGAGTACAGTCACTGCCAGTAGCTCCTCCCTTGCAGGACAATGATTGACGTGAACGGCCACAAGCGACCAGCTTGCAGCGTCATCAGGTGGATTTTCACTTGCCAGATATGCAAGTGTTTTTCAAAGTTACACAAATAGTGTGACTGAAACCAAAACGTGCTGACAAATGAGTTTTTAAACTGTAAAGTACATGCAGCACAGGCGCAACCTCATGTATACATGGACCTACATATACTGATAGATAGAGATTAGTTACTGTGACGCTTATTCGCCGCCCTGTGAACAATCGCCTCGTCTTCCCCTGACAGGTTTGAAGTTGTTGGTTATGGCTGCATGACGTGTATCGGCAACAGTGGGCCGCTGCCCGAGCCGGTGGTGGAGGCCATAACGAAGGTAGCAGGGGTTTATATTAATTTCCTCATCCCTACTGCATCATTTCACCTTTGTTTTTCTATTTCCTTCCATTTTTACAAACTGCTATAAAAGGCCATTCATCTCTCTCATACTTGTCTCTGTGTTTCAGGGGGATGTGGTTGCTGCAGGTGTCTTGTCAGGAAACAGGAACTTTGAAGGGCGAGTCCACCCCAACACCAGAGCAAACTACCTGGCCTCTCCACCGCTGGTCATTGCCTATGCCATAGCAGGCACCATGAGGATAGACTTTGAGAATGAGCCCATCGGTGAGTTGTGAGATGAAGTACACCCAAAACAACGTAGAATAAAAAGGAATGCATGTCATGTGCTGCTGGAAATTTTAACGACAGAAACAAGAGCAAAGAAATAATTTGTGCACTAAATCATCAGGGGAAAAAAGTTGCACGCTCAGCGTAAAAAAGCACAATATTTTAGGCATGACCAGCAGCAAGTTCATGATCATTTTCTGCGCCACACTGAGCAGATCAGGTCCTACAGAGTTGATCCATGAACTTGGTGTATTGAAGCACAGACGCACATTGGTACAGAAACATTACATTAGCTAGAACATCTGGTCCTCCAGAACTTTACTGGTTCATTGGTGGTAGGTCTTCAGATTGACACCAGGGGGAGCTCTAACAGCAGCCTCACTGACAGGGCTGCCCTCAATCTGTCCACCACGACTGCAGGAAGTATCTGTGTATTGAATGATGGTTACAGAGGTAGACAGACCGGTGGGTCAGGAGACTCCCTGCGGCAAGATTTATCTTTCCTTGTTGTCAGTAAAATAGTGCAACAGATGATTTTTAAAAAAAAACAAAAAAACTAAAGATGATGAAGCAGATAAAGACAAAATGATGACAGAAGATAAATAAGATGAGGACAAACATACAGCTGAAGAACGTGAAGCTGTTACTACGATGTTACGATGATACAGCGCAGCAGTTGTTCTGTAGAAAGTGTATTCACGATCATTGAGTAGAATGGTGCCTTTCCATTCTGTCACGGTGCCGGAAACGCCGTCAGGTCCACAGGATCAGTTTTCCTCGCATAAACCAGTGCGGACGTGTGTTTTCGTTGTAAAGCGTTGGCTGTGTGGAGCGAGTTTAACGTCATTGAACTTGAAACCACTGAGCTCCTGCAAGGGAGGGAAAGGGATGTGTGGATATAATCACATATCACATAGAGCCTCTTATTTCACTGATTTTTTGTGCTGTGGTAGTGAGTTGGACTAGAAGCTTCTCTGTGTGCCGTCCCCCCCCTGAACCCTAAGAGTCTCTGCATTCACATTGGACACACACTGTGCCACCACCACCACAAGTAAATAAACCTGTGGAAACACTGAGGACCACTGCACAACCACTGGACTGGTCCTCTAAGGTCTATTTTTAGACTTCAAGAGCTCATCTTGACTCTTCATTTTTTTTTTTATTGTGTGTGTGATGTTGGCTGATAGACCACGCTCATATAAATTTAGTTGTATTTAAACTTATTGTGTGATTTCAGTCTCTTGACAAAGCTTGTGTTGTCAGACACTAAGTTTTGTCCTCTTGTCGTTTGCAGCCATGAACTCTGACGGCAAAGAGATCTTCCTGAGGGACATCTGGCCCACACGGGAGGAAATCCAGGCCGTGGAGAGAAAGTTTGTGATTCCATCTATGTTCAAAGAAGTCTATGAGAAGGTTGAGGTGTGTTACATTCGGTCTGTATTGATGCTGTTTGATGTGGATGTGATGGACGTGTCTGGTGCTGACAACAGACCGTTCTGTGTTGTTACAGAAAGTGAATGAACGCTGGAACTCTCTGGTTGCTCCCTCTGACAAGCTGTATACCTGGGATCCCAAATCAACTTACATCAAGTCACCACCGTTCTTCAGTGATTTGGTAAATAAAACAAGTCGCTGCATTTAACTGTCACTGGAAGATGGAAGTCCATAATTACACAATATTAAAATATAATATGGTACAGCATTGTGCAAATGGAGTTGAATGTAAAATAGACTTTTCATTTCGGTGGTTTTATTTTCTGACTGTGCTGCAAATTTAATCGAAACATAACTGAAATCACAATGTGGCCAAGTGTAACATCCAAATCACAGGAGCTGTAAAATGGTTTTCACAAAGATAAAATGTGTCTCGACGTTGTTGTGCATTGTTAGCACAACAATGTCACAGTGTTGTGGTGTTACAGACACACCCCAAGACAGGTTATGTTCTCCAGACATAAAGGAAGATGCTCATTTGATACAAGACTCAACAAAAATTACGCAATCATCGTTTAAAATTGTTTTTCTGTGAAAATCAAATGAAAAAAAAAACCAGAAATTGTGTCGCAGTATCTGCCAACATGACTAATATAATTGTAATGAGAATAAAATGACGGTGGTTTGATGATGTTTAAACAAATAATATAAATGAAATTGAAGTTTATATATATCTCAAAATCAACAAAGTAGTCAGCTAGTAATTGCTAGCACCAGGCAGTGGTGTCATTGTATTGTATTATGCTGTATGTGTTTTCTTCACTCAGACCATGGAGCTGCAGCCTCCTAAGTCCATAACTGACGCCTACGTGCTGCTGAACTTAGGAGACTCTGTCACCACAGACCACATTTCTCCTGCAGGGAACATCGCCAGGAGCAGCTCCGCAGCTCGCTACCTGACCAGCAGAGGGTGAGTGACCTCACTGCTTCGGCTGCGGCAGCAGTCTGTATGTAGGCCGCCGTCCTCCCCTCAATAAAAATGAGTCACTGCAAATAAGTCACGTTTGGAAGGCAACAACCGACCGCTCTTTGAAACTACGACAAAGACGCACATCTACAGAAACTACACACTCCTCATCAGATCAATACACCCTGATTTATGTAGAAACAGACTTCACTCAGCTGTGACCGTGGCTATTTAAAGCTGCTGTCTACCTGAAATCACAGTTCAAGTGGTGTGGTTCAACTGATGCTCATTTCAATGGGAGACTTTGTGTTAACAAAGAAACTTTCATTGTGACATAATCATCTCATATGTAGGTGTATATGATGAGGCTGTGTGAAGTATTTCTGGAGGTGAAGACTGGAGGTGCGTGCGCGTGCGTCTGTGGGTTACATTAGTAAAGAAAGTCTTCCTGATTGAAATGACACTGAGCTTCTTCTTCTTCCTCTGACAGTTTGACCCCTCGAGACTACAACTCGTACGGCTCCCGTCGAGGTAACGACGCCGTGATGGCCAGAGGGACGTTCGCAAACATCCGTCTCTTCAACAAGTTCCTCAACAAGCAGGCGCCGCAAACCATCCACCTGCCGAGCGGAGAAACGGTCGGCATTAAAACGCCACTCTGCCTGACATCAGATCCCACTCTGCCTCAACACAAAGCTTCTCTTTGTCTCAATGAGCAGGGAAACTCACATATGGGATTTTGTTAAGGCTCCAGATGAAACCTGATAATTGTGAGAGAAACATGGTGAAATCTGCATCACACTGTGAGATGAATCTGTCCAGACACGTTACACTTCAGACAAAGTCTGCCCTCCACAGAAAAGAATTCATTCAAATCAAATCATTTCAGCAACTCTGGAGCCTCAAGAACTAAAATGCACATAGTTATTTTCATAATTAATTCGACTTTTGTTTAGATGAATTGTTGAGTCTAAAGATTTAAAATGGTGACGGCGCTCAGCACGGTTTGCCAGAGCATCAGGGCGACACACCGGACCGCTGGTCTTACTGTGTGTGGGTCAAAGTGTTGAAGCTTCGTTCAGAGCCCTCGGTGCTGTCCCACTAAGTGCTGCATGTTTCCCCCTCTGTGTCCAGATGGATGTGTTTGATGCTGCAGAGAGGTACCAGCAGTCCAGAGTGCCCCTGCTGGTCCTGGCAGGGAAGGAGTATGGCTCAGGGAGCTCCAGAGACTGGGCGGCAAAAGGACCTTTCCTGCTGGTGAGGATCATGTACCTTCACTTTCCTACCCATGAGCTGAACAAACTAGTTTACAAAAGACCTGGGCCAATATTTGAATATCCTGACATCTGCAGCCATGTGATACTTTTCATAGTTTTGAATATTTTCATGCAGTTTTCTGAGTCTGTCCTGAGGCTCGTCCTCTTTATGATGATGTAAATAAAATAAAATATTACATATTAATCTATTATTTTAAAACTTATCCATCCTCCCCTGTCTTATATGGTGATTTTTGGGCTGGACTCATTTATATTACAGATATTACATATTACTGGGGCACTCACTTGGTAGAGGAAGCAGCACGAAGGCAGCGACCCGAGGCCTTGTGTTAGCACTGTTGCCTCACAGCAAGAAGGTTCTGGGCTCGAATCCCAGAGCCGGAGTCTTTCTGTGAGGCAGTTTGATGTTCTCAGGGTTCCCCATCAGGTTCTCCAGCCTCCTCCCACAGTCCAAAGACATGAACTTCAGGTTCATTGGCGACTGTAAATTACCAGTAGGTGTGAGCGTGAGCGTGAGTGTTTGTCTCTCTGCGTCAGCTCTGTGATTGACTGGCGACCTGTTCAGGGTGAACCCCACCTAACGTTGCCTGGGATTGGCTCCAGGCTCTGGCTGCTGTTTTTCTCTTTGTCAGTGTAAGGCACAAAGATGTTTAATACTGTGCAACCTAAATGAATGTGAATCTAGACATCTTTGTCACCTGACTAACATGTGACCTCGGTCATGTGATCAACCTCCTGTGTGGATTTTTTTTTTTCTGAAAAAAAGCTTAAATAAAACTCAAGAATGACCCGTTTGTGTCTGAAGGGCATTAAGGCAGTCCTAGCAGAGAGCTACGAGCGGATTCACCGCAGTAACCTGGTGGGGATGGGAGTGATTCCTCTGGAGTACCTACCTGGAGACACGGCTGACAGCCTGGGGCTGACCGGCAGGGAGCGCTACACCATCACCATCCCCCAGCAGCTCACACCCAGGATGAGCGTCGACGTGAAGGTTGGTTGAGGACACTTTCTTGGAGATTAGGGACGCGATTCTGCTCCTGCTGCCCTGTGACCTTCCATGATGTCTCTCTGTGCCCCCACAGCTCGACACGGGGAAGACGTTCCAGGTGCGGATGAGATTCGACACCGACGTGGAGCTGGCGTACTTCCACCACGGAGGAATCCTCAACTACATGATCCGCAAGATGTCTGAGAACTAACAGCCAGGGCTCGGACGGAGAGATGAGGTTAATTTGTCTAATTCCAGATACAGTCTGAAAGGGTATGAATAATGCAGTAGTTGACAGGAGCACGCGTCCAGGATCAGTCCAGTCCTCCATGTTTGGTGCAGAGAGCTGAAAGCGCAACACGCAACATTTTCCCATGAATGTGAATGGGACGATGAATATTCTCAGTTTTGAGATTGCTGCTACTCGTCACGTTTGAAACACATCAGACCTGGGTGAACTTGTGTATTTGAGATGTGAATATTCAGTCAGGATGATTTAAAGATACCATGTGTAATAAGTTGACCGTTTCACCTCCAGTGTCTCACTCTCATCAGAACCAACCCTCTGTGCCCGTGTGTGTGTGTGTGTGTGTGTGTCCGTCCTGGTCTGTCCATACAGGTCCAGATACGTGACACATCTGAAACTATTGTAACATTATTCTGGTTTCTTTCCACTGGGGTCTTGTTGAGTCTTTTATCAGTCGGTACCACAGCAGCACAGTCTGGGTTTGCTGTGTTTTTATTCAATGCATTTGCACAGAGGTGATGTGATAACACATTCCAACCTATAGGTTTGCACTATTCCACTCATCTACAGGTCTAACACAAGAATGAGGCTGTATTGGAATGATTTGCTTTTCAATACATGGGAGAATATGAGGCTTAAATGGTCCCTGGAGACCTTGAAGTCCACAAATAGCTTGAGAAGTGAGTCTCGGTATCAATTGTACTTTTCTGAATCTGACATTAAAGGTAGGAAATGACAAAGGTTTCAGACTTAATGAGGAAAGAGAGACACAAACACATTCATCAGAACAGGAAACACATTGTTAAGACCCTGGTTGTAACGAAGCAGAATTATTCTTTAGGAGATTTAAAAACCTGCCTGTTTCTTCTTCACACATTCCAAACCTGCTTTTTTTTTTTTTTTTTTTTTTTTTTTTTTTTTTTTTTCCCCCTCCCAGTGCGTCACCTTCATGTCATCAGCTGCCTTAATAACTTAACGTTTGATCATCTTGGTTGTTCGTCTTTATCCTAAAACACTAAACGGAAAAAACAGTTTCTTTAGTCTGAATCCATTAATCCACAGAATACTGATGAATAAAATGAAATGATTTTTATTTCGTGGTCCTGTCATTATTTTTGCTCCAACTCTTTATTTAAAGAAGACACCAACATAACATTTCCATCTACACTCAAACTGAGACAGTTCTGAGGCTGTGTGGAGAAGATGAGTCTAGTTTTAGTCCCACAAATAGTCCGACGGCTCTGCTCTGAAGCTGTGAGAACAAAGTGAGTTTTTGAGCCGCTCGCTGCCAGCTGTGCTATTTACAACTTGACGTGACATGAGGAAGCGAGAGCTTTGTGTTGCCGCCCTAA
The DNA here is from genome assembly GCA_038496675.1 of Rachycentron canadum. Taxonomy (NCBI): domain Eukaryota; kingdom Metazoa; phylum Chordata; class Actinopteri; order Carangiformes; family Rachycentridae; genus Rachycentron; species Rachycentron canadum. Next base: position 15,128,771 of record CM076670.1, read on the forward strand.
ATTTGTCTCTCGCGTAGCTTCCTGTTGTCGGCGAGCGCGGAGCTCATTGAAGCCACCGGAGGGAGCGGGGTCCATCACGCCGTCGCGGGAAGTCGCACATGAAACGCTGACGACCTGACCACCGTGACGCGTTTCGGTCACATTGATGCACAACGCGACTCAAACCTCGCAAGCTTCGAATGTCATCCAGCGGAGTCGCATTTAGACGCGTTCGACTCGGGAACAGAAGAACCCGAGAACCTCTGTTTCTGTTTCTCACGTGTGACGTAGAACAAAATTGAAGGTGTGTTATGACCATCACATATCACTGTGCATCAGATGAAGCTGTAATAGTTCAGTGAAGTATTTAAAGTTGAGTCGGCTTGCATTGTGGGTAATGTAGAAACAGGAAACAAGGTTTGACAGGGTTCTACTGTATCAATTTAAATTTTTTGATTTTTTTTTTACACAAACTTCATTGTGATTGTCAAGATATAGAAGAGCAGTTTTGTTTGTCCACACTGTTGTGAATAAAGTTGTGGTGGGGGATTCATATGAGTCTAGCTATTGTTTCATCAGCCTTGACTCTGGCTTTACTTCCTTTATGCAGACGGTCCGGACTACAGCTGGTCTTCAGTCAGACCATAAGACCACTTCACTGCTACTCGTTCACCTCCATGCTCACCTGATTCAAGTCCAAGTTAATGATGCCTTCAAAGAGACTTCAGGGTCTGCACCATCTACTTGAACTCAGTCATTCAGCTCTATGCTCCCTCTCACCATCCCTGCATACAAGACCATCTGAGTCCAGACTGTTCTGGTCTGTGCTTCCCTGATGATGAACCAGCTCCTGAATCCTGTCAGAGCAGGGACGTCCCTCTGTCTTCAGGAAGCTCTTGAGAACCGATGAGGGAGAAGCTCCTCTCCTGAAACCCTGAGCACTAGTGCCTAACATTCACACCAAGGCCTCTGCTGCACCGAAGCTGTGCTCATGTCCTTCAGCTCAAAGACACTTTGGACAGCTGTCCCCTGCAGGTTAAAGCGTTCAAGACAAAACCTCTGTCCTCAGCTACAACGACTAGAAACGGCTCAGATGAAGCTCAGCCTTCAGCAGAGTTTTTGCACTGGAAGGTTTCATGTTTTTCATTCATAAACATCATCGACCGTGTGCAGAGTAAGAGGAGGACGGTGAGCTCTGACTGCAGACACAGTGACGACGGACGGATGCGTTCGCTGTCGCCCTCCTGGCTCTCTCGTCAATTCTTAATCATCCTGAATTATATGGCACAGAATCGTTGCCACGCAGGTGCTGTTTCAGCGAAGTGGTGTATCCGAGACGCCGCTGGTTTGGCCGCACTCCGCCGAAGGATGGTCTTCTCTGAGCGGTTCGTGTTTCACCAGCCGTTTGTTTGTTTGTGAGACAGAGGGACGGAAAAAGCCAGTGTGGGGGAGGGGCGAGCTTTGACATAAAAAGGCCAGCTGCACGTGTTGCACACACTCACACAACCCTGCCAAGGTCCAGTGCACCTACAACATGAACACACACACACACACGTGTCAAATCTATAGATGGCGTACAAGCTGAGGGTGAGCTGGACTTGGAACTCAGAATCTGGACTGAAACTCATTTGCAAACATTTGAATTATTCAAATGTAAGCAAAGACTTCCATTCACTTAACCCCTGAAACCCCTTGAAGACCTAAAAGTCTACAGGTCTGAGAGGTGCTCAGATTTCTAATCTTGGCGCTTTAGCATGACCATTATTTGTGTTACTTTGATGCTAACTTGCTACCTGTTTAGTTAGCACGTTAGCACAGCGACATTAGAAAAATCGGTGTTTCCTTGTCTACACACTGTTGTCGTACATTATGTTCGGTGATGGAAAGCAACTAAGTAGGTGTTGAGTCGTATTAGCAGCAAGTACCAAGTACACAAATATTGAGCTTGAGTACAACTCTGAGGTACATGAGTATTTCTGTTTGTGGCTACATTTGACTTCCGCTCTCCTACATTTATTTGACACCTTTAGTTGTGCCAGATAGCAAAATAAATCCAGCTCATACTTGGGCCACGTGCTCGTTCTCAGGCCCAGCATTCGCCTGTTTTCATGGCCCGAATCGGGCCCATATACAACATGACTGTCAGATGCTACCTCCACATCTGGACCAATTCTGACACATAACGCAGAAAACCAGCCAGTACACGTCCCAGGTATGTGGTACGCCAGCGGAGTCGCCCCCTGATGGTCTGTAGATAGGATGAAGGTTTAAGGCTCCTCAGCATTGGCTTCACTTCACAGCCCCAGAGTCTACGTCCACTTTTATAGACAGTCTTTTGTAAGATTTCAGACCTTTTTTTCTTGATGTAATGCTTTGAAGTATGAGGTGGACTTCTGGATTTCTTCCACCACCGATTATATTCAAATTGTTTCAGACTGTGAAGCTGTTATGCTAACATGCTAGCTGTGACGCTGCTGTGGAATAATATCCCATCATATAAAGTCAGGCTTATTCATTTCTTCAATTTTTTCACAGTGTATTGGTTCATTGTGTTGAGTTTAATGTTATCGTGTGATGCTGGTGTTTAGCATTATGTTTGCATTAGCAAAGTAAAGGTGAGGCTAACATGAATCTCAAGTCATACATTTTATTTACTTTTTAGTTTATATTAGCATCAAAGAATTCATCCTCTAGAAATCTTGAGCAACCAGCAACTTTAATGACAAGTCAACATATTATTGTACCAAGTGATGTCCTCAATGTTGTTTGGCTAGAAAAGACTAGAAAATCCATTTGGACCAAGAATGACCAACATACAGCAACATCTTGATAATAGAGCACAATTTGATTAACATTTCTCAGCATAATTTATTCAATAAAACTTAAATCATCCATGTTATTAGCGCTATTTCATACATCAATTAACATACATGTGGGATGGTTTTCACTTTTTCAGCATTAACAGACACAGTGTACTATTATCAACCTCCAGCTCTAGTAATTCATCTTTAATTCATTTAAATGCATGTGTGATGTATTGTTGTGTTGTTCATCAGTCACCCCTGAGTACGTCACTAGGTAAGATACAGTAGTCTGTTAGTCTAACATTCACACACTGAACACTGCTTCACCAATGGTAGATTCAAGTCTGGAGAGGAGGAGGGGGCCAAGTCTGTTGAAACGATGGTTCTTCTCAGTGACAGGGACACAAATGCTGTATTGAGGTAGAAACATCGCTTTAAGACCAGATGCATCACGATCCCTCTGAAATGATACAGTACTGTAGGGTTGACCGTTAAAGGAACATTTTGAGGAGCTCAGAAGCTTTAAAGTGCACCGTAACAGTTTGACTATAACAGCCATTCAAAATGCTCCTTACGTACTCATTCCAGTGGTGTACACATAATAAACAACTCCACCTTGGCCTCTATTCGTTTTGTGCAAGTGAACGCAGCTATGAGTAGATCTACATACGCTGATGATCATACAATTCATGAAATTAGACGCCGACGAACACAAGTTATCAACGCGTAAATGTGATGCGGAGGCGACAGCTTACAGTTTAAGATGTAACTTCCTCTGAGAAATACTGCCTGAAGACAAGCTACACGCCAAGGAATTACGCAAAAACGCACAAAGCAAACACACATTCTCCCAATTAATCTTCATCCGAGCGCTTAACATATTTTCATCGCGCACGTTGACTCGGAGCAAAGGAATTATTTTCTTTAAACAATATTTCCTCTTCCCCCTCACGAGGGAGGTTGCAGCAGCTGAATGTCACAAAGGAGAAGAAAAATGCCAACAACTGGAAGTGGGAACAACAGTTTTTCAAATTCAACAAATGTATGAATGCTGTGAAGCACATAATGCCTGCGACAGCCAATATACAGCCTCTTCTTTGTGTTTGGGATATTACTGACCGTTAGCTCGCCAAGCTAACATGACGCATTTCTTACACTCTCTTCTCTATGGACACATAAAAAACATGGACGCAGACAATTGGTAAAATCAGAGAGATTAAAATAGAAGTTCTTAATCGACTGGATTTACAGCAACCAAACCCAAACCTGTGCCCAGAGTCTAAATCTACACATTGAAGTGGGACCTGCAGAGTTTGGGTCAGGACTCTAGAAAAAAAAGCAAGGACAGGAAAACAGGTGTACACGGGATCAGAAATAGTAAGCTAGCAATAAAGGCTAACCTAAGGTCGTGAAATTCAAAACTGAATAAATAGACGGCAGCTTCGATGGTAAGGTTAGCATTTAATTTACATGGCAAACCCAGTGGGTCCTTCCTCATGTATTACCATTGCTTTTGAGTCACACACCAACGCATCTGTTCATCCAGTATCTGGTGATCAGCGAAACCCCAGTGGGACATCAGACAACACTTAACACTGTTCTCTTTCGGATGAAAAAGCGCTCCATTCACCGCACAAGAAATGGACATTTCAAGTCTGGGAGATGTTGGCACATCTTTTTTTTTCACTACGGATAAGAAAGCTGCTTCTCCAGATGGTTGGTCAGAATACAAGGTCCCCAGGGTCTAAAAAGATGGTATTTTTAATCTTGTGTTTATGAGATTAAAAAGACAATCTTTTTTGGTCGGTGGCACTTTTGGCCTTCCATACAAATGTCACTGCAGAGGATGGAAACATCTTCAGAGCAGCGGTAAGTGCTGTTAAATGACCCTCCGAGTTTTTCATTGGCTCGTGGGTAATGATGATACACAGATACAAACAAACTAGGTGAATTATTAACCGGATTTATCATGTGCAAAACTATACAAGAGGTTCCTGACGACATAGTATAGCTACAATATTGCCATGATTGACTATCGTTTTCTAAAGTATGGCTTTTGCTTTGAGAGGCTGCTGAACATCACGTCACATGAAAAGCCGTCGCGGCTTCGTCCTCATTTCATCTATGTCCACGAGGATCCTCAAAACGCAACTGCTGCTATGATCTTTCATAAAGACAGACTCCACTAACATGAGCTGTCACTGAAAAGATGTGCCCGTACAGAGTGGGTACCACAGACATGAGCTACGAAAAAACCCAAGATGCTTTTGATACTGATCAGAAAACGTCGGATTTACATCACATTTAATAAGAACTAGAGAACTTTAGACAATGTGAATGTTGCGTATCAGTGTAATAAAAACCATACAAACGGGAGATGTATTGACTGCACCATGAAAACATCTCACATCAAAATACCCCAACAGAACATTTCACCAGAGAACATCCTTATATGCGTATGAAACGCTAAGGTTAGAAAATGAGCATGGCTTCTTAATGACAGGCTAGATGTGACCGGGCCCCCTGAAAGTGCTTTACTGTCAGACTAATATGAGCTCTCAGCTATTTCTGTTACGTCGGCAAGGCCGCCACACTTCCTGCTGCAAGGGCCACTTGGAAAGAGAGGGGAAACGAGTGTGTGTATGTTAGAGGAAGGGAAGGTATGGTTAACAAAGGTCAGACAAAAGCATCAGTTCAGTGTGAGACAATGGGTTCAACTGAAGCCATTGCAGAATTTTTGAAAGATACCATCTTAGGTCAGAGGAAGGGGAAGTGCAACAGGAGGAAGGAACTTTTAAGCCACATTACCCAAATGTTATATGGAAAGTGTGTTCTCCTGGGTACCAACACCTTTTCTGTCCTCACGTATACAGCCATCTAGAGGTAGTTATTATCCCCACTGCTCAGACATCCTGTTGAAACATGCTTTAAAAGCTCAGGGGAAAGAGCTGGCAAGGTTTTTCAATATCCACTCAAGCAGACAGCCACCCTGTGGTGAGCTCCGAATATAATCCTTTCATCTCCTGTTGTCCCCCATTTCCCCTCACGAAAGCTTGAAAAACGCTCCCGAAAGGAGTGGGAACATGAAGAGGGACATGAAGACGGATGGGAAATATTGTTTTACTTGTGCGCTTCTTGTTGGGAGATGGCTCTGTGTGCATGTGCAAATCTTCCTTCACGGTCAACATTATAAAAAAAAAAAAGAAAAAAGACTGTGTCTGTGTGATCAGTGACATTTCGGGTGTCTCTTGAGGTGTTCCTTCACTAGCTGGTCTCTCTGAGGTCCATAGATGCAGTTGGCACGCCAGGAGAACCACACGATGATGGAGATGATAGTGGTCTGGAGGAGGAACATCACCCCATAGGTGGAAGCTATGGTAGGTCCAGGTAGACGGGAGAGGGTGGCAGGGGGCAGCAGAAGAGTCGGGCTGAGCAGGATGGCCCTCACCTCAGCCTTTATCATCTGAAGCTCGTCCAGGATGGACAAAAACGTGCAGCAGTGGAACCACTGATGGCTGTGCCCCCAGATGTCAAACCGACCCGGGGCCAGCCGCTCGGGGAATTTGCTGATGTTGAAGACGGCTGACACCAGCAGCCAGAGGCAGTGGCGATAGAAGAAGGTGGACATGGAAGTGGACACAGCAAAGGAGGAGGAGGTGCTGGAATAAGGCGATCTGGTCAGGAGGCGATAGAAGACTGGCGTGGAAGAGACGAGGAACGGGAGGAGGAAAACAAGGGTTCGAATGACGTATCGATGCTTCCTCCACCTCTGGCGGGTATTGCAACAAGACAAGACACAAATGATTGCTACAACACATGCACACGGGATGTAGAAGGTCTCAAAGAACACACTGAACTCTGGCATTGCATATGATGACGTAATAACCCCCGCAGGATCATGTTTCAAGTCTACGTGGGGTCCATTATCACCTCCTGTCTCCACTATCCCTGCCCGAGGGTGGATGTAATAGTAGTATGCCAACGATGAGCCAACCGTGTAGGCACTGATAGTGCCGTAATCCACAAAGAAGCAGACTTCTCTTACCACGAGAGACATTGAGTTGAGCAGGTGGGCCATGCTGCTGGCCATTAGCAGACAGAACACCCCAATATAGTAGTTCCACAATGGATAGAAGAACGGGGCATCACCATGTGGTGCACCTTCCCAACCAAACACCTCCACAAAATAGTATGAAAAAATGAAAACTGGGAGGAAGTGTGTCCAGAAGTTGCCGGTTTCATTGGTAGGCCTGAACGCTGAGAGTAAGCAATCCCTCAGGCTGTAGTTTGGGAAACGGTATCCGGTCAGGATAAAGTTCTCAATGACCCGAGGCGGCACATCTGTATGCCTCAGAAGAGGTAACGGTTGACCACAGTTCAGGAGCATAATGACAGTTTATGTTGCTGGCAGCCAAACGTCTGTGCGGATCTGACCTTCCGTGATAAGCACTTCACTTTTTATTGCTCGGCCGATGACTTTTTTGCTGGTCTCAGCATAATTTGACGTTACCTCCATACAATCTGTTGCTCAAGAATGGATAAGGCATCCACAGGCTTCTCTCGCTCAAAAACACCGACCCTGCTCTTCTGAGGACCTTTGATCCCGGCTCCGCTGCCTCGAGGGCTGTAGGCTGGTCTAAAGAACAGAGCTGGTGCACAGGGAGAGTGTTTCCAATAGCCACCTGCTTGATTCGTTTATCTTTTGGTTTCCTCTTTGGCCCCAGTACAGAAGGTCAGCAAAACATCCAGCACGCAATGCTGGTGCTGGTGTTCTGGCTCCCTTATTTTGCATAGGACACGGTCCCTTTGTTCAGTCATATGCACATTCACGTGTCTTGTTATGCATAGTTCTGCAGCAGGAAAAAAAAAAAAAAAAAAAATGAAGGTCACTTATTACTGTGTTACAAGGTTGAACAGCCCCGTCAGTGGCTGCCTGAAGTATCCACACAGCAGAGATGTCCTGGAGATGCGTCCATTAAGCTCAGTGGTATGTAGGTCATGCCGGCCAAGAGAGCTATATCAGGCTACTGCAGGCTCCTATCCCCCCCCTGTTGTTTCTGGTCCTCCAGCCTGTATCCACGTCCGACTTTCTATTCATCCAACTCCCATTCCGTTGCAATGCAGCCCGCTGCAGAGAAGAATAAATCCCCGGGGGCCGGCGGTAGAGAGAGAGAAGCGCCGGGTGCCGGTGCTCGGTCCCTCACCTCAAGGTCACGTTGAAAAAAAAAAAAAAACGGGGGTTTACGACAGATATTTCGCGGCGGAGGGTCAGTGCGCTGCCGCCGGCGTTGAGCCCCGAGAGCCAGCCGGCACTTGAGCCGCACAGCGGAGGACCGGAGACCGTTTGACAGGTACCGGCGTCAAGTTACGCGTGCGATAATACCGGTGTTCCGGTTGCGGGTTTCAAAATAAAACTCAGGGGTTGTGACGTAACACCTTTTTTCCCGAGGTCATGTTTTCCAGTGTGTACTATCAGGAGGAGTAAACATAGCTATAGACTGGGTTATCTGTCACTTTCTCTAGGACCGTCAAATTCAACATTACTCTACCAATATGTCCAATTGTTGCTCACAGTGTTGTCAAAGCAGAACGGAAATATGATGATTTACAAGGCCAATGTAAGAAAAAGACACAAATCAGAGTCAGAATACTTTATTAAGCCTCAGGGGTATAATATAATAATAATTTGGTATAATCACTACATAATTACTATGATTACCACACAGTATAAAGTTTGTGCTACATAGAATAAACTGAAAACAAATCAAATAGAGAAACCGAAATGTTGTCAACATGAGAACATGAATCTCACACTTCAGTGTAATGATAATGGTGAGAACGTCTCCCATCGCAGTTTTTCAACAACACCACGTTTTTGGGAGACGTCCAGTTCACATTTGTGTATTTAATTTGTAACATTGCACAAAATAAACTCACTTTAATAACTTCAGCGTTATCCACACGCTCATTTAGAATTACTAAGATGACAGGCATCCTTTTTAGTATGACATGTTGAGAAAACTTCTACAAAATAGTGGCTTGAGTAATAATGTTATTAGCTAGTGGAATATCAGTGTTTAAAGTAGTGCTCCGCTCAGTGAGAATTTAAGGGCCTTTCCTTTTAGATTTAAAACGCAAACAGAATTTTGTACTGAATAAAAAGCACATGTGAGCGATGGAAACAATGGAAGCTGACACTATTATGTCATAACATTTAAAATAATTTAACATTTATTTAAAAAGACATTGTTTAATGGGGTATGTTTTGTTTTGTTTTTTTAATCCCCTTGTAGTTTGAATTACTACATTAAAACAGTGACCATGTTTGGTATTATTGTGTTAATACAGTGAATTTAAATTTGAAAAAGAAAAAGAAAAAGAAAAAAAAAAAAAGGAGCTAAAACCTCGCCTTTTATTTTGAAGGCAAACCGAGTTCGTTTCCGGTCTCGTTCCGGCTCACTGCGCATCTTGAGGCAGCTCAGCGATGTGGCGAAGTAACTCAAGGCTCGACTCGTTTCATCAGCTCTCACTCTTGTATGCGGGCGAGGCGGGAGGCGGGAGACACTGGACCAGGACAGATGAAAACGGAGGAACAAACCGCGCCGTGTCGAGCCGACGTGTTTCCCGTTACCCGCTTTAAATGCACGGAGTGTCCCTTTAGGGTAATCCCGTTAGAGCAGCACTGTGCCCCCCCCTCCCCCCCGTCCTGCTCGCTTCAGTAACCACACACCACGATGCTAACTCTGTGTTTCAACTTAAAGCAGTTATCCCTGTTATATTATGATCCTGTGGCTGCAGCTCTTTGTGTTCAATAAATGTGAGAAAATACACATCTAGTTTGGTTCTTCTCCTATGTCAGCGCTTTTACTTCATTGTAATTTACTCATTTATGGCAGCATCTACCTATCAATCACAGTAGTCCCCCATCCTACTGGTAATATTTAGAAAAAAGACACCACACCGACAACCTACAAGTGTTGCAACAGGAATTGTGATGGAGGACTGGTATGGTATATGAAGGCTGTGTTTTGCAACATTAGATAGTAAAGAAAGCGTGTTCCCTTCTCTGTTATGTCCTGTGCATTAGGCCACCAGGCCCACAGGCCAGAAACCCCTCCTCCATGTCCCCGTTCACCCTCCAGCACTGACCGTTGTGGCCAGATGTCAGGAAGTCTTTGAAGCAGCAATCTTGGCAGGGTGGGGTGGGGCTGGGTGGGATGGCCATTTTCCAAATCCCCCTGAGGAATAAGAAGCAGGCTACACTTGAGTGCACGGCAGAGTGGGACAGAGCTACAACATGCCTAGGCAGTAATGATTTAATAGATGTGGAGCCAGCTCTCTTGACATAATGGAGGTTAACTGTTGGATAGATTTTACATTGCAGACCCACAGAAAGACCGAGATTTGGCACTGGACACACTTGAGCTGAAACATTAAACTCTGTAGAAGACTACTAGGGTGTTCCACAGAGTACAACATTACACTACATATAGTGGGCAGAAGGGAACATTTCTGCAATCAGCAAATATTTATAAATCTTATTGGTAACTTCCATGAAACGCTCCCTTTGAGCACCTTTGGGTCCCTGTTTGGACCCCTTGCGTTCCCGTGGACTCCGAGCTGGCTCTGTCTTCAGCACCTTGGCTTTCTAACCTGATTGTAAAAAACCTCTTGCAGCGGGTTTCTTCATGTGTAAACAAGACAAAAAAAAGACCTGTCACACTCCCAACAAATATGCTGTGAGTCAGTCACATGACTGGTCATGTTTTGCAGAAGAGAAAGTGCTGCCTTTAAATATTCACGTCCTCCAGCAATGAAGAGAATGAACCGCATCCTCTCACTTCTTATTTCATGACGATGGGATGTTCTGTCTGGGAAGTCACCTAAAATATTGGCAGCAGTGTTGTCAGTGGTTTACTGCTAATTTCAGTACACTGTAGTTTCTTCTTGATTTGACAGTAGACTACTGGCAGCAGGGTGCCAGTATATTGCAGTTTTTCTACAGTTGTTCCCTGTTAATAGTATGTGCTACACTGCAAAATGTACTGTTGCCATGAAATATATATATAGTATATTTCATGGCAACAGTACATTTTGCCCAGAATGCATTGTCTTCGACAGTATAGTACAGTTTCAGTGAGAGACAGTATGTTACTGTCGATATGGCAGTTTTTCACAGCAATTTGTTCCCCTGCTTAGCGTCCAAGACCGGACTAGATCAGGCACGTTTGGCGCGGTATGCTGGTATGGCTTTGATTGTGGCGGCTTCTCAAAACACTGTAGATGTGATAACTTTGGAGGTTGTTGTAAATATCAACAATCTAACTACTGTTTAAGGCAGAAAAGCCCAATGTTTGGGAGAGTGCATCAGTTGCGATTTAAATACACTTAATGATACAGAACGATGCATATATCGATTTGGGACATAATCAGAATGTTTTGACGCCCAATTTTTCATAATTTGAGGGTTTTGGAGGATGTAAACAAAAAACAAAAGGATGTAAACAAAAACTATAATTTTGCTCTGGACTCTGGACTTGAAAAAATGAGTTTTTAGCAGCTCCTGTCTTCAGTGTAGCCATTAACCACTATAACATTAAAAAAAAAAAAAAAAAAAAAAAAAAAAAAAGGTTTTGAATCCAGATCACAAGAGTTTAGGCTATAATGGCTCAAAAATAATGAACTGCTATGTGCACAGTTTTGTTTCCCATTAAAGTCACACAGTTAGGCCTGTTTTCTCTAAGGAGGAGTGTGTATCCATGTTAGGGTGCACAGGAAAGAATTGCTACAACCGCTTGGTAAAATACATAGAATAAAAGTTTCAAATACAAGTTTCTTGTAGATGTCAGTAAGATAGTAAGACACTACAGCAGCCAGTCTGCCGTCTATATTATTATTATTATTAAAGTAGTCAAAGAAGAAGGAAAAAGGCGTTAAATCAGTCGAGCATATTTACATGAGACGATGGTAAAAAGGAAATAAGCGACATATGGAACAAAGACGAAGTAGTTCAGTTAATACCTACCTTCGGGTGTAAAAATGTGAACGTTAGTGGGGGTTTTTTTTAATAAAGAAAAACCACAGTTCCTTTGTTTACTCTCATTCATTTCCAGGCCAGTTTCCCGGTCCAACATGGCCGCGACGTGACGTAGCTGAGAGCGCGCGTGCGAGCGCGCGCGGGGGGGGGGGGGGGGGGTCAAAGGCGCTTCTCAATTCCAGGTGTAATTGTGACGTAATGTTGATATCACTCTGTCATCTGAACAGACAGACAGAGAGAGGGAGGGAGAGAGGGAGAGAGAGGGAGAGACCTTCACGGACCTTCACGGAGAAAAAGAAACTCCCAGTCATGGGGACTGAACAATCTACTTTAACCAGCAAAGTAAGAAGATTTACCTTTCTGATGAAAACATTCATTAGATTTTTATGTGTCTGTGAAGACAAAATTGATTATTATAAATTATGGTAGATTAGATATTAGCTATATGCAACAACTGGTAATTAATTAATTGTTCAACCGGTAATTAATTAATTGTTCAACCGGTAATTAATTAATTGTTCAACCGGTAATTAATTAATTGTTCAAGCTTTTAAATCACATTAAGTCAGATCCATTTGGTAGAAAGTACCCTAACATTTACTTAGCGGTTATATCATGTAGGTCTTTTTTCATCGTTCCAGTTTGTGTGTTGCAAAAACCTGATTGTTTTTTTTTGTTGTTGTAGATTTCATCAGAGGAGCTGGGAGAACTGAGGTGCAGTGATTTGGACCTTCCCATGTTCCCGCCTTATGTCTTCGAGCCAATTTTCAGCACATTTCTGTGCAAAATCACAAATAGGTAAGTTACACATTTGAAAGTCAGCGTCAGACATCACAGCTGTATACAGTATGGACATGTATATATTAATTTAAGTTTGAGTCAAGGTTTGTTTTGCTGAACCACTCCTGGTGTTTTTCTCCTAGGCGGTGGATGACTTTGGCAGCGGGGAACATAGATAAACACACCGTCACTCTGCTGTCCAACATGTGCCATACGCTTGTAGACGAGATCAGCATCTCAGTCCTGCAAGTTGTGGCACCTCAGGTTCTGGCCTGGGTGCAGGACCACATTTCCCAGACCAGTGCCAGCAGTTCCACTGACACTAGGATGAAAAGGTAAGTCAAAAGCTTCTTCACTTTATTCTTAAATACCCTATCTATGTGTTATTATTGGGATTATCAGTTATTGATCAGTCGTGCCTGTTAGAATATTTCCCATTAGATTCCTGTGTAAGTCATTGGCTACCATTTGTTAAAATTAAGCAAAGTTCTGATGAAGGGCAATACAAAAGGTAAATGTTTCTCTTTTTAATCAACAGGAATTATCACCATGTGACAGAGGAAGACATCCAGGCCACCCTGGGAGATTCTCTTCACCACAGCTTCGCTGAAGCACTAGGAGTCAAACAGGACTTGCCCCACACTGACAAACTGGCAGAGTTGTTTTCAGCAGAGGTGGAGAAGAGGGTGAACCAACAACTTGATCTAATCAGAGAACCGGTCTCTTGTACACATCCAGAGGAGTCTCCAGTTCAGACAGAAACATCTGAGTCTCCCACATCAAATATGGTTTACCTTATTGCAAATATCCTGAAATGTGCAACAGAAGTGCTTGAGTCTGAAGATGAAGATGAAGGAAGTCTGGACAGTAGCTGCTCAGTGGGTTTATGTCCAGATGAGATGACAGATGTTGAGGTCTTCAAAGACGAGGACACCATTGCTGGACCAGTCAGCTGGACGCCAAGAAAGAACTTGAGTCAGCCAACTGACAACCTGGGTAGTAATTTGTCAGGGGGTTGGGGTTCAGACCCCTTGATGGGGATTGAGAACTACACGGATGACAGTGATGAACCCATCCCCCTGTCAGAGAGGGAGAGCACAGACCTCTCAGCAGATCTGGACAACACCTTCCTCACTGTGGTTCTTGGGAAGCTATTGGAGCACATTGCTGACTCTACTAAGACATCAATGTTTGAAGTGGACTTTGAAGGGATGTTGGCACGTCTGAGAGAGAGAACTGGAGGAAAATTAAATTCCACTCTCCCCAAGACTATTGGAAAGATCCACATCTCCATTTATAAGACGCTATGCCGGGAGTTTGGATCTGCAGAGCTGCTGCAGGCTGCCATAGTCTCCGGTGATGAGACTTTTGAGGACGCTCTGATCAAGACTTTAAAAGTCCAGCTGCAGAAGTCAACAGAAGAAACCAGCAGCTTGGTGATGAAAGTCAAGAGGTTTTTCAGCAAACGGACCGCAAAAACGTCTCCAGCTTGCGAGATAAGTGACAACTCTGTGTCAGAGACCAGTGACAGTGGATCGATGCACCTACCTCCAAGGGAACAGAGGCAACCCAGCATCAGGATGTTTTCCACCATGGCCAAGTTTCTGAGGAAGACCTTCAGCTCCTGCATCGGGGATGGATCACAGGATGACTAGAACACGCAAGTATACTATCTTTTTTCTGGTCTTTTCTCAGATTTCCCAAAAACATACCGATCAACTGGAGAAATTAAATTTCCCACAAACATCTGTATTTGACTCTTTTTGATCTGTATTGGAAATAAAATTACTAGTATTAAAACTAAAACATGGTTGTGACGTCTCCTATATTATCATTTACCCTCAGAGGTAAAACAATTCTCAATCACACACATTTCAGCTCTTTATCTCTCCACCAGTCTAAGTCTGGTCTTCATCATTCAAAATGAAAATAGTTTTACAACTACAAAGGGCATCGAGATTATTGACCACCAAGTTCATCAGTGCTACTGTATTGCATAAGCTGAAGCCTGTTAACAAGAGCGGAAATAATAGTGGAAACGTACCAAAATCCATAGAAAAAAAATAAGCTTTTTTGTTTTTAATTTAATTATATAAAATATTTTTTCACCAAAGACATTTGAATATCATTTCTCCCAGTTAACAGAAAGTGAATTATCTTTCATGTGTAGTGAACACCAGGCTGCAGGTGGTGGCTGAATGAAATCATCAAAATATAACAGAGGAGAGGACAATAACAGATCAGATGAAACTTTATATTTAATATAATAAACATAATCCATCCATATTCCTTCTCTCTAGCAATGCTTTCCATTTACAATTGATCTAATCTGCCGCCAGTGATGTTTGTCATTTTAAGCAGAAAGTAGCAGTTTGGAACAATGGTGTCCTGTATATTCTGTAAACGTGATGTCAGGATAATATTTAAACCTCTTCACCGTAGTCTGGGACCCTCAGAGACTGCCATGGATGGAGTGAAGGAGGCAGTCAGTCATAGTTAGAACAACATGTGTGTGCTGACGTCTTTAGTTCTGGTCAAGTGGTTTGTCATCTTTCTAAAGTTGCTGAAACTGAAAGTCGCCAACGTAATGTGGATGTATCAGGGGGTTAAACCAACATCAGCCATAATACATTTAAAAGGATCGGTCTCTTTGTGAGACTGGGCTGATATGAGACTCCCGCTCAAGCATGACAGACCATGACAGAACTCTGGCTTCCTTTCTGCCGTCCAACAGCAGGCAATATACTTTTATCTCACACACACACACACACACACACACACACACACACACACACACACACACACACACACACACACACACACAAAGTCACAATAAGACTGAACCAAAACACTAAAGCTATGGGCTGTGAAACCAAAACTATGAGCTAAAAGCCTTCTAGGTAGAAGACATCCATCCATCTATTAATATGAAGAATATAGGTTACTGCAGCGTTGAACCCTCATGCCATAAAGAACAAGAGACAAACACTAACGGTGCTTTGATTCTGTAAAACTGAGACCTCTCCATTCATAGCACTGATGCCAGGACACTGATATTAGCATAGTCACCAATGATAGAAATTCAGAAGTACGGTGAGTTATTTCACAACACCTTGACACAACATCCAGGTCCTGGACTTCAGTTCACATGCATCACATCCAACATCTGCTCACTACTTTGCTTTTGAACAGGAAGTCTTTGTTTGTTTATTTCAGCACAATTTAGAAACAGCTGTTGACCAGACATTTGATCTGAAACAAGCCTAAAGCCACACCGGCACATCTGTAATGCACATGTTAACATGCTCACAATGAGAAGGCCAACATTTAACAAGCATGATGTATTAAACTCGACATGATAGCCTGCTTTACTTTGGATGTCGGCATTCATGATTAACATGATAATGTAACATGATTAAATATAACATGAGACAACAAACATTGTGGGCAATGCTGTGTCAATCAATACCAAGGACTGTTTTATAGGTAAAATGTATTTATATTCTATGATTTATGATTCTATGATCAACTTACTGAAGTACCTACTTCATTTGTTGGGTTAGTTTCATAGCTGACTTTCTGTAAAATTCACCACATCATTATACATATTGATATCACCATATAAAATCCCATGATGCAGGATTTCATCCATATTGCCCCGTGCCAGCGTGTGACTTGTGTAAATTTGTCACCTCACAGCAAGGAGGTGTCAAACCAAGCATCAACCCTCTATGACGTCACGTCATTGGTTTCTGAACTGATGTTTTGAAGCCTTGCATTTGTAATTGGTTTTTTGAAACCAGACAAATATTTGGAGGAGCTGAGGGGGAGTGAGGGGTCGATCTGACCTGCTCTGTACCGTGTGTGGCACAGTCTTGAAGAAGACTTGAAACTAGAGACTGAAACCCTAAACTCATTGGTAAAACATTTACCGAGTTAATAAAGTAGGGACATTCTCACATAGACCTCAATACAATCTGACTTTAACAACCAGTGGAGTCGCCCCCTGATGGTCATTAGACAGAATAAAGGTTTAAGGCTCTTCAGCTTTGGCTTCACTTCACAGACCCAGAGTCTACAGTCACTTTGATATCCAGTCTATGGCTCCCTCAGGGCGTAGGCATGTGAGCGTGAATGGTTGTTTATTGGTTCTTTGATAGACAGGTGACCTATCTGGGGTGTACCCCACCCACTGTCAGCTGGGATTGGCTCCAGTTGACAGTTAAGTGTTTTTTTGTTTGTCATTTATTACATGTACACTTATGCTGTATCTAAAGGATTGTAAAATTTAAAATTTGTCACTGTATCCATTCCCATTCATTTATACAGTGATATCAGTATAAACTGTCATATGGAATCCATTAATACATTAATGGAGAATTGACATGTAATGCACAAACTGTTAGCAGGTTTTATTTAGTAGATTTTAGCATTTAAAAGCCACAGAAAGGACAGATGTCTGTGCTGGTATGTGCTTCTACCTGCTGCTTAGCTGGGCAAGGCAGCTGGGCCTCATGGTTCATGTAACAGGGCTCATTGGCACACCAGTCCTCAGCCTCAGAATCTGCTGGGAAACACTTTGTTTTCACAGTAAAAGACTGCTTTGCACTTGGGACTTTTGGGACACAGAGACATGCATTTAAAGGCAGGGGCAGGAGCGTGGGAGGGGGCAGGGGCACAGAAAGAACATTCAGTACCAAAATAGGGACTTGAGCTCAAGCAGAGGAAGGAATTGAGATAAATAGCGGAGAGAGGAGAACTGATATGAAAACACTCAAGGGAGAGTTCCTGCAAGTACAAAGTATGTGGTGAGGAGCTGGTATGTGTCAACAGGAGGGAACAATGCGTGGAAGTAGCTAAGATTTCACAATGAAGACAGACTGCTGCAGTACACATAGTTCCCCAAAGTCAAAGTTTCTGAAATTTAAGTTCCTGAAACTACTGATAATGTGAATTGGTTTGTTATCTCCCACATGCACCTGCTTACTAAGAGCACAGAACATGTGGCTAGGCCTCAGCAAACAGACAGCTCACAACAGTTTAGAGAGACTGTAAGAGCTATAAGACTTTATTATTCATATAAAGACTTAACTCTAAGCTAAAGTTATTCCTAACTATCAAACATTAACCTTGTGCCGTGCACAGCGCTAAATCCATTTGTTTTCCTCTTTGAGGATCTGAAGTGATTACTTAGGGGGTATGATTTTAGTAACTTTTAGCACATTTTGAAATGATCCTTTACACTAAATTTCCCTGATGACTCATAACTGGAGAGGTTACATCCTATGTATTTTCTCAGGTAATTTAAAGTCTTTAGCCACTTAGAGGGAGGTAACCTTTTCCATTTAAAAGATGTCAATTCTAGTAATTTTAGAGAAATATATTTTATTATATATTTTAATGTGTAAATGCAGAGAAAAGAATCGTTTGAAATGCCCTGGGAAGTAAAACTGTAGTAGTGTAGTTAAGCAGCCTTACAGACAGGGCAACAGTTTGTCCTCTTTCATCCCAGTTCAGCACAGCACAAACAAAGTAAGAGAGACAAGCAGAGAAAACCCAACACTTTTGTGAGACAAACAGGAAAACTACCCTACAGATACACACACTGACTTCCTCATTGTTCTCTGTTGATGCACAACACAATGTAAACCTGAAACCATTAAGAGGAAATATAAAGCATTAATGGAAAGCAAATGTGGCTTAATTAAAAATTGCCACTGACTGCAGGTCAAAATATTTGCCCTTCTCAGACTTCATATGAGTCTACTGCATAGGTTGGATATAAAGTGGACGTAGACTCTGGGTCTGTAAAATGAAGCCAGTGTTGAAGAGCCTTAAACCTGCATTCTGTCTGATGACCATCAGGGGGCGACTCCACTGGTTTAAAAATATGTCTTCTTCAATACAACATGACAGTCATGTGTATGCCTGTACACATTAGGCTGTGGATTGACAGATTATACCTGAAATCACAGAGCAGGTCAGATCCACCCCTCACGCCTCCTCACTTTACCTTCTCCTCCAAATATAGTCTATTCTTGTTTCTTGGCAGCTCACAAACCACAACCCACTGGGTCCACTGGTTATGTCTGTCAACCCATATTTGATCCTAAGTCTGCAGGGTTGCCACCACCAACTGCCACATCTACGCACCACATGCAACTAAAGTCTGCGTGGTTCCTGAGTAGTCCGCTTCAGTGAGCACATTAAAATGGACTCATCCAATCCTAGCTGGGGGGGCCATCACAGCTGAGTATCCCCTGGACTGGGTTAGGGTTATCACCAATTAACCTGAGTGCATGTCTTTGGACTCTGGTAAAACCTAAGAAGGCAGGAGCAGTGCTAACCACTGCATCTTATTTTCACTTCAATAATTTTTTCCCCAAAGCTTGATTTATTGAAAACAAAGACATTGTCCCACAAAGACATTACACGGCAATAAAACATTACAGAGCAACTTTGTAAGGATCAAGGGAATCAAGTCCATTTATGTAGCAGACGGATTAAAGCAGGGTTTGGAAAAAGACCATTTTGATTGGTGGATGTAGTATTTTCCAAGAATGATCAGAGGTTAAATTATATAGTTGATATTACTATATAACCCACTGCTCATATAATATGTATGTATATATATATATATATAATATATCACTCTTTACATTTGTACCTATTTTATATTTATAAAGTATAAAACTATAAACCTTGAGTGAATGACTTTGAAAAATAATGTGAATATTGTCTCTCTGTCAATTTAACATTCCAACTCTATAACAGGGTGAAATCAATGTTAACTCTTGAAGGAAAACAAATGATAATAATTGAAGAATAAAATGTTTCACTTGGTTATTAATAATATATTTATTTAGAATACAAGCCTCCAGTCACCCATGAAGGATGAAAGGAATTTAGCCGCAGGTGGTCAAGCGCAATCTAAAGTGATAAGACAGTAACACACCGTTTTAGGTTTCCAACCATCCAACTATAATTCTTTCAATACGAGGTCAGAAGAATAGGAAATAAAACATTTATATCTCGAGCTCATTAATATTGTCTTACTGACCTTGTGCTAAATTCATATTCAGTTCATCTTTATTTCCACAATTTTTCATTTGCAGATTTTAGTGTAGTTTTTAGTGTCTGTTTCAGTTTGCCAATAATTGTTTTGTTTTGTTTACAGCAACCCTCTTGATTTCATATTTAACATTCTCCAGTGGCATCCAAAATTATACCACCGACTACAGTTTATAATTATTAATAATAATAAATTAAAGCAACATCATTTTCCAAACTAAAAATGTAAAATATATCTGAAGGAATTATTCTGAAAGTTGAAAATGTTGCATATGAAATGTAGAATGTTTCCTGTTTTAATTTGATAGTGCAGCTCTGTAAAACATGGTGTTTGGATAATGAATGATAATGTTGTCAGTGTTATTCTAAAGTTAAGGGCTGAAAATCTTTGTTTATTCTATTGTCTTATGACAATATTTGAGTGTTTCCCGGATGAATCCTCCTTCCTCTTCCTCTTCCTGCTGCTCTGACTGCTCTGATGCAGCCTATAGGTCTTTCTAGCCTGGACTCGTTCCCTCTCCAGGACCTCTGTGTCATCCAGGATCTCTAGACCAGGGATCTGACTGATGACGTACTGTCTAAGAGGCAAGAAGAAAAACGCTGTTACTGAGATGCGTAGAGTACAGATTGGCCTTAAATATAATTAATACTGTAGATACAACAGATTGGCTGAAGCAGGTGTAGCTCCGTATCCAACCATGTACTTTTGGACTCAGTGTTGTGGAAATGGTTCTCTCAGTCCTCCAAGACTTCAATCATGGATATGATGAAGCCTCTGACCCCTCACATCCCACCTTTCCCCTTGTGTTGACATTATGTTGCTGTTGTATTCTTTTGTCTCACTGTGCTTTTTTTGCCGCTGTTCTTACACTAGCAAGCAACATGATGGCGCCATTGTCCAAGTTAAAAACCTAGAAAGGCCATAACTTCTGCTGGTTTTTGTTTTATTTCCACTAATGTAACATTTGTATTTTCATACTTTAGTATCCTGATGTAGGACCAGCCATGATTCTTAGAGATGCTGAGACTGTAATAAGATCAAAAGTCCAGCCTGAGACACTAAAACCAGCCTTTAAAATGACTAAACCACACTTCTTAGATTGTCCCAATTTCTATTTCATTTATTTGGTTTGGTTTTTACTGACCCAAAAGCAGCTAACTTTGCATATAAAGATTCAAACTATAAAATACTGACATTTGAATTGTAAAAAGTTGTTAAAATGACAAGTACAGTTACATCATAAAGTCAAGCGACAACCTGTAACGTTCTCCTAAGCAAATAAATTACAGTGTAAATAGAAAAGTACATAGATATTCCTGTTTTTTATGTTTTCATGATAAGCTAACAAAAATAGTGATATTGAAAAGTAGAACGTTGATGCTCACCTATAGTCTTTGTACTGGGTCAGACTCCCTCCATTGAAATAGCTAGGTGCTGCATCATTGTTCATCATACTGAGGATCCTATTGATGGGGATATGGACGCAGAAGTGTGAAAACAGTAATGCCAACTATAGATCATGTCCAGAAATGACACACAATCCCAGACTCACTTGATATTTGGGAACTTTCGCCGGATTTCTTCCACAAACACGGGCAGATTTTTGATTTTGTTCTTGTTGATGCACACTGTGGTCACACTGGGCATGTAGGGGAACTTCACATGAGACGTGTAGTTGTTACAGTCTAGAATCAAAGTGCTGAGCTTCTCCAGCTGACCCAGCAGAGCCGGGTTCCAATAGAGACTGAATGAAGGAGAACACGGGACCACAGCTGCTGAAAGCCGCACTAATCAATGTTTTTACTTAATGGCTCAAATAACTGTGTCTAATGATAATGCTTGTAATGACTAATGGTTGAATGTGACAGGGGAAAAATATATAGGTCAGTACATGGCTGTTGTAACTGGTCTGTTAGCTTGTGTTTACTAAGAAAAGGATACTCATCCAGCAGATTGTAACTTAGGTCCAGCACCTCCAGCGTTTCTGTCTGTGTCAGGATTGTTTCATAAGGGATTTCTGTCAGACCCTGGTAAGCAAAGGAAAGCCACTGAAAACTTGAGATATGGTTGGATTGACTGTGTTGGCCTGAGGTATGATGATCCATGATGATGATGAGAAGAGAAGTCAGATGATTATGCCATGATCGAACCTTGAATGAACAACAAAATAAAGATATGACACAGGGAGGAGTCCGACTGAGTCTGGAGGCAATGATGACTAATTCCTCATATCTGCCTGCACAAGAAAATTAACACCAGTTCACTGTAATACAGTCCCATACAGTATAGCAAAACAAAGCTCCAAATACAAACCTCCAGCTTTCAGTGGACTATTGAATACATATATTGCATTGTGCAAAAGTCTTAGGCCACCCTTAGATTTGTTGTTTTATCAATGCTAAAATGATCATACATAATTATTTCTCAGTCTCTTTATTAGAATACAACCAGAAAATACAGGAAATGTGTAGCAGAATTAAAAACAGAAAAAAATCTGAAAAAAACAGCTTCTATAGACTAAAGTATCAAGTATTCAGTGTGACCTCCTCTTACACTGGAGCAACAGCAGGGACCTGGCTCTTAAAGCTAAATGAATGGAGCCATAATTAATGTCAGTGCTAACACCTGTATTTGTATTTGACTATTTCATGTCAACATGATGCTGTGAAAAAGGTCCATTACACCAGGTTTGAGCAGGACAAGCTTGAACATCACAGACACATGTTGGATGAGGTTAACTCTGCTAATATGTAGAAGAGCAACTTTCAATCGCATCATTCAAAATGACAAAGATCACAGAGTCTGACAGAGATAAAATCATCATTTAGCATCAAGGCCGCTGTCAAAGGGAAACCAGATGTGGTATTCAAGCTGTTATCAAGACATTTGAAGAATCAGGAGAGGTCAAGGACAAAAAAAAAGGACTGGAAGGACAAGAAAACTTTCAAAATCTGATGAGAAGTTTCTCAGAGTTTCTTCTTTGAGCGAAGAAGAAGTCCAGCAAGGACCTGGCTCAGCATCTGTCAGCTTCATCAGGATGAAGCCAAGTTGACCTTCTACAGACTGAAGAAGCTGGATCAGGAATGAGCTTTGTGGAAGGACAGCAGCCAAGAAACCACTTTTTCAGAGGGGAACAGAGTAAAAAGGCTGAGATATGATAAAGCTCACAGAAATTGGAGTAATAAGTAAGAGTATAATGGAGTCATGATGAATCCAAGTAAGAAATGTTTGGGTCCAATCGTTGATAATATATAAATAATAGATAAATAAAGAGTTGGAGAGAGATGGAAGAATGAGATTGAGGCCTTCAGTGAAACATGGTGGAGGCTCTGTCCTGGACTGCTGCTGCATTTCTGCCAGTGGTGTTGGTGATTTTGTCTGAATTGATGGGATCATGATGATGAAAAGTACAGACAGGTTTTTATTGATCATGCCGTTCCTTCTGGAAAGAGCCTCATTGGGAATGGTTTTATTTTTCAGCATGATAAGCTATGGTTAGTCTATCTTATCATAAACACTGGAAGCTGAAGGAAATGGCCTGGCAACTGATTCAACACATCTCATTTGAAATGCATTTTTGCTAGTGCACAAAGCTTTTAGCTTGTTAACCTTTCATAGAGACAGCTGACTGAGGGCTACTGGCACAAGAAGAGTCCTTAAATACAGGGTAGGCGTATAAAAATTGGGGGGAAAAAATTAAAAACATCCCAGAGATGAAGAAGCTATATTATTATTACCTCCAGACCTGCCACCCCAGTCACCTGACAGGTCTCTCTTTAAAACATCAGAATAGGGTTGCTCTGTGTTTGAAAGCTCAAAAAACAGCCACGGAGTGATGGATTTCAGCCAGTGTTTTCCACAAAATGTCTGCTGAACCATAAAGACTTGACTGACTCATGTCCTGAATGCTGCTTGAACATTTTTATCATTTACAGTAGTGATCAATCATAACTACATGTTGATAGTTTAATTTACGCGCTCCTTGGTCAAACACTCAAATACAGATGAATCATATATCTTTTCAGTTAAAGTTGGACTCACCAAGCTGAAGAAGAGATGGTTTATCTTCATGCAAACCTCTGAGAACTGCGTACAGCTCGTACAAAAGGTCTCCTTTCATACCCCAGCTGTAGATCACATGACGGGGATAATCACATTGCTGCTGAACCTTGTGGCTTTGCAGGATCCACTGGCCCAGATCTCAATAACTGCAATAGTTGAACTCTCAAAAAAGCACAACAACAGCAGCACATAGGCGTGGCTAAAAACTAATGAGGAAATAAACAATGATTTAACAGATTTGGAAACAAGACAATCACAAAGATGTTCACTGCATCATGGAGATATCACAGATTTGTTTCAGTTGTCTAAAATGAAACAGTAGGAATTCTCATAAATAATACTGATACTCATCGCAATTATCATAACAAAGAAATCATGGTAGGAATAATGATTAAAAAAAATAGCTCTTGCAATTTCCATTAATTGTTCAGTCCTAGTTGTTACTTGTTTAATGGTCTGGGCAATAGATACCTGGTTGTTCTCTGAAATAGACTCTTTTTACTGTGTTACAGTCAAATGTCCATAGCGCTCTTTTCAAACCTGTACAAAATTCCTATTCTTGAAGTTTATAAACACATGTTTATCTCATATTGATTCAGGGGCCATTATGTTCCTCAGGAGAGTCTCATTTTATGACACTCGTGTTTATTTTTGTGGAGTTTCCTGCATACAACAGTTAAAAACATGGATATCTCCAGTATATGGCTGACATATGGCTGTCATTGTCAGAGACCTACACAGAGAAAGCTGGTAATGGTGTTATCTGTAATAACCATAATAATAACATAATGAGTGCAGTGGCAGATCTGGATCCTGAAGTCCAGTTTCATACAGTGTAACAAACAAAGCTCAGATTGATGAATGTGAGGGACAGGAGCTGTGTGTATATTTTTTTCATTGAATAAACAGACCATTTAACAAGTTGTGATAGGAATTCTGCAGATGTTTGAAAAGAGAACAATAGATATATAACAGCACAGTAATAAGAGTGTGTCGTGGCTGCTGGTGCTGATCTGCTGTGTCTGCTGCTGCCAGTCCAGCCTTATGTCTCCACGTGGAGTTTGTCAGACGTATAAATGTTCAATTGTCGTCATTTAAATTTTTTTTTTTTTCCAGATGAGGCTTTGATAGTGAAAGTCGGTAACACGTCACAGTCTCCATATGATAAAGTGATTAAAGATATTTATCATGTCTACAACATCTATGAGATTCAGCCTACACACGGACGATAGTGGAAGATGTCAGTTTTGTGTAATATTGCTGGTAAACGAGTCTTTTCTCTGTGTTTTTTTTTTTTTGCTGCTAGATGCTCATCACATGTAAAAAAAAATAAAAAATAAAATAAAAAATAGGTGAGGTGCTGAATCTCTAGTCCTGGACCACAGGACATGTGGAGTATCTTGGTTTTCTCTCACGTTGCTCTAGGGATTCGGCATCTCACCTATTTCTCACCTATTTGTGACAGACATGGTGGGGTGAACGGCCATGATTTTGCTGATCCGCTGCAGAAAAACACACGCGTTTACGCCGGCGAGGTGTTTGCTGCGTCCTGCTCCTGCCGGCTCTATGTCTTTGCATTGAGTTTGTAGGATATATCAATGATTATCAGGTCTTTTCTTTTTCTTGTGTATTTTTGCTGCTAGATGTGCATCATGCGTTCAAAAATAGGTGAAACGTCGAATTGCATCATACGAGCTGCCATGTTGACCAAGATTTAAACCGCCGCCTTGCTGCTAACGCTGGAGACACTGGTTGCGAGGCACTTAAGGAAGATTTTGATTTTCTCTCCCATTGTGTGCTCTGGAGATTCAACGTCTCTATTCATCTATTTTTTTGCACCTCACGTGCATTTCACAGCAGCAGTACATACGAGTGCTGATGAGAGCGATGAGATGTGTGATGTGTGCTCCATCTCACTCACTCCCATGGATATTGTTATGGTCTGGTTTTGTCTTGTTGTGTTCTCCCCTCAGCGGTGTGTGTGAGGCGGGAGGTGTGGCTGGTGTCTTCCTCTGGCGGCCCCTGGCTGGCGAGGCATACCTGGTTCTCATCAGCAATCACCTCCTCCGTATATACCTGGTTTCAACCCTGCTCCAGGGCCAGATAATTCCACTGTGATTTCCCCCGTGTGCCTCGCTGCTTTGCCAGCCTCAGCGTCTCCTGAGTTCCTGCGTTCCTCCGTGTGCTCTGCCATCGTATTCCTCAGAGCCAGCCAGACTTCTGCCACCACCACTATCTGTTCTTCTCAGGTCTTTGCATTTTTTCATTAAAGACTGTTGCATCAGAGTCAGGTCTCTGTCCTTGTTTGGGTCCAGACACAAAACTCAGCTGTAACAGTATATACAGCAATGGATTTGTTGAGGAATCCAGAAAAGCACTTCTCTCTACCTCCCTCACCTAACACAGGTTAATGTTCAACAATCAAAGCTGACAACTTTACATACTGAACAAGCACCTACTGCAATACATATAAGTTCCAGACTGTTCCACACCAGCGGTTTTTACATTTCCTATATTTTGAAATTGTTATATTTCGTTCCATAATGACATATTTATAAGTCATTACTTGCCAATAGTAAAAAATGAGAGAAGCAACATTTTTTCTACATGACAACACCTTTATTTATATCAGTCTGAATTATATTCTCAATATTATAGAGAGAAACCCAACTGTTGCCACAGAGAGCAAGCACATGGCGACAGTGGGGAGGAAAAACTCCCTGTTAACAGAAAGAAACCTCCAGCAGAACCAGACTCTGGGTGGGCGGCCATCTGCTTCGACCGGTTGGGTTGAGAGGAGAAATGTGGAGGGTGGGGACGAAGAGAGAAGAGGGCAAGCAAGAGACTGAGACATAGAGGCAGCTAAAAGAGAGAAGAGAGGGTGAGAGAGAGAGGACGAGAGACACCTAGATCTAGAGGAAGACAGCTGGGTGGACCTAAAAGAGAGAAGAGAAGGTGAGAGAGAGAGGAAGAGAGAGAGGAAGAGAGACACCTAGATCTAGAGGAAGACAGCTGGGTGGACCTAAAAGAGAGTAGAGAAGGTGAGAGAGAGAGGAAGAGAGAGTCATGGTAATAGTGTTATCTATCATAATCCTGCAGCTCTGGAATCAGATACCTGGAGAATGAGGACAGAGAGAAAGAGAAACAACACAAACTTCTGGGTTCATCTGAAAGGTAAACACACGTTAAAGTGCCTCATGGGCTCATTTCCTGAAGAGGCTGGTGAATCTTCTCCACAGTGACCTCTGCTGTCTCAGTCTCCTTCGCGCTTGATTTTCTTGCCTGATCATGTCATTAAGCGCAATTCGTCTTCTGAGGTCTACAATGTAACATCTGAGTGCCGACATCTTAGCTGCTTGTTGATGTATCTTCCTTCTTTCCCTCAGCTGTCCTTCCGGCCCGACCGGGGCGTTGGCTGCTTCATCGCGGTAGAACTCAGCCATGGCTTCCAGCTGACTGTTCAAACTCTGTTTATTCAACAGCACTTCTTTACACTCAGCTTGTTTCCTGTAGAGATGCTCGATTGTTCTGTGCCATTTCAGCTTCTCCTCCCTCCACTGCATTTCTGATGCATGGCCCTGTTCTTCAAGATCAAAGAGTCTTTTCTTGTTCTCCTCTTTCTGTTGCATCACAAACTTTAACTTTTGCTCCATAATTTCACAGAGTCTTTTTATGTCTGTCATGTTCTCCAGGTTTGTGTTGTCCTGACTGTTCATTATGTTATGTGTCAGTTATAAATCAGACGTCTGTTGGTGACATAAACAGATCATAGGTATGATGATGTCACAAAGGTTTGATGACATCACAGACATCAAAGAAGACAGACATCTTCGATGGGAGGAGCTTAGAGTGGATGACATCACAGCTAGAGTGGAAGAAGCTGTTCAGCTTCTCAAAAAAGTTGCTTACAACTGACACATAACATAATGAACAGTCAGGACAACACAAACCTGGAGAACATGACAGACATAAAAAGACTCTGTGAAATTATGGAGCAAAAGTTAAAGTTTGTGATGCAACAGAAAGAGGAGAACAAGAAAAGACTCTTTGATCTTGAAGAACAGGGCCATGCATCAGAAATGCAGTGGAGGGAGGAGAAGCTGAAATGGCACAGAACAATCGAGCATCTCTACAGGAAACAAGCTGAGTGTAAAGAAGTGCTGTTGAATAAACAGAGTTTGAACAGTCAGCTGGAAGCCATGGCTGAGTTCTACCGCGATGAAGCAGCCAACGCCCCGGTCGGGCCGGAAGGACAGCTGAGGGAAAGAAGGAAGATACATCAACAAGCAGCTAAGATGTCGGCACTTACATTGTAGACCTCAGAAGACGAATTGCGCTTAATGACATGATCAGGCAAGAAAATCAAGCGCGAAGGAGACTGAGACAGCAGAGGTCACTGTGGAGAAGATTCACCAGCCTCTTCAGGAAATGAGCCACTTTAACATGTGTTTACCTTTCAGATGAACCCAGAAGTTTGTGTTGTTTCTCTTTCTCTCTGTCCTCATTCTCCAGGTATCTGATTCCAGAGCTGCAGGATTATGATAGATAACACTATTACCATGACTCTCTCTTCCTCTCTCTCTCACCTTCTCTACTCTCTTTTAGGTCCACCCAGCTGTCTTCCTCTAGATCTAGGTGTCTCTCTTCCTCTCTCTCTTCCTCTCTCGCTCACCCTCTCTTCTCTCTTTTAGGTCCACCCAGCTGTCTTCCTCTAGATCTAGGTGTCTCTCTTCCTCTCTCTCTTCCTCTCTCTCTCACCTTCTCTTCTCTCTTTTAGGTCCACCCAGCTGTCTTCCTCTAGATCTAGGTGTCTCTCGTCCTCTCTCTCTCACCCTCTCTTCTCTCTTTTAGCTGCCTCTATGTCTCAGTCTCTTGCTTGCCCTCTTCTCTCTTCGTCCCCACCCTCCACATTTCTCCTCTCAACCCAACCGGTCGAAGCAGATGGCCGCCCACCCAGAGTCTGGTTCTGCTGGAGGTTTCTTTCTGTTAACAGGGAGTTTTTCCTCCCCACTGTCGCCATGTGCTTGCTCTCTGTGGCAACAGTTGGGTTTCTCTCTATAATATTGAGAATATAATTCAGACTGATATAAATAAAGGTGTTGTCATGTAGAAAAAATGTTGCTTCTCTCATTTTTTACTATTGGCAAGTAATGACTTATAAATATGTCATTATGGAACGAAATATAACAATTTCAAAATATAGGAAATGTAAAAACCGCTGGTGTGGAACAGTCTGGAACTTATATGTATTGCAGTAGGTGCTTGTTCAGTATGTAAAGTTGTCAGCTTTGATTGTTGAACATTAACCTGTGTTAGGTGAGGGAGGTAGAGAGAAGTGCTTTTCTGGATTCCTCAACAAATCCATTGCTGTATATACTGTTACAGCTGAGTTTTGTGTCTGGACCCAAACAAGGACAGAGACCTGACTCTGGTGCAACAGTCTTTAATGAAAAAATGCAAAGACCTGAGAAGAACAGATAGTGGTGGTGGCAGAAGTCTGGCTGGCTCTGAGGAATACGATGGCAGAGCACACGGAGGAACGCAGGAACTCAGGAGACGCTGAGGCTGGCAAAGCAGCGAGGCACACGGGGGAAATCACAGTGGAATTATCTGGCCCTGGAGCAGGGTTGAAACCAGGTATATACGGAGGAGGTGATTGCTGATGAGAACCAGGTATGCCTCGCCAGCCAGGGGCCGCCAGAGGAAGACACCAGCCACACCTCCCGCCTCACACACACCGCTGAGGGGAGAACACAACAAGACAAAACCAGACCATAACAATATCCATGGGAGTGAGTGAGATGGCGCACACATCACACATCTCATCGCTCTCATCAGCACTCGTATGTACTGCTGCTGTGAAATGCACGTGAGGTGCAAAAAAAATAGGTGAATAGAGACGTTGAATCTCCAGAGCACACAATGGGAGAGAAAATCAAAATCTTCCTTAAGTGCCCCGCGTTTCACCTATTTTTAAACACATGATGCACATCTAGCAGCAAAAATACACAAAGACCTCACCTATTTTTTTTAATATATCAATATTACACAAAACTGACATCTTCCACTATCATCTCTGTGTAGGATGAATCTCATAGATGTTGTAGACATGATAAATATCTTTAATGACTTTATCATATGGAGACTGGGACATGTTACCGACTTTCACTATCAAAACCTCATCTGAAAAAAAAAAAAATTAAATGACGACAATTGAACATTTATACGTCTGACAAACTCCACGTGGCGATATAAGGCTGGACTGGCATGGCGGTTCACCCTACCACGTCTGCTGAACACAGTCATATCAAAGATTTGTCTGTGGAGTCAAAAATGTCTGTCTTCCTGTTTCCCCTCCTGATTTCTGCTCTCGATACATTAGAGTGAATGGGAGTTGGATGGTGCCGACACTTTCTGGCTCACACTTCAGACTCTGTCAGTCACTGAGCTTTGTCGTTTGTCACACTGTATGAAACAGGACACGTTTTTCTACAAAGTGGGAAAAAAATATATATGTAAAGAGTGAAATCTGTGGCGTTAAGGACTTTTTTGAGAAGCTGAACAGCTTCTTCCACTCTAGCTGTGATGTCATCCACTCTAAGCTCCTCCCACTGACATCATCAAAACTCACCCTGTCAAAAAAAACTGAAAACTTCACCTGTGCTCAGTCAAACACTAAAAAATATCCTGTTTAAAGCAGAAAAGTCTCCAGCTAAAATTATGCTAACATTTTGGAAATGATTAGAGAAATTGCCAATAAAAGTCATGCCCAGAAAATCCCTTTGAAACGGTGTTGGACTAGACAGCCTGGAAAACATCAGCCATTACTCCCATTAAGCTGCCTGACTCTCCCTGCCTTCCCTTCCACCAAAAACTGCCTTCATTAACTCCTGCACACCATTTCCATCTGTGTATATTCTGTATTGTCACCTGTTTTCTTGTCTGTATACAACATCTATTGCCCGTCTGCCCGTCCTGGGTGAGGGATCCCTCCTCTGTTTCTCACCATGAGGTTTCTCTTTTTTTCCCTGTTAAAAGGGTTTTGTTTTGAGTTTTTCCTCAGTCGATGTGAGGGTCTAAGGGCAGAGGATGTTGTTATGATGCTATGTAAAGCCCTTTGAGACAAATTGTTTGTAAAAATGGGCTATACAAATAAAATTGCCTTGCCTTGCCTAGAACAACTGCCTGGAAAACAGTCAGGAGAACAACAGCCTGGAAAACATCAGTCTGTAGAACAACTGCCTGGAAAACAGTCAGGAGAACAACAGCCTGGAAAACATCAGTCTTTAGAACAACAGCCTGGAAAACAACAGTCAGGAGAACAACTGCCTGGAAAACATCAGTCTGTAGAACAACAGCCTGGAAAACATCAGTCTGTAGAAGGGAGGAGAAGCTGAACAGGCACAAAAGGATCCACTGTCTCTGCAGGAAGAAACGCTGTTGAGAAAACAGAGTTTGAACATTCAGCTGGAAGCCACGTTCCATCGCAGAGATGATGATTCTCTCTCTGAAATACGACTTCATGTCATTATTTTGTATTCTTCCTCTTCTGTAGTTTGTGCTTTTTCTTTCTCCCCCTCTCTGTCCTCGTTGTGCTGGTGTCTCCAGAGCTGCAGAATCCAGATTCAACACTCCATCACTCATGATATCAGTTATTATCATAATCTTTGATAATTGGATCTTCAGATCTTTGATATCACTGTGTTCAGCAGAGTCTCCTCTCCGTCTCTGTGTCCGTGGAGTTTATCAAACACTTTACTGACAGTGGTGTCAAAGTCCAGCTCCGTACTGCGCCAACACTTTGTATGAGACTGATGGAGTCAAACACTCAATGGTTTTCAGTGTAAATGTGTTTTAGTACAGTTTCAGTCAGGAATAATCAGCATTTAGTCAACATACCTGACTCCACTCACACAGACAGACAGAGAGACAGACAGGTAGACAGACAGAATTAGTTACAGCTCTAATCTAAGTGTTTGTTGCTGCCGTTTTGAACAGTGAGGCTTGGAGCAGAAGGAGAAAACCCCACTGCAATTTCTTCAGAAATTACATTGTCTAGAATAAATATTTCATTCTAGCCTTATTTACAGAGATCGTTTAATCTCAGACTTTATTAGGATGTTTTCTTTTTTTTACATGGGAAAGTAAACCAGTGTATGAATGGAAGGAGGTTTCGATAAGTCTAAACAAATATCTGTGAAAAAGTGAAGGCACAATTTAACAAAGTGGAAATACATAGACGATCTATCCATGAGCTCGCAGGCCAATGGAGGTTCTGGGTAAAAAACCCAAGTCAACCCTCATTGTTGACTCTCAATTTCAAGTCCAATGCACGTAGACATGGCACTTTATGTTTTTGAAAACAAAAACTGCTCCTCCTGTCAGAATAATGTGTCGGTTGGTTTGGGGTAATTGGTTTATGATTAATCACATATTCATTAAGAAATATACAGTGTAAGCACAACATAAATTAAAATAACTGTTTAGACACAAGATAACAGGAACCTGCATGACATATGCACAAAGTTAAATATTAACAAACTGGTTTCCAACTAAATTAGCTTCACCACAAACCAGTAGACAATCAGTGAACATGGGGATTTTTGGGGCTGTTGGTAATCCACCTTTGGTTCTGTCTAAAACTAGTAAAAGACTCTAAATACATTGTAACATGTTTGCTTCACATATATAACAATACTTTCAGTGGCTAATTCAAATAAATGCTGTGTAAACAATGTCACTTAGTGTGATGGGTTATTATTTGGACAATATTATTGTCCCAAAGTTCAACATAGATCATAGAAATAGTTCCAGTTGCCACTGAAAGCCGTTGTATTGTGCAGTTCAGACGTCCCGAGGACGAGTCCTTCCTCCCGCAACTCTTCAGGAACAACACAGGGAGGGGTTCATGGCTGTGATACTGTACATAAAGCTGAATTCAAGTCTTGACTGAACACACATAGCGATGACCTTTGCCATCTTTACAGTCCCTTATCTGCCACTTTGCCCTTCTCCACACTAGGACGCAGTTTTTGCTGCCCCTCTTTTTTGACCGCGGGGGCGTCTTTCTCCAGTTGGTGTAGCTGACTGGCTCGCCGCCTGCCCACTCCCAGTGTCCTCGGCCTTCCCTGTCATTCAGACCTTATAGAGCAGAAGAGAAAACAGTCCGTTAGTGTCATGAACCTGCACTCCACAACTGAAAGTATATCACTAATGATGTAATTCATGAGAGGCCAATAAATAGCAGTCCAACTGCAGTGTGGAAAAAAATTGATCAACTGTATGTTGACCAAAAATCCTTATATATTAAATTATACATCAGTTTTTATCTATACATAAGTTTTATATCAAAGTATTTATATATATATGTGTGTGCGTGTGTTTGTATATATATAAAATTTCTACTCATATTTCTAATTCTAATTGT
The DNA here is from genome assembly GCA_038496675.1 of Rachycentron canadum. Lineage (NCBI taxonomy): Eukaryota > Metazoa > Chordata > Actinopteri > Carangiformes > Rachycentridae > Rachycentron > Rachycentron canadum. Next base: position 15,161,932 of record CM076670.1, read on the forward strand.
TCATTTCCTGTCTCTCATCACTGTCCTACCTAATAAAGTAAAATGCTCTGACCAGACATAGACCAGGCTTCACACAGCAGGAGCTGGGGAGTGACAATAACAACATCCTCCTCAATGACATGTCGACTCAGAGTTCACCAGTGGATGATGGGTGGAGGTGGGGTTTGTGTGTGTGAGTGCTATAAAAACAGTAGCAGCATTTGCAGTGGTAGACAGTGTAAGGGCCCTTTTAGCTTCTTGTGGACTCGTACACAGACAGCTGCAGACAGGTCGTTTTCATATATACTGCTTGGAGTGTGCTTGGCAGGAGCGCTTGTTTCACGCCTAGATACACATGCACACTGTCAAAGAGGTAGCTTGTATGAACAAAATACCACTCTGCTTATAAAATCGTGGTCTTTTAATATAATCTCTGATACTAACATTACACAAATCATTTAGATTTTTACACTTCATTGCCACAGATGAGTAAAAAATGCCCACCTATCCAGAATGGTTTCCTTCCACTGAAGTCCCACATCCAGTCCATGTCGACTTTAGAGAGAACACTTGCTAGAGTTCCTTTATATCTGAAATAAAAAGAAGGAAATCAGCGTTGTTGTTGTTGTTGTTGTTTTTGAAGGGGTAATTTATTGAGCATACAGGATAGATTATAGAGTTCTTGTATGTGACAGTCAACTAATCAGAAGAATGTTTTCCCATGCGTTCCTGACTCAAAAAAGTTTTTTTATGCTTTAACAAGCACTGTTACATTTTGTGTGTTTGTGAGATAACACACAATGTGTATGAGCTTCATGTTGAACTGTACCTCTCCCGACAGGCTCTGTTCGCTGTGCTCCAAGTGGCTTTGTGCTCGGTGCTGAGGATGTAGCAGTGGCCAGCATGAAAGGTCCAATCCCGAGGACACTTCTGAGCACTCACTATCTGTGTTTCAATAGCAAATGTGCCGATGTGAACAGAAATAATTCTAAATAAAATGTTACAAAGTAATTCCAGAGGAAATGAAGGAAAGGATTTTCTGCAAGGAACCTTGGAGAACACAATTTCTATGAAGTTCTGCAAGGTTCTGTTCTGGATCCATAACTTTTTAATCCTTAGGGTCATTGTTCATAAAGACAGTGCAGATTTGAATCACTATACAGATGACACACAGTTCTATAGAGCTGTTGATCCTGATGATCTGAGCCCACATTTACTCCCTTGAAGACCACATCTCAAATTAATTCATATATTCCATCTGAATCAGGAAACAGAGATGTCGACATCTCAATGTCCACAACAGCAAAGACAGAAACTTACAGGTGCATCTCCCCAAATTAGAGTATCCTGGGAAAGTCCTTTTTTTTTTGTAATTAAATTCAATTACACAAAGAGTGAAAATCAATCAAAAAAGGATTTACAATACAGAAATGTTCAAGTTCTGGAAAGTCTTTTCATTTATGTACTCAGTAGTTGGTCGGGGCTCCTTTAGCACAACTCGTGACCAACCCTCCTTGTGGAGGGTGTTGATGATCATCCTCTGGACAAGTGTTAAGTCAGCAGACTTCCCCATGATTGTGGTTCCCTGTACTAAACTAGACCGAGAGATAGTTAGAGATATTTCTACTGAAATATTCTTATATTCTGAGACACTGGATTTTTGCTATAAGCCATTATCCATCCAATCCATTATCTATACCAATTATCCATCAGGGTCGTGCTATATAACCATATATGCCGTACTCACCATCAAACTATCATTCAAATCAAAACAAAAAAGGCTTGAAATATTTCACTCTACATGTAATGAATTGATAAAATATTGAAGCTTTTAAATTGCAAAAAAAAATTAAAAAAAAAAAACTTTTCCACGATATTCCAATTTGGTGAGATGCACCTGTACTTTACTTGACAAATTTTGCATCAGAAAGAAGAAATGTGGGTGTCACCGCGTAAGTAAATCGGCTCTCTATTATTTATCTGGAGTACCTGATCAGTTGGTGCCCAGGGCCTCCAGGAAACACCGTTGCAGTGAAAGAGTTGATTGGCTGTTTGGTTGAAATGCAGGAGCCCCATCAGTTCTGGCACACAAGGCTTGGGGATGCCATTATCAGCTGTAGCCTATGAACCACAAAAATTAGGAAAAGTGTGAAACCATTACTATGCACATGAAACATTTGAATGGTAAAAAGCATCCCACAATGGTTTTAGAATTAGAAATTCCCCCAAGAAGCAGAAAAGAAATGGAAACATTTGAACTCACACGTCCTTTAGCCAGTCCAGATTTTTGAGGTTTTGAGATCGTTCTTTGAGGATCCAGTCTTGACTCAGTACGCACTGCTGACGCCTGTTGCTGCCCCCCTCTGGTAACCACACGAATATTTGCTTTTCTGCTCTTCCTGGATGGGGAGGAGTCATCTTCGACCTGAACCTGCATGATGCCGTGATACTGGAATCAAAAAGACAAAAGAAATTAGGGATTTTCTGACTTTGAAACATGAGCTCAGGTCAGAATCAGCTGTTGTGGCTGCTCACTGTGTAAATGATGTCTGTCCCATTGTGAAGAACTGATGAAGGCGCAATCTGAAAAATGAGAGACAACAATTTCTATATTTTTCAGCTGGAACAAAGCCATAACAAACAATGACAAATTCCAGCTTGGATGAAGTCACATACAATAATTCACATTTAAGTGGAGGTACTTACAGACTTTGGATTACCCATAACTCTGAGTTTCTTCTTAGGGTGCCTGGAGATGTTGTCTCCACGGGTCCAGATGCCAGATTTGGTGCCTAAAGGAAGTTTCTCTAGTTGAATGGATCCATGCCGGGGGTACGTGTCTGACTTAATCTCTTTCCCTCTAAGGACAGGAGCCTCCCGATCCTGTTTTAGCCTGCACTGTCCTGTGGTGTTGAAAGATTTAACTGTCACGTTAGTACATTTGGCAAATTTGCAAAATGTCCTCAGGGCTCTCAGAAATACACAGTTGGGGCTGATTTACCTCTTCCTGAATCTGTGATGGTGACTTGAGCTCTACTGATGCTGCCAATGATGGTGCCTTCAGGGGACACCAGCAGCACCTCAAACATTTCCTCAGCCTCCTCAAGGTGATCCTGAATAATCTCTATCTGCCACCCCCTCTTTGACACCCCTACACAAGACAAACAGCACAAGTTGGTACATGTCTGATTTATTGTAACTATTCCTGGTTAGAACATTTAATTTCGCAGCGTGTTGTAAAAACTTCGAGGGGGGGGGGGCTCAACCAAAGTGTTTCAGACAGGGGGTCAATAGAGTGTAAGGTGCACAGTAGAAGGAAAATAATATATTTGGGAACATTTAAACATTTAAATCTAACTCAGATGAAATAGAGTGTTAGAAAGATCTTAGTTGAACAATTTACTCAAAATGCAGCATAAAAACAGCTTCAGTGAGTTGATCAATGAGCACATACCTGGATCAAACTGAACGAGGGAAGACGGGCTGATGAGGAAATCTTTTCCAGAAGTTGCCGTCACCTCCTTTACCTGAAAAAACATGTCTTAAAATCTGCTGGAGGAGCCAGGAACAGAGTAGAAATAACAAATCCAAATGAGGTAGTGAGAAGATTTAGAAGTATACAGCTGAGCTCAAGTTAGACATACTTATACAGGGGAAAATATGATGACAGACAGTCAGTTTCAATAAGCACCAACTGCAGACCTTGACAGTGATGTATGAAGACTCTGCCAAGTTTCCTTTTCGGACGATGTCCAGAGAAAGCCCCCTCCGCTCCTCACACACTGAGTACTCAGGCTGAGACAGCTCCACACTAGACCAGCTGAGTTCAAGTCTGCAAAAACAAGGGTCAAGTGTGGTGAGAGTTCAAAGGATCTTTATCAACCCTTACAGGGAAACGGATTTGCAGCCAGGCCACAGTACATATAGCACCAACACTTGTGGAGTTTATTCATCAAGGTCAAAGTACTAATGTCAAGTAAGCAGAGTGTGCAAATAATTCATCTCCAGATGACAATGAGGATACCATCCGCCATTTCACAACTGGACAGCAGCGGGAACAAAGGAAAACATACAGTATCTCTTGGTCTTAGCACTCCAGAGGGGACGTAGCCTTTCAGACCACCTGCCTGTTCTAAAGCTCTGGGCTTGACTCTTATCTGAAAGACTAAACTGTTAATATGTGATAAAATCATTGTCACAGAGTTTTGCTTCTTACAGATGAGAGGGTCCAGCGTTCCCCAAAGGATCAGACACTCTGAACTCCAGGCTGTCTGAGAGAGACTCCCTCTCCGGACTGATGATGTAGATGATGCTTCTCTTGTTCAGCTCCATCTGAGAGAAGCATTGTGGCACAAAGCCACCTGCAACAGCAAAGAGAAATTTACTGCTACGTTCCAAGTCAAGCTGAAGTGGAAATGGGAACAAAATTCCTTTTCCAACCTGTGGTGATGTTTTCCAGATAACCAAAGTAGGGCTGGCGAACAACGCAGAATATCAGCTCCTCTTCTCTGCTGTCGCTGTCTTGGGCCTTCAGCTCCCGCGATGACAGGAAGATCCCGTATCGTCCATCACCAAAAACCTCAGCTTTCCAAAGAGGGAGGATCTTCACTACCTCAGGAGGCGACTTATCCAAAGGCTTGATCTGAAATTAGTTTGTTCATACAATAGAAAGTGGTTGACAGGAAAATCATAGCAAAAGAAGTCAGTTGGACTTTTGAAATGTTAATACATTAACATTTCCAGTTTGTAATTTGTCTGTCAGCCATCTTGGTTTTTTGAAACCAGAAGAAACCATATTTGGAGGAGAAGGTGGAGCTGAGGAGGAGTGAGGGGTGGAGCTGACCTGCTCTGTATCCTGATTGTGTGATACAGTCTGTCAATCACACAGTAGCCACGCCCCCTATTTCATCCCCTGCTTTATGGTCTATTTTCCTCTAAATAGACCATCAGTTAAAAAATGAACATCATGTTGTATTGAAGACTTGAAACTAGAGACTGAGACCATAAACTCATTAGGAAAACATTTACTGAGCTAATAAATCAAGGGAGAAGTAGGGACATTTTCCCATAGACTTCAATACAATCTGACTTCTTTAACAACCAGTGGAGTCGCCCCCTGATGGTCATTAGAGAGAATGAAGGTTTAAGGCGCTTCAGCACTGGCTTCACTTTACAGACCCATTACCGAAGTTCACAGTTATATCCAGTCTATGGTCTCTATAACCTTTACCACTTACCTGAATGGTGAAAAACACAGGTTCCAAATATAAACGCCCATCCAGGAGGAAGCCTCGGTTGGTGCTGTCAGAGGCAGTAAAGGCGAAGCGATCGATCTGCGATGGTCCTCCATCGTGTTTATACGACACCTCCAGCTCCTGTATGTGTCTGTACGTGAAGTTGGATCCAGTGGTTATTGTGGTGCCAGCTAAAAGCAGCCTGCCATACTGTGGAGGCTGGAGGAGGGTAAAGGTCAGGGCGCTGGGGGGAGTGTCTGGGTCAGACAGAGCCAGGCAGTCAGGACCCAGGATCATGGAGGAACCCTGGGGGACTGTGACACCTTTGTTGGAGGATAGAGACGGCAGGACTCGGTCCACCATTTCTACTTGGATCTCAAAGCTTCCGTTTCGGCTGGTCTTACCATTGCTCACAACAAACCTGTCCAAACATACAGCAGACTGGTTTTTAGACTGTCTGACCAAAAGGCATTGGTGCACAAGCAAAAAGCAAATATATCACAAGTTTGAGCTTCTGGACTCACTGAAAGGTCTCTGTGGGTGAGCTGCCTCGGTTGTCGTGCACATAAGCTACAAGGTTTGCTGCTACATCCATCTGGCTGAAGGTGGAGATGGACAGCCCAGGATGCTTGATGTACTCTACGTGTCCTTGAGTAGGAGGGTTAGTGATGACATAAAGAAGTTCTTCAGGCTTTTCTGTGCTGTCTGTGGCTAGAAGCACATCTGTAGTGAAAACCACACGATCACCCCGACTGACCTTCACTGGCTTTACCAAGATGGCGATATTTCCTGGAAAATCATGGTGGAGGGAACATTTAAAGGTTGCATCAAAATAGTATGAAATTATTCACATTGGACACATGTGGCCTTGCAGTCAGGAGGATATCACATGTAGAGAATTTGTTCCAAACCTAGGTCTAAGAAAGGATATAAGACTGGCTCTCAGCACCTTTCTCAAGATCTTTGACAGAGATGTAGAAGTGCTGTGGGGGTGATTGATTCTTTCCATCCAGCAAGTGGAAGACAAAGAAGTCCTGTGTTTTAGCCACATGCAGGCCTGTGTGCACATAGCGCAGAAGGTTCATGTCCACCATTTCCTGGGTGCAGTTTGTTCCAGCTGTCAGCGCCACCCAGTCCCGACCTTCCTAAGACAGGATCAGTCACAGTTAGGAGCACAACACCTCCCTGTGTCTCCCTGATGTTTACATTGGCAACTTACCATGAAGTAACAAATCCCAATGCCATGGAAATACTTCATTCCTCAAACGGTGGAATTATTCTTTGCAGGGATACCACTGGTTATTGATAAGTTGTCCTTTTGATATCTTTCTCTTGAAGTAAATAAAAGCTATTGGCCACAGTAGTTTTCTATGCCACATCAGATTCCTCAGTTTAATACAATTTCACCAGTTTTAATCATTACAATCATTAATTTACTCATTAATCATGGCCAAACTGGCACTAATGTTTCTTCCAAAGCAAATATTTGCGTATTAATTGAGGAATCTGCTTTTTTACAGTGCATGTGACCTCAGGGCTGTGCACATATATTATGGGGGCAGGTGCTCAAGTGAAAAAGAGGAATTCCACTTATAATTATTACATAAACCTACTTACATATTTATCACTTTACACAAAGACAGCAGACTTTAGCATTGACCACTTGTATATTTATCGCAACAACAAGAAAAAAAAATGCAGCACACTGGAGCTTTAGGGCAAAATAGAAGGAACATTTTTTTTTTTAAAAAAAGGGGGCACTTCTTAAGTCAGAGGCCAAAGGGGCAGGTGCTTGAGAACTACCTGAGGTCTATTTGAGCTCGTGCCTGTGGGAACTACCACCCCCAAGCAAGCAGCTCTGACAGGTATATGTCAAAAATGCTTCATTTTTGGTGTTTTGAGTATCATGTTCTATCTCCACCAGACTTGGTCCATTAATATTAAATAATATCATATATCACAATATTTGTCACCATATGCTAATTAATTTTGCTGTATGTACAGTCTGCCCTCCCCCTGAGTCTAACCCTTGTTCCATTGATTTGTACCTTGGCACATGCCAGAGACAATACAACTGGACTGTATTGGGATATTATATTTTAAAGGCCATAGCTGTGAGCTGTAAATATCAAATATTATTTGTCATTAAATCAAATCAAATCAAATTTATATAGCATTACCTCAAGGCACTTTACATATAGAGCAGGTCCAGACCAAACTCTTTATAAAATTATTTAAAAAGACCCAACAAATCCACCATGAGCAGCACTTGGTGACAGAGGCAGGAAAAACTTCCTTTATAGAACTGGAGCAGAACCAGACTCAGGGTGGAGGACATCAGCTTAAACCGGGTGGGTCCTCTGGGTGCCTTTACCTATACCAGCTGTCAGTATGGCACAATGGCATGAATCATCTACTGGGTACAATCACATAATACAGCTGAAGTGACCGGGGACGTACGATCAGAGGATGTGTTTCATCACTGCACCAACCTTGAGCTGAAGTAGTCCTTGAGTAGGAATGCTCTCAAATATGTACATGACCTCTGAGGAGAGAGTATCACTGTCCTGGGCAAATAGTGTAGCACTGGATATGAGCCGAGTCTCTCCTGGCTCCACCTCCAGCCCATTGTTCCTAATGGGCAGAAGAATGAGACACGTTTAGTTTTTCATTTCTCCAATAAATCATGTGATGATGCACTTTAAATATGTACTGTGATGAAGGTGTTGGTCTAACCTTATGGTGTGAGGCTCCTCATCATTGACTGGCAGCACTTTAACCATCACTTGTCTCTGGAGTTGGTGCCTGCTGTCAGTCAGCTGGAGAGTAAAAGTATCCTCCATGTTCTCTGAGTCGTCGTGCACATACATCAGATCCATGCCTGCAAGTCAATAACGATAAAGACACTGGGTTTGAATTATTCTGCCATCATAGTTTCATCTGAATATGTCACACATCCACCATAAAGACTTCTTTTTGACTGCATCTCACAGCCTTCAGAAAATGGAACAGATTCAGGTGTCATCTTATGATTAAATAGTCATATATTAGGGGAGATGGTTTGTGTGACAACACCTGAACAAGGGCCATTTGTTGAAGGCCATGGATTCAGTCAAAAGCTCAGGAAACAGCTAAGTACAGCATGTGGACTTTGCAGTTTTCAAACCTGAGTCATCTTTCCCGCAGGACATGAATGCCGCATTAGCACTGACACTGTGAAGCAGAAACAAACTGAGACACTGACACAAACTGTAGCTCACAACTGAGTCAACAGCACAGACATGGAAAAAATACCATTAATAAGATCCGTCATTGTAAAGTCGACCACAGGGGGGTGGGCACCGGCACCTCGTCTCTTGTTGACAGGCTTTTCACTGTTGTGGTTGATGATGCTGCCGTGCTGGGGGGGTTTGACTATACTGAACAGCAGCACATCCCTGGGGACATCCAGATCCACTGCATGCAACATGGACGAGTCCAGCTGCTTCATTTCTCCTTCTCGTACCTCATCACAGAAGGGCATGAATAAATATTGGACTACATCTGGTGAACAAAATCTGATTGATGATGTCTCCTGGTTATTATGAGCCTCAGAAATGAGAGTGAAAACTTACAGTGAAGTTTCGAGCCATAAACTCTGGGATCTCATCGTTTGTTGGGTTGATAATAATGTAGAAGGGAACACGGGCAGAGGTGTGTTTGCCATCTGACACACAGAGCATGAGCTGATCAGCTGTGGGCTCCATCCTCTCATGTCGGGACTGTACATAGTTCACATGGCCTTCAATTATGTCTTTGTATGAAAATGAAGCTGGAAAAAGGGTTAGACAGGAAAACATGGTATTAATCATTTGTTTTCAGCCATGTGATGAAAATATAAAGTACTGTGCAAAAGTCTTAGGCCTCCCTTAGATTTGTTGTTTTATCAATACTATAATGATCATATATAATTATTTATCAGTCTCTTTATTAGAATACAACCAGAAAATACAGGAAATGTGCAGCAGTATTAAAAACAGAAATAAATCAGAAAAAACTGCTTCTATAGACTAAAGTGGGGATAATTCAGTGTGACCTCCACTTATACTTGAGCAATAGCAAGAACTTGGCTAAATGGAATATATATATATACTAATTCTTACCTATGCTTATGCCCATATTGCTTTTCTCAAAGCCAGGACTGGGCAGGACATTTTCAATGTAGCCAAACTGGGGCGGAGAAATCAGACTGACCACCAGCTGATCCAGGACGGTGTCAACGTCAGAGGCCTTCAAATGAGAAGCAGTTATCGGGGCAGTTCCACCTTCATCCACCACAAAGATGTCTCCTAGAACAGAAAAGAAAATTCTAAATACTCAAATAAAATCCCTGCAATATTCAAACCACTGAACATGTAGCTGGTCAACTTTTATTACATCCCTGTAACAGTATTTCTCTGTTGATGAAGGTCAGTATGAATCCTTAAAGGTACGTCCACATTGATTACACACATGATTATATTGTTGTATTTCTTGTTGTCAGGCTTGTTTTAGTATAAATAATTATAATAATCAGATTGCTGCATTTTATGTTTCAGGTTTTATTTCTCACATGCTGAGCTATAATCTAAACTGAACTCACCAGCAGGGCAGACTGTGCAAAACTGCAAATGAACACAAATATCAGCTGAACTAAAACATGGTCGGTGGTTTCATACATTCAATAATACATTTTGTCAAGTTCAGACATCTGACTGCGACAGGAGATAGAGAGGTAGGACTGGCCCACCTGTTGTTAGCGAGGGAGGTTGACTGTCGACTGGAAACACTGTGATCTGGAGGTCGTAGACAGGAAGGCTGTCCCGGGCCTGAGCTGTGCCTGTGGTCCTGGTGGGATTTCCTCTACTGCAGCATAGAGCAGAGTTTTCTGTCTCGCCATCAGTAATGACAAAGGTGATGGTGTCATGGCGAGGAGTGAGACCGATCTCCAGTCCTAAAACAACGATCATCACCATCAGAGACACCCCTGACTGAATGTTCCTCTCCCCACTAGCAAAAGAAGTTTGCTTATGTGAGCTGCTGTTCTGAAACCTCCACTTTTTAATTTGTCCGTCAGCCATCTTGTTTTTTTGAGCCCAGATGAAACCATATTTGGATGAGAAGGTGGAGCTGAGGCGGAGTGAGGGGTGGATCTGACCTGCTCTGTACTCTATCCTGATTGGGTGGTACAGTCTGTCAATCACACTGTAGCTATGCCCGAATACCTACTCTGTTTTATGGTCTAATTTCCTCTAAAAAAAAAAAAAAAGATGATGATCATGTGGTATTGAAGACTTAACTAGAAACTGAGACCATAAACTCATTAGGAAAACATTTACTGAGCTAATAAATCAAGGGAGAAGTAGGGAATTTTTCCCATAGACTTCAATACAATCTGACTTCTTCAACAACCAGTGGAGTCGCCCCCTGATGGTCATTAGAGAGAATGAAGGGTTAAGGCTCTTCACTTTTCAGACCCAGAGTCAACATTCACTTTCACATACAGCCTAAGCTTAATACACAGAATGTCAATGGTTTATTTGTTGTTTATGTTTATTATATTTTCTGTATTACATGTTTGCTGATATATTTTTTTGATACGAAATTGATATGAAACACGTATCTTTAAATACAGGGCTGGTAACTTAGCTCATAAAGACAACTGGCCTGGCTCTATTAGACAATGTTCAAATAAACAAAATGACAATAATTAGGTTTCAGGGAGAGGTCTCTGACCCCTACACACAACATGAAATGTATATTGGCTTTCAATGAATTGGGCTTGTGACCACTGTGCCAAAGTCGGTCTGTACCAGTCTGGTAGAAGTACTGATATATTTGCTGTCTACCTGTGTGTCTGTAGGTGATGATCCCTGCAGTAATGTCTGCCTGGATGAAGCGATCGACCACGACCCCGTCTCGGAGTACCACGCCGTGATATGGCTGCCGGGCAATTAATACAGCCAGACTGCTGTTGTCAGTGTCTGCATCAGAAGCGTAGATATACTCTGCTGTGATGATGATCTCCTGTCCCTCCGCACAGCTCAGAACAGGTTTCAAGCCAGGAACCAGCACTGGGACCTCATCATTAATGGGATTCACCTGGATGTCATAAGGTGGAACAGGGAATGGTTCAACATCCATGAGTGTAAAGCCAGTCAGAGCGTTCATGTGTAAAGGAACAAATGGCAGCAGTCACCTTCACTTGCAGGATAAAAGTGACTGAATTGGTGCCATCTGTTGCAGTGAATTCAATGTTGTCCTCCACAGTTTCTGAGCTGTCGTGACTGTAACTGCATGAACAGATAACAGACAGAATAAAAGTTTTGATGAGTCATGAAAATAACAGTCAACAGTTATACAGAGAAATTACATTTTCAAAACTAGAGACCATGTAATGATGGGACACAACAGCAGCAACACCCATCGACATGCTGATGTTCTGACCCAGCACTGACTTTTCATAACTCATTTCATGAGTGCTCAGTCCTCATGGGTCGTAGCCATCTTCATCATCGCCTTCATGTTTGTGCATTCAGTTGTGACAAAATCTGTCCACAGACATATAAACACCCATCAAAGATCCTGCTACAGTAGGTGCCTCATGACTACATTTTGCCATGGCAACACAACACACACACAAACACACACGCACACACACGCGCACACACACACACACACACACACACAGACTCACAAGGATGCCAAGTGACATGCAAGCTGAGTGTGGGGGAATCCCAAATCTGGTTCTGGTGGATTTAAATTTCTGATGCTGCTGTTTTGAAACTTAGTCCCTCTGGCATATTTACTTAATCTTATTTTATTCTTTATTTTTGTGCATCTCAAAATGGATGTGACAAAATGTTGTGGAATTAAATAAGAGTCAGAAAAAATTCCTCAGTGTTTGAAGACACTCCCGTTGCCTCTAACATCAAGCTTTACATTTATTATCCAAGAAACTTATATCAATCATTCTGTTTAGTTATTGTGAAATATATTGTGCTCTTATTCTGGAAATTCTTTGAAATTTGTTCTATAAATTAATCTTTACTTAATTACTTAATGTAACTACCATGTAACTAGAATAAGTTTGTTTTCTTGTTTTCTTGTTTCTGTTTTATTATTATCAATTACTCCATTATAACATGAACATGACTCTGTCGTCCTGAGATAACCAGATCTTGACATAATGTGATAGAGCAGATTTATTGCTCCCATGGCTGCTCTTGGCTTCCACAAGAGCAGCTCATTTTCTCAGACAACTGCTTCTGTGATTTTAGTTTGAATCTCAACCAGACCTTCAGATCAGTCAATCACTACATACATTTGTGTAATTAGGACGATCCAGCACTTTAAGTCTCATATGACATAAATACATGAATGATCCAGGATGTCTGACCTAACTTTAAAGCTGTTCAGGTCATGCACAGTGAAGGCTTGGCCTGGTTTCAGCAGGACGCCGCCGAGCTGCAGAGCTCCGTGCTGTGGTCCCCTCTGCAGCGCCACCTGCAGGGCGTCCTCCCTAGAGTCCATGTCTGACAGCAGCAAGTGTTCGGGGCCGAGCCAGCACTCGCCGCCCTCATCCACAGTCAGAGCATTGGTGACCACCTGGAACAGAATGGGCACTTTTATATATTTATACATGTTCACATGCATGAAATGAGAAAAGAATACAGTCTTCCTCTCCACCTGTGGTGGCTGGTTGTCCTCTGGGATCACAGTGATGTTAAAGCAAATCCCAGTGACTGTTTTGCCCAGATGGTTGGTGACAGAGAGAACAAACTGGATGTACTGGGGGTAAGGGCCGATGTCCATGATAGGAGGCATGTAGGCCACTTTCATGAAGTTGATGGCATGCTGGAAACAAGTATAAAAATGGTTTTAGATGAGCCCGTCTCGCCACGTGTTTCTCTAATATGCTGGAAATGGAATGTATTACCTGTGTGAACAGCCTCAGCACTAGTGCGCTGGAGTCCTTGGTGAATTTTGGTATGCTGTCCACCAGGAACAGTCTCCCTGCGTCAGGGGTGCTGCACGTCCAGACAGGAGCACACAGTTCAGGCACAGAGCTTCTCCACAGTACGGTGCAGTGTTTTCAGAAGCTGAGGACACACTGACCTGTGAGGGCCGGCATGGAAAGGTGGAGTGGTGACTGTGTATGTCAGCTCACTGTCCGGAGACTCCTGGTCTATGAAGTGAAGCTGCTGTCGTGTTATGTGGAGCACTTCGGTTTCTTTGATCACGAGGCACCGGGTGGAACCAGGAACCTCTTTCGGTGGTTGGTCTGGAACAGGTTCTATGTGGACCATCACCACCTAAAGACACCATCATACATCATTGAATGAAGCAGGGATCAAGAACAAACCTGTGATGGAACTTCATTGTTGTAGTAGAGTATTAAAACCTCGACATTTTCTTTTTCATGGATGTCGCATGAACTTTTTTTGTCTTACAAGCAACGACCCTCAAGAAATGAGAAAAAGTTTATTGGCATGACTTTGATTCATATTTAAATATCTCAGATACTATTGGATGGATTGACATGGCACGACCATGACATTTGGTACCAATATACATTAATGGTCCCTAGAAGATGAATGACTTAGATGAGATGAATGATCTTTGATGGTGACAGTTTTGGTTTCTTGACAAATTCGATACAGACCTTCATGGTTCCCACAGGAACAATATGTTGAATTTCTATCTGGTGCCACCAACAAGTGACCATGTTAGCATACTGATGTTAGCATTTAGTTCAAGTTCACAGAGCTGCTAGCATTGGCTGTAGACTCCTAAGATTAATTCACGCTGTCAAGGCGATTACATGTAGCTCATTTAGCTGCAGTGGCCAACACAGGCTTCTTAAGATTTTAATTATTATTTTTAATTAATTATTAATTAATTATATTAAGATGTACCCACACCAGGGCTACAAGAATACCAGGTGCAGGTTATTGATAGTGAACAGAACATGAGGCGGGTTGAAGGAAGACTCAGCTGACACTGATCCAGCAACAACAGACTCAAAAGTCCAATATTTTATTTCCCAGTGTTGATCTCTGATCCTCTCCTCTGATTGGCTGACTGCTTTTTGAGCCATCCAATAAAAACACAGATGATTTCAGGTAAACGCACCAAATCCCAAAAGGTTGTGTGGTGGGTCCAGGTGGGTGGAGTCCAGGTGGGCGGAGTGCTGGGTTTAAGGTTCAGTTTGTGAGCATTAAGCTCTTTGATACATTCACAGTATTAATGTAGAACCTAGACCTCAATTTATAATCAAACAAGTTATGGAGGTCTACCTTTTGATTGTATGGGACCTTTAAGTGAGGATAATCGTCTAATGGAGATGTGTTGCTGTTACCCACTTGAGGTTCTGACAGGTTGGGGGGTTCATGGAAATCAGACAGCACCACCTCGAAGGAATCATCAAACACTTCGTTCCCGAGGTGTCGATAGTAAAGCATGGACTGAGACAGATCCTTCTGGAGAAAATGGCTGACGGGGTAACCTGGATGATTGGACCATCACAACACAAACCAAACATGTGTTTAACTACAAAAACAAACTTTGCGTTGGATTGAAAAATAAAGTCCACTCTCCTGACCTGTGAGTCCTGGCCCTGGGATCTTCATGACCTCTCCTGCCTGCGGGGGGCGGGTGATGTTATAGAGGATGTAGTCGTCACTGGAGTCCATGTCTGAAGCCTGGAGGGTGGAGCCCCTCAGCAGAGCCGTTTGGCCCTCAGACACCTCCAGCAGCATGTTGGTGATGAGGAAAGGAGGACTGTCGTCTTTGGGCAGGATCTTGATGGGGAATTTGTGCCGGGTCTGATGGCGACCGTCTGTGATCCGGAAGATAATGAAGTCTTTGGTTGTGTCGCTGTCGTCATGGTGATAGCGAACCACGCCCGCTCTGATGTCATTGACAGTAAACATGAAGCCCTTTCCACCTGGAGTTTACATCAAACAATGCACAGAATTCATTTACATTTACATTGATTCATTTGGCTGAAGCTTTTCTCCAAAGCAACAATTCAAATTACAGAAAGTACTTTCTTAGATCCTGTATATCAGGAAAATCATCTAACTGACAAAAAAAAAAAAAAAAAAACTGTGGGCAGATCCAGGTTCCTGGGTTCAGTCTTCCCCGACTGATTTTACCATGACTTTAAACTAATGTATTGTGTAGCCAAATAGAGATGGAGAGGCAGTCGGGTCAGTACCTCGGACAGTGAGCCGTCCGTGCTGTAGACCATCCACAGTGATGATACGAACAGCGTTCAGGTTGTCGTTGTCCACAATCTGGAGCTGCTCCCACGTTATTGGACGAGACTGACCCTCTAACAGGCTGAGACCTGCAATACAAATTATTCATCGACAAACCTAAACAATGAGGCTGCGTTCACACTGACTGTTGCAGTCTGGACAGACAGAAACTGAGACCTTGGAGAGAGTCAGAGAGTCTGCTGCCCAGGAGCAGTTTCCAGAGTCTGCCAGCTCCTCCGGAGTAGCCCTAACTACATAGACATTCACAGAGAAACCTCATGCAGCCTCAAAGCTTTATTCAGTGTTCTTTTGTTTGTTGGCTGGTTGTTCCACTGACCAGCAGGGGGCAAAACTCATCAAAAAAATATTAGCATTCTGTAGCATTCATGTGAGCTGTGTTTCTAGTATAATGACCCTTCTCGTTTTAGCTCTCCTTCTCTCTGGCTGTGTTGGACTTTCTTCACAAGCTAGTTGCGAATTGTGTCTCTGGTGGTGGGCAGGTAATGTCACAGTTGCTGTTGAGAGCAAGGTGGATGGGAGTGAAGAAACCAATAAATGAGCCATAAAACCAAAATAATTAGATAAAAGTGGTTCAAAAGTTCTGTAAAGCTGCAAATTCAGCCCTTGTGGCATTGTTACCTTTCTCCATTACACATCCTCATTTTGTTAAAGAGCAGATACAGACAACTGAATTGTATTTGCAGTGTAAGAATGTTAACATACCCATGTTCCAGGACACTCTGGGAGCATTCGTGTCTGCGTTCCTTACAGACAGATGAACAGTGATCAACTGGCTCTTCTCAAAGAAAAAATCATGAACATCAAATTCCACCTGCAGGAAAGATGGTCCAACTTTTCAGGCTCTATTTGCAACACCTAGATGATTGTTCATGTACTGCAAAAAAAAAACAGAGTAAAAGCGAAGTCCCACCTCGTAATTCCTGCGTTGGGTATGTGAGGAGTTGGGAGGTTGATACCCAATGAGCATGTCATTGAGATCCAGCCATGTGAAGGAGGAGATCGGGGAAGTGTGGTCAGACAGATGAGTGATGAAGCCATCAGCAGGGGGTTTGGTGATGTTGAAAACCAAAAGCTGTTTGAGAGTTTCCTCGTCTTCAGCATCTAGTGTCGCTGTGGAGAGCGGGGTGAGGATGAACTGGTCCACTTCCAGGATGAACATGGACATGAAGGATGGCTTGGGAGGCTGGTTGGGCATTGCACCCACTATCCGGACCGGGATCCAGGCCTGTTCAGACTACAGCACAGGAGGGAAAAGAACGAAACCACCAATCTGCTTAAGAGGCATGAAAGACATTAATAAAAAACAGGAAAGAGCTGTAGCTAGTGCACTAATATGGGGATTTAGACCAGTTAAACTTTCCTACACTTAATACTGACAAGTGCAATCTGGTCATTTCTATCATTCAACATGTTTTTTAAGCCAAAACTAAGTACTTGTTAACAGGTAAATACTGCCCCACTTATTGAGGGCCTGTCCTAATCAGTACCTCCGTTTGAAACATATAAATGTGTGGAATCACTAACCTAACACAGGCCAAATTACCTTATATATGCTGCCACTCCTGTTGTCCTTGAGGTCCAGTGTGATTTTAATGTAGTCTATATCTGGGGATGGAGGGTCTATGTGCTGATATCGCAGCCCCATCAGCAGGAAGTCATCACAGGGAATTTTGGTGAATTTCACCAGCTTCAGACCCTTCAGGCAGTCTTCAGATTTACACATGGCCCTGGCTTTATTATCTGAACGATGACATAAAACAATTAGGACACTGTATGATAGCATACACGGTCATCTATACATAAACCCATATCCCTTGTTATCTTGTCTTTAAAACTTCCACACCACATGTCAGGCTTTTAGGAGAAGAGGTTCTCCCTGAAGAGAGGAATTTTAAAGAGCTTCTTGAAGACAGAGGGATGTCCCTGCTCTGACAGGATTCAGGAGCTGATTCATCATCAGGGAACCACAGACCAGAACAGCCTGGACTCAGATGGCCTTGTTTGCAGGGATGGTGATGACAGACCACAAAAGTGGTTGAGAGGGAGCATAGAGCTGAATGACTGAGTTCAAGTAGATGGTGCAGACCCTGAAGTCTCTCTGAAGGCAGCATTAGTGACTTGACTTAACATTTTACCCCCAACAAACCTTTTGAACCATGTGTCTGGTCTAGGAACTGTTCTGCTGTTAAAATAGCAAAAGTGATACGAACATGCCCGAAAAGCATTTTGCACTGTTGAAGTAGAACCCTTACTCTTAACTGGTGACCACTGAAAATGTAGTTACCATAAAGTAGGACCCACTTAAAGGGTCTGTATTTCTGTGTTAAAATAGTTGTTTTTGCACCAGTGAAATGTTTTCTCTTCACTTATGAATAACCAGGGAACTGGTGATTCTGAGGTTACCCAGTTGCTGCCGTAGGGGGATGAAGCTCTCTGGCTCGTCCCCCCTCTTGGTGGCTTTCTCTGGCTCTCCGGTGACCAGTTGGCCATGAGCCGGAAGGTGGGTGTCATGGTTGCTCAGATGGATGCTACACTCCAAGCTAGACCTCTTCTCATAGTGGAAGGAGACTATGTTTCCATCAACAGCATCAGAGAGGCCGTAGAACTCAGGAACCTCCAAGGACTTTGGCCCAAGCTTTATAATACTGCAGTCAGGCTCCATAATGTCCACATGGAGAGAAAATATCTCCATGTGCGTCTCTGTCTCTGTGAATCTGGACAGAAAAACACAAGTTCATCATGTTTCTACAACAAGAAGAGGAAAAAAAGAGAATGATTTTCAGGTGTTGTACCTGTACAGTCGCAGCTTCACAGTGTCTTCTTTTAACAATGGACAGCCATTATGGACATACTTCACCTCATCAGCCAGATAATGGCAATTAAACACCTGAACAAAAGGGACAAATCTTAACTATTAAATATACTGAGTAAGTCAAGCCTACTGTCTGTATTTCTGTACTGTATATATGAAGTAGCTGAGCATTACACAGAAATGGTGACAGCTAATACACATTGTGACTGTACAAGGACAGAAAGGTCATGAGGTCAGTTCAGTAATGACAGTTACACTGGTACCTATTTAAAGTTCCATTAGCAACATAAGCTGTAGTGCAATAAGATGGTGGTCATACCAGACCAAGTGAAGCTGTTTATGTCTTCATTTATATGCTCTTTTTCCAAAAGTCACATCATCTTGCTTTAACACTTTACCATAAAAATATTTTCTGCTTTATGCAGATGAAAAGCTTTGTCTATATTATATCTCAATGTGAAGAAACTTGGTGACAGGTTTAAGACCAGACCTAAGATTTGGTCTGTCCAGTAGGTTCGTATGATTTGCTTAAGAAAACAGAGACGGTGTCACATTGATGCACATTCAAATAACTAATTGCAATTAATTGATAGTATAACTCAATAGCATAACAGCATGAAATATCCAGGAGGCATACACTCAACATATGTGAAGAATAAAGTTTTCAGTAATTCAAAAAATTATATTTATCTGTATAAAAATTTTTATTTCAAAGGGCATTCATCTTTTCCTCCATAATTAGTGCATTTCTGAACATATTATTTGATGGATGATGATAAATGTTTTGAAAACATGTAATTATCTAAACATTAATTTCTTATTACATACATATTTTTAGCTTCACTTTTAACTTATTACATGTTTACAATTGATAAATGTATAATATAAAAATCATAATAAAAATGTATTATAAAAAATAGTATTATTATTATTATTTCTGAGACAATTACTGAATGCTGATCTTTTCCCCTGACTTCTGCCTTTAAAAAAAAGTCACCACTGTCACCAAGTGGTCTCTGTGAATAATTATAACATTAAATTAAATATTAATTATAATGAGAAGGTGTAGACCTGTGTCTTTTTAGAGAGAGCCTTGAGATAACTTCTGTTGTGAACTGCTGCTACACAAATAAAACTGACTTGAATTTACCGTCCAGTTCCACAACGACATTGATAATCTGTGGAACTGAAAAGTGCAACAACTCATATCTAACTGAACTCTTAACTCCTAAGTAATTAAAAGGTTTAAATGCTGTGTGGAGCCACTTATATTGATGTAAATGTTTCAAGAAAAATAAAAAGCGACTCATTGGGGACATTAAGCAGATGACGGTGTCTGTCAGCACAGAGTCATTAGAGAGGAGACAGCTCGTCTACCTGGACAACAAAGGAACAAGTTCAGAGAGGTCCCTTCACGTTACCCCCCCCACACACACACACACACACACACACATACACACACATACACACACATACACACACACATCTCTCCTCTTGACTGAACACTGAGCTGGAAACACGTACAGTGATATGTTCACGTTTAAGGTAACAAAGCAAGAGCACGCTCATGTTGACTTTTTGATATTTAACCCAAATTGAACCCTTTCCCTAAGATGAATTCAAGTAGCATAAATCCAATAGTCCGTGGGACGAAGGGGGTAGGATTCAGGTAGAATAACATATTCTGTAAAAATGCATTTTGTAGGATTTATAATTTGACTCATTCTTTCTGGTCATGAAAAAAACCCTAACACCCATTGGGAAAGAATTTTCCATTGTTTTTCTTTTGCTTTTGGGAAGAATTGGGAACCAGATCCACTGATAACAAATTCTAGGAGCAGAAAGTTCTTTATCTCCTGCCAATAAATCTGAAAACACATCTGTCTTGTATGGAACAGTAATTGTAAAGAGGTTAATTTTTACAAATGTGGAAGCTGGACTCTGCACATGTGATGTGTGGTTGGGAAAAACACGATAGTAAAAATGAATGTGAGGAGTCCAATTTAAGACAAACTGTGTATTTTTTCCCTCTAGTATGATATGTATATATAACTTTGTTCCTCTCATAGGCACTAAATTAAAATGAGAGTGTGGCTACTGTTGTATGTATAATGTGCTGTTTTTACACTGTTCCTCCTTATTCTACTTTTATATGTTTGTATTCTGCAGTAAACTGAAACATATATACACATGCATACATCCATATATATAAATTCACTTTGTAGCCAAAGAAGATTTTGGTAGGAACACGATGGAATAAGTTAGAAAGGTGAAGAGACCTTCATCATTCATCATCATTAGCACAACGTTAATAACATATGACATGGTTCAAACATGTAAGGCTGCCTTCAAACTACGCAACTTTGTTTTACCACCGATGGTAAATTGCCTGGAACATAGAGGGGTTGTTCACAGGAGGAAGATATTTCCATTACCTGAGGCAAGAGTTTCCCCACTCGTTGAGTTATGGGTTCATTTAACACCACCTCCACCTTGCATGCATCCTTCTGCCGGGGAATATGGAACTGCAGGTCACCCTCATCAAGGTAGGCCGACTGACCCCGCTTCACCTTTAAACCCTTGTTGACTTTGACGAGGGAAGCGCGTAATGAGCAGGTCATTCCCAGCAGGAGCAGTATCCAGGTCAGCGTTTTAGCCTGTGAACCCATCTCTGTCAGTCACAAGCCGTCGTCCTGTAGGGTCTTCAGTGACGAGCTCCAAACAAGACCTGGACTGCTTTCACAAACTAGGATGAGAGTGTGAAGTCTTTCCTCGTGAGAAGAAGCTACATTTTCCTCTGGTCGTACGATGATTCTGCTGCATGTGTGCGTTCACTTAAAGAGTCAGGAGCTGTAAGGAAATACAAAGGTTTAATCCAGTGTCATATTTAACTGCATCACTCAGAGCCTGAGTCTCCACTGGTTGTTAAAGAAGTCAGATTGTATTGAAGTCTATGGGAAAATGTCCCTACTTCTCCCTTGATTTATTAGCTCAGTAAATGTTTTCCTAATGAGTTTATGGTCTCAGTCTCTAGTTTCAAGTCTTCAATACAACATGATGTTCATGTTTTAAATGATGGTCCATTTAGAGGAAAATAGACCATAAAGCAGGGGATGAACTAGGGGGCGTAGCTATAGTGTGATTGACAGACTGGACCACCCAATCAGGACAGAGTACAGAGCAGGTCAGATCCACCCCTCACTCCTCCTCAGCTCCACCTTCTCCTCCAAATATGGTTTTTTCAGCTTTCAAAAAAATCAAGATGGCAACAGACATATAACAAACTGGAGGCTTCAAAACAGCAGCTCACAAACCAATGGGTGACGTCATGGGGGGCTGACACTTCACTGGATCCAATAACATTGCAATAAATACGGTGGCCCTGAAGTGTAAAACGCAACATTTCACAAACCACAATGTTGAACCAAATATGTATCAATGCTGTATTTCATAAAAACAGATGGATGCATGGATTCATTATGTTGTCGACACTAACATTCAAGCAAAAAAAAAAATCAAAAAAATTTGTTCAACAGCTTTAAAAAAAAAATAAATAAATAAATGTGATTCTCCAACTGTGTGTCAGTTGTTTGGTGCAGAGCAGGTACAGTGAGTCGATCAGAACCTGCTGCTGGAAACAAGCTGATAGTGATATTGAGAGCATTAGCCCCTGACAGTTACATCTGCACTGTATATTGGAGGAAGAATCATCCTACACATGCTAGTTATGCTACACAGTGATTAGCTTGTTTTCCTCCACTACAGGATTCACACTACGAGGGGCAATGCTGTAAAAATGTGGGAAAAGTGGGTCTGTTGTATGAATGTTTATATTCAATCAGGAAAAAATATATCAGTGCAGAATTACACGACATACCAGATCATATGAAAATTGTAAAAAACTATTATACAGTCATATCAACCCTGCACCTAACAAAATTGATCTAAAGAACAAAATCTTCCGTAATATTTGCTCTAAGTGTTGTTGTCTGCCACATCACCTCAGTTTGATACTGCAGGTAACCAAAGTGCTATCAAGGACGTGGTTAGCCTTAGCTTAACATAAAAATATGGAATCAAGGGGGAACAGCTGGCCTACCGACACCTCCAAAGCTCAATGATTAACATGCTGCATGCCATTTTCTAAATTTATGCACAAACAGGTCAAAAGAAACATTAAGTGCTATAACAGTAACTCTGTGACTCTACGCAGTGTGACGAGGTCATTGCGCTGCTACAGATTTTCTTACATTTCTATTTGTGGATGTGTTTTTGACCAGGTTGTGTCCTTTTGTGTTTGATGGCAGTCTTGTCACGTCACTTCCAGAAAGAAAGAAAAAAAGCATGTGACCCTGAACAACTCATAAAAGTGACCCCCATCATTAGCTCTCTAGCATAATGACCTTATCTGTTAAGAAGCACCAAGTACCAGAGGGAACAAGTCTAGTATGAAGACACACCACTATTTTATGATCATCACTGTTGTTATTCATTGTTTTTGTGGTTTTTTACCAGATGTGTTCTTCATCTAAACTTTGTGGCTTGTTGTACACTCAGCTCATCAGGAAATATGTTCATTATGAACAAATGTTTCCCTGAAGCTACAGCCTCTGTAGCAATGACACGATTACTTGCATGACCCCAACATGGACCTTTACTATGAAAGACTGGTCTGACCATGATTATTAAAAGCACTGGGGGACAAAACTATATAAAACCATCTATTAAAGAGTCTTTAAAATAACCTACAGGCACCTTAAATGTCTGAGTATTCTTCCTTACTTTTGCAATCATAACTTCCTAAAGCTGGAGCTGAGATTAAACCTCATAGTCCTAATTACGTCTTTCTCTGCAGGGAGCAATAAAGTTTCATAATCTCTCAGCCTAGATCCCATTCAGGGTGTGTGGTGGAGCTGTTGTGTATTTGAAAACAGGCTTCAGATGTCATACAGCCACATTCCTTCGGCGCTGGTGTAGGACACCTACCCCAGACCTCACGCAGAAAGCACCTTGAACAGAAAAGAGCCTTATAATCAGCCTCGGCATTGGGGAACATGTTATAGCTTGTCTCCGTGAACAATGATTGTGTTTAGAGAGCTGGAGAGATCATGTTCAAGGAGCTGAGTGTAAAAACAGGATTCCATAGGGTCACAACACCCTCCACCTCCACCTCCATCACCAGTGCTGGCAAATCACTGCTTTTCTGCCTCCTCAGAAACATCAGAATTAGGTCATTTTCATGTTTTGTAGTGTAGGCTTACATACTTTGTGGTTTCACCTGACAGCAAACATTTGTACTTTAAATGACCATTGGTTTGTAAAATATGAGCAGATATGTGCAGTTGGGGTACAGAAAGGATGATCAGAAACACCTCAGTTAAAAGTTGAACTGATTGTTAGCGGCTGCTGTAAACAGCTGCACATTTCCTCATCCAGCAGACACAGTCCAATTTTCATACTTTTAAACTCTGCTTTGGCCTCCACCAACTCCTGAGAAAAATACCTTCAGCTGCTGCAGTCTCTAACTTATCGATGGGAACTGTGAGACTGAGCCAGAGCAGTAAAGTTGGGGGCCTAGAAACCATAACAAGCTGAAAGACAATAAACACTCCATGGACCTGGGAGTAACTGTAGAGTTGGTGATTATTCTCTGTGAGTTTGTCATGCAACATCCTTCACATGCACATATTCATGAGATGAGAATTATTAATAGCAAAACATAGAGTAGTGCAGCTTTAAAGGTGCCTTCTGAAAGTTTTGCCAGTTTGCTGGGAGAAGTTAGTGATGATTGTTGCTCTACAGGAGCTTCACTGTATCTACAAGAGAAGAAGTTCAAATACTCCCTCTGAGCAGATCTGGGGCTTCGTGACAGATTGGAGGCTACAGTAAATCTTTATCAGAAAGTGACAAGACAAACTGGGGCTAGATGGTTAGCATACTGAAGAAAAGGTGGGCTAGAGAGAAGAGTAGGGCTACACAATATACAAAAAAAAATAGTCAGGATTTCAGTTGGAATTGGAATTTTTTTCATTTAATTTTCACAGAAAACTTTTTAAACTGATGATGACGTGGTGCTAACAATGCACCATAAGTGTTGAGAAAAAAAAAAGTGTCAAAAAAGCAGCTCCTGTGATTTGGATATTGCACTTGGCTACATTGCTATTTCAATTATATTTCAATTAAATGTGTAATTAACTCTAGACAAAAGTTAACTTCGTCATCGCTTTCCACTTCTGGAGACAGCTGTTGGTGAGTAATCGAATAAACCTTGATGGTGAACTCACATTATTTGTTCTACACCGGTTAGTAAACAGCTATTAATGGTAATGTAGCAAAAGCACAACTTACAGATAGGTCCTTTAAACCTTAAACTGTAATCTGAATTTATCAGTTAAATTATGTCAACTGTACAGGATGAAGGACTTATGTGTTTATCTTTTAGTTGTTTTTTTTTTTATTTATTTATTGATTTACATAGAGATGTTAACATCATTCACACACTGTATTACCAACATGACAGATGTGGTTTATCTTCGCTATTAGTCTGCATGAGCACCTACAAACATGTTATTTCCCCTGCAGCTTTTTAAGAAATGAGATGTGGAGCAAATCAAAGTCCAGCTACATGCCAGAGCTGAGAGTAGATCACATTTTAACAGATAACAGCATTGTGTCACACTAAACGCCTGCACATCACTGATAGTTACTCTCAGTGTAAAAGCACAGAGGCCTCAGTAATCTGTCCTGTTAAAGATTTGGATGGCCCTTTGGCTGGTGTGAGTCCCAGTGGGGAGGCTGCAGATGGGAGGTGGGAGTGCTGGGAAAGGTCCTAATGTTAAGCTGCCTGGAGCACTCTGAGGGTCCTGTCCCTGTTTGCAGTTGATCCTTTTCCTGTTTTGGCAGCGCTTCATGTTACAGTCGCTTTACAATGTAATGCCAACAAGATGCAGAAGGGACGAGCAAAGACCACCAACCACAGTCACTGAATAACCCTCACACATCAGGACAGTTTTCTCTACTAACATGTCGTTCAGGAGGAGTCTCAGGATCTGCTGAGTGTCAAAGCAAAAGGTCTAATGACAGACTAGATTTAAGTTCCTATAAGCCTGTGGTAATACCACATACACTCCCTAATCCAGACCTAAACAAAACATCAGTGTAGGATGGTTTGCTACCACTCTCTCCAGCTTAAAGTGGCACACCACCATTTCTACAAATTAGAAGACAACAAAGCAACATTTCTGGGCAAAGTCAGTTCATTTCAGTGGAGTCATTACCATTAGTGGATTCACTCCATACGTGGTGACAAAGCGTGGTTACGTGGTTTAACTTTGAGTTGTTGACCATTACCAAACTAACACTGTTGGCAGAGAAGCTACAAGAAGTAGTTTATTAGCTGTGTGGCACATACGAGCTGGCTTGTGGAGCTGTTGCAGCCAAATAGTTGAAATGAGAATAATCCTGTGAGAATTCACTCAGCTTCAAAGGCTATTTCCCAAAGATGTTTGAATGAAGTTGCTGAGCAAGATGAAGAAGACTGGGACTAAAGACTTGGGTTTGAACAGCAGCTACAAAAGTGTCAATTATGGGATAATAATAAATACAAAATGTACCGTAACATAATAGAAGTAGAGAAGAGTCACAAATTCAGTGAAACAGTGAAAAGTAAGTGGGATGTGGGCGTAAATAGGGGAAGATCTACCAGAAAGATGCATCTAAGTTGGATTCTGGGAAATAAAGGATTGACCCAGAGGCTAGAATTTCATTGTCTGCTGATTTGATTTTGACCTCTTTTTTTTTTCTTTTTTTAACGGGTTTCATCTCAAGTGCAACACTAACTCACTGGAGTTCCCCTTTAATGGTTTGGTGTGAAGTGAAAGATTTAGGAGAAGACAGAACACCAGCTGTGAGAAACCAGGACCACTTTCCAAGTTCCATGGCTTAAAAAACACATTTTCAAACTTATTTTTAAAAAAAAAAACAAAACATAATTTAAAGGTACCTTCCTCATAAATCATGCATGATATTATGGATTTCATTTAAATGCAACGCAGTTATAAGATATTAAACATTAAACATTTGACAAACACCGTCTGGTAAAAACACAACACATGTTTTCTGTCTGTTCACTGGTTTATCCCACTCCCCCCTTAAAAAGATAACACAGCACAAGCTTAAAATAATAATTAAAGCTCATGAGGGTCACGTAGATTCTCATAATTCTACCTTCACAATAAATAACCAATGACTCACATCCTGCGTTGACCAACCGCAATGTAGTGATGGACACAAAACACACAGCTGTGAGGACGGTTGTGTCACAGCTGTGAATGCCTGTTGCATCCATTCACAGCAGCAGCGTCTTCTTCTAATCTTAATAATGACAGGTTCCTCAGCAGCCAGCAATTTTCAAAGAAAGACTGAGTGGCTAACGTTTGGCTGCTGTCCAGCAGCACAGTCCACACTGTGAAGACAGAAAGTCTTCAAAAGCACAGAAAGACTGCAAGAAGCTGAGCTGAGTGTGGGGGGGGGAGCGCTGTTTTCTGCACTGGTGCATGCTGTAGAGTTATAGTCCTGAAGAGTTACAGACTGAACAGCGTGTTGTGTAGTTTTATCACATTTGCTATAAATGGCAAACACTTATGATGGTGGGGAAGCTGTAACACACTCCAGATTTCATTCAATTTACTGTGAATCTGGCAATGTTCATGAATGCACTGATGTGAGACACAAAATGTGGAATTGAGCAAAATTAACCAAGAAAATGAACAAGAACGCTGCCCAGCAGAGGTTTACACATACATCCAGACATGTCCTTACCTGATCTGCTAACATCTGGAGCTTCCTTTCCCTCCTCTTCTTCTTCTCCCTCTTCTCCTTCCTTACCTGCCTGCTCTCTTCTGCTTTCCACAGCAACTACCTCATTGACAGAATCTGCCTCACTCCGCAGAGACAAACTCCACCCCTGAGAGAGTGAGATGAGTAGTGAGGGAAAGAGAGGGAGGGACGGGGCAGGAAGAGTGGACTGGAGACGCCTTCCTCCTGCTGCTGCTGCTGCTGTTGTGGGATCAGTAATCGGAGCGGAAAAACCTAAAGACAATCACCAGGCTCTGAGATCAAAGTCTTGTCCAAAGTGCCAGGTGGTTTGTCATTACTGAACAGAAGTGGGCAAAGATAAAAGACATAAAAGAGCAGTAATGTAAGGAGAAGACTTGAAAATGGACTTCATGTATTTGTGCCTTTCACAAAAAATACAGACAGGACAAACTATAGGAAAATACACCCTAAGGTGTCTTAATAAGGTGTTCTCCAAGTCTCTGAATATTACTGGAGGATGTACGCTATTCTTCATTAAACTATTCCCTTGGCCATTAGGGCTCAGTCCGAACCACAGCAGCCCAGGTTCAGTCAACCCGGGGCCAACCCGGGCCCTTTGCTGCATGTCTCACTGCCTCTCTCTGTCCCCAAACTTCCCGTCTCTCACACACGAGGTGTACAAAAAAAAGGCGATGACTTTGTAGCGTTGTGAACCTTTCCTGGCTCATCATCTGGACTGTTGTTGAAGCTCAGGAGAGACGAGGGAACTTCAGTCAGAGTCGTAGCATTTATTAGCCTACATACATACATCACACTGTGCATTCGCAGCTCCACTGCTAACTGCAAACAAACTAACGCTCTGCTCCAGCCAGCAGCGTCACCAATCTCTCTTTCTCACCACACTTACTGTGGACGATGCCCGGAGATGATAAGTCAGTGTAATTTGCAGGTTTACTTGCTCCAGCTGCCTCTTATTGCTTAATGCTGAAGCTTCCTGATGCTGCAGTATCTTAACAGGACAGTAGAAGAGAGTCAAGAGTCAGGGACAGCTTGTCCTTCACACTTTATCTGCAGCTAACCACCAGTCAAAGAGCCTCCTCACATTAAGTTTCTGTCCTGTCTGCTTGACAGGCTCCGGCCTTTGGGACACCGGACACCGGGTGAAACCCATGAAAAAGACACAATATCTTGTGGGCTGGAAGTCAAGCTAGCTCTCAGAGACAGTGCTCTGACATGGTGGGACAATGAAAATCAAATGGGCAAATAATCAGTGTAAAAAATGCACAAAATAAACACATTTGATTAGATTTGACTTTGACTGTAAATAAGTAAATGGTTTCTCCTGACAGGCAAAGCCTGGAGGGACAGGCCATGTCTCTTCAAGGGAAACCCTCATAATAACTTTAGCCTACAAGCTGTAATTATCTGTCACATGATGATTGGTTTTCCCTATAACATCACAAATAAATAAATGTTCACCACAAATTAACCACGATATCAACAACTGTAGGATTTAATACGATTTTCCCTTTCATAACATTATTATCATGATTTGTTCCTGCTGCCTGTATAAAGTCGAGTCCTGTAGTCGTCTTAGTCGTATTAGTCCCTTGAGGAAAGCAGAGCACTCCCACGTGTCCCAACCATGCAGGACTCCAAACCTTAATTAAAGGCTAAGACAGTAAGAGATAAGAGGGTGAGGACCTCATGACTACAATATGATTGCGTTCCAATGCAGGGGCCCAACCTACCCAAAGATTCATTACACGCCTGTAATTACTATAATATGTCAGCAAAAACCGTGAGATTATACTTTCAAATGCAAATATTGGGTTTTGCTAACGATACAACTGTTGAAACCGGGGGCCTTAAAACTGAAAACAAGGTTGCTCGACAACAGGAGCCGCGCTCTGTGACGCAATGGTAAGGGCAGAAGCTGCAGGTGATGCAAAGTGAAAATCTTACGTAGACCAGACCGTCTCATGTTCAGCCTTCACAAAGGACCAGACCTTCCTTGACCACGTCCTCTGAAAGATGGGGCCCTTGAATTGGGACACAGCGAATATCTTTGCATAGATAATAGTTGTTTGTCTCTATATTATTGTTTAAAATCTTTAAGAGATCTTGTTGATTGTGAAAACGTTAAATTACTATCTAAGTATAAGTACTACATTAGTGTAAAATATATCACACATGAGCCTGCTGTCATTATGGTGACAGTCCAAATGACATGTTCGTGACTAATGTTTTACTAAAGTCTGTCCAGAGCTGTGCAGGACTGCAGCTCATTACAGTCCATGGTAGAGTGTTTGTCAAAAGGAAGCAACATTCCTCAGCTTCAGAATGAGACTGCTTCACTAAGTCCTGACAGCCCCTGTGGTTCCTGCATGCCTATTAGTGTACAGACTGTTACGCTACTCTGCCAGATGGAAACTTCACCAGCGCTCTGACAAGAAAAGAAACACAGATGCACGATCGTATTGGACTGGTTCGAATCTAAATAAACTCAGGATGGTTCGAGGAGTCCGTCTGGGATTTTTTGATGTGACGCTGGTCTTCCTCCTGTTGTGCTCAGTCACAGGCTTGTTACTGATGGATCACCGCAGAGATGCAGAAGATGACCAGGAGCTCAACAAAGCTATTTTGGAAATGCTACACATCAATAAAGTATCTGCGAACCATCAGGCCAAACCACATCCCTACATGAGGAGGGTCTATCTGCGTCTGGACTCACTGGAGGCTCAAGACTTTGGAAGGTCAGATGGAACGCTGGTGCAGAGTTTTCGGAGTGTTGTTGGTAAGAGACCAACTAAAACAACCTAACATAGTATTATTACATTTATTATAACTACTAAAAAATCTATGGAAACAAGTGATAAGCGATGTATTTCCTGTTGGATAGCAAGTGGCAAGATTGACTTGCACTACCAGATACTCTACACAGTATGTAGTGTTAATGTTGATGGTGCACTGTTTTGGTATAACGTATCCAAAAAAAAAAAAAAAAAAAAAAAAACTTTTAAGCTGTATTCGTTATTTTTTTTGGCCATTTGGATGCAGTGGAAAAACCAGTTACCACAACACTGACATACATACATATTCTGCTTGTAAAGCTTATATTCTCTATGTGATAGCAAACAGATACAGAGAAACATTAGCATTCATTTAGTGTGGTGTCAGTTTCTAATATTCACTTTCCCTCTAGCTTTGTTCTGGGCTCTGCTGTCGAGCATTAGCAGCTAACCATAGGTGAAAATGAGCTAAAACAGTCCATACTGGTTCCAGCTGCCTGCTGCTAACGTTGGCAATATAGCGACACCAAAACTTACAAATAGCACCTTTAATTGATCCTCCAGGTCCAGATGAAGCTCCTCCAGGCTGGATATGGTTCAATGTCAGCAGTCTGAACCCTTCCATGCTGGGAGCAGAGCTGGTTCTGTTCAGAAAAACCCTCCACCCCCGACCCCTCAGTGTGACGGTCACCCTGCACAGTGTCACCGCTACACATGGAGCTCTGCAGGAGAGTCCAGCTCTGGAGGAGAGGCTCCTGACCCTGGACCAGCGACCCTCATCTGGGTATGACGTATTTGATGTGTCAGCTGTTCTGGATGAGAAGCCTGTGGAGGTAGTGGGCTTTCAGCTGCGTTACACTGATGAGAGTGGGAGTCTGGTCCTTCATGAAGCCCTAACACAAAGTCTGTACTGTCTGAGCAGAGGCTCTCTGAGTGAACCTTTACTGGTGCTGTACCAAACACACCCCCTCCACACGTGACTCACTCTGACCACTGTGTTAAAATTACATGTGAAGCTGATATATTTTTGTTCCAACCTATCTAATCCTTTCACTGTTTCCACCTCTGACATGTTGGATATTATACAAAATTTTTCAGCAAAATACACAATGTGTGTGAGGTTGTAATGTATCAGTGCTATGGTGGAAGTTTTGTTTTTTTACTTTCCAGCTTGATGAATTGACTAATTTATTTGTACATTTCCATCAAAAATGGGCCCTTTTCTATCAGTGTCGCTATCAGAGATGTGTGTTTTTGTTCTGATTATCAGTAAAAGAGAAATGAATGAATCAGGGCTTCATTTTAGCACCATCTCTCAAGTTTCCACTGGAAGTGTTGACACTTATCTGAGTCGACACTGATGGAGTTTATTTTTGACATTACAATTATGAAGGTTTAGTGACTTCCAGTGGACACAGTGAGTAACTACAACACAATGAAATTGTAGCACTGTCACAATTGGATAATATCAATGACATTGTCTGTCCATCACTATCAGTGAGTCACAGTCTACATTTGTATATATATATGTATCTATATACATATATATATACAAATGTAGACTGAGGAGATGACCATCAAGATAGGCACAAAAAATTTTCTCGGGCTTCCTGTGAAAACTTTCAAAATAAAAGGTAATGACAAAATGATTTAAAAAAAAAATGAGTGGTCACATTGATTAAATGTAATAATTTATCAAATGTATTATTTCAAATGGATTATAATTATTATTGATATTATCATTATTAGCAGCAATAGTAGTAGCAGTATTACAGATAAGCCTGTCAAAGGATACATCAATGCCCTTAAAAGAAATGTCTGTGATTTTGGTAACTAATAAATATTTGTTCGGAAGAGTCCATGTTTTGTTCCAGTCTATGTCCTGAAACAGAACATTGTTATGATTATTATTATTGTTATTATATATTACTTACTCGATAACAACATCGTCTAAATCACAGGAAGTGGATTAGACCTCTTCCTCTGATCTGATTGGTCGCAGTCTCAGTCTTTCAAGTCTTTTTCTAGCCAATCATTGCCGCCCACCCACAGTAACTGTGCCGCCTCCTACAGACGCAATTCTCCCAGAAAGCGACGGACAATATTTTATTCTGCGGTTTTGTCGCGTTAGCGACCGTTAATATTCCTCCGCGGCGTGAGTGAGCGCGTGCTGGTCTCCTGTCAACATGGCGCCAACGAGCCTGTGAAGCGGCCGCGTGAACATTTGAAGCGGGACAAGTGAGATGCGTCCCCGCAGCGCTGAACCTGTTCCCTCCCGCACACAAAGCCTGTGAAGCAGGCCGTTTTTCTACCGGAGACTGCGCTGATAATGCCGAAACATGTCGGGGAATCACTACAAAGGACACGAAGTCAGCTGCTGCATCAAATACTTCATTTTTGGATTCAATATCCTGTTCTGGGTAAGAGCTCTATTTGTTTATTGTGTTGTGTCGCGCCTCTGTCCAGTGCACTCGGGTTATTTTCATGTCCACTGGCCAATAGGGAGGAAGGCCCGAGTCATCGTGACATCTTCTCCCAGGTTCACATTCAGAGTCAAATCCTGCATTAATCTCCGTTCAGTTTGTATGAGGCCAGAAATGTTGGGATAAACGCAGCTGCAGCTCAGTTGACAACAGAGAGAGCTAATCGGCTTTCTGTAGTTAACTAAAGACAGCTCAGGCTCCCGGCTGAGGCTCAGGGTCGAGGCTCCCGGCTCAGGGTTCAGGCTCCAGGTTCAGGGTCCCGGCTCAGTCTCCAGGCTCCAGGCTCAGGGTCCAGACTCCAGGTTCAGGGTCCCGGCTCCAGGCTCAGGGTCCAGACTCCAGGGTCAGGGTCCAGGCTCCCGGCTCAGTCTCCAGGCCCTAGGCTCAGGGTCCAGACTCCAGGTTCAGGGTCCCGGCTCAGTCTCCAGGCTCCAGACTCCAGGTTCAGGGTCCCGGCTCCAGGCTCAGGGTCCAGACTCCAGGGTCAGGATCCAGGCTCCAGGCTCCAGGCTCAGGGTCCAGACTCCAGGGTCAGGGTCCAGGCTCCCAGCTCAGGCTCCCGGCTCAGGGTCCAGTCTCAGGCTCCAGGCTCAGGGTCCAGGCTCCCGGCTCAGGGTTCAGGGTTCAGGGTCCAGGCTCAGGGTCTAGGCTTCTGGCTCAGGCTCTAGGCTCAGGCTCAGGTTCCCGGCTCAGGCTCCTGGCTCAGGGTCTAGGCTCCAGTCTCCTGGCTCCAGGCTCAGGGTCCCGGCTCAGATTCAGGGTCCAGACTCCAGGCTCAGGGTCCAGGCTCCTGGCCTGGTTCATATCACTGCATCACACTGACTGACTTCATCCACACTTCACCAGCTTTATGGACCTGACTCCATATGGTTAAAAGGGTGATGTCATTCATGGCAAAGGCTATTGATTATTTTTATTATTGATGAATCGATGGATTGTTTACAATAAGTGAAATGCTTCAACCACAGGTTCTGTTACTGTCGGTGGTAAATCACCTGTTTGATCACAACTTTAAACACAACATTTTTCCTTCATTTCTACTGTATGTATAAGAAATTTAATTAAATTACCAATCGAGTGATTAATTGATCATCGGAATTGTTTTTCACCACTAACTGTTTAAGATATTATCAGTCAAACATGATGGAGGAACAGGAGGTTCAGCTGTGACATTTCCCAGTGCTTCAGAAATGAAAAGGGAGCTGACATGATTGCTCAGTGTTTTCAGACCTAACCCTTCTTTGTTGTTGTCGTTTTTACCACTGGCCTTTGAACCATCGGGTTATTGCACTTGAGCTGCTGAAATTTTATTAGAAACTGAAAAATTGAGGTGTTTCAAAACTTTTTTTTGGCAGTGTATATTTTTAATTTCAGATACATGTAAAGTTTTCTCTTATTTGTATTATTGTCACTACAGGTCCAGCAATTACATTAATAATTGAGTTGATGAACAGAAAATGTATCTGTTTTGAGTTCAGTGATATGATCAAAATACTATTTTACTACTTTACAAATTGATTGTTTTTCTAATGTTTAACACGCAGACATGGCAGATATATTTCAGACTGTAAGTAAAAATACAAGGAAATTACAAGGGTCAATTTTCACTTTTTTTAACTGTTATTCTTAGCAAATTCTTACCGTTTTTTTTTTTTTGTTTTTTTTTTCTTAGGTAAAGTAAAAACTAATTACACTAATTACATTAATTGAAAATCATAATTTGTTGTTGAGAAAAATCAATTTGTGTATGGGGGTTCAGATGCAAGATGATGAAAGTGGTCGTCATGATATATGAATTTATACTGTTAGTATTTACTGTATCGTATTGAGACGTACATCAAGGCCACTATGAGATAACAAGGGCTAAGAGCCCACATCTCGGGGCCACAGTGGCCTCAGACGAAATGTTTATGTATTGTCTTTTAATAACATTGTGACAGACTGACTTCGTGTCATTCTGCATCAACACACATTCACACTAATACGACATGACTGATTTTTTTTTTTTTGCAGCTGTTGGGAATGGCCTTAGTTGGAATTGGACTGTGGGCGTGGAGTGAGAAGGTGAGTAGAGACACTAACACGGATACTAAAACAGTGTTATGACAGTTTTTAATATTTCTATTTTAAAATGAAAGTCAAAATAAAACTGTAGTGTATTTTTATTAAAGGACAGTTTAATACTAATATTTTACTAAACACACAATTCCTCGTTTAGTGCACAATTTATCAGCATCATTTTAATGTCTCCTTTTCCTAATTAAACCTGCATTGAACAATATTTTATATGATTTGAAAGGTTGTGACCTCTCTGCAGGTCTGCCCTAAGCTTGTTGTCCTGGTCGTCAAACTGTAAACTCCACTGACCTCTTCACTCCATCAGCAGGCAGCTGTGTTCAGACAACAAGCTCTGGCAAACTCACATACTAACGACAGACAGACAAAGTTAGCAGGTTGTTCCGCTGCCCTCTGGTGGACACAGAAATGGAGTGCAGATTTGAATTCCAGTTATCCAGTGTTAGCACTGTTTTATCCTTCTATACACAGTTAAACAAAGGTTTAAAATGAGCCTTTGAAGTTTAAGTTCAGGTTCACGTTTCACTTAATATACTGGAAGTATATTTCATTATATTTAGACATTTAAACCCACTGTGAAACCCAGAAATAAGAAATAACACTTCAAGTCAAACCATCTCACTTCACTTCACTAAATGAACCTTATATCCCCCAGAATTCATTCAAGCTCCATCCTGTTTAAAGTCACTGTGACTCGACTGGCAAACGTGTTCTGACAGAGACGCAGCTGCCTGCCTCTCTGACTGTGTTGTTGTTGTGCTCTGTCTCCCTGCTCCAGGGGGTCCTGTCCAACATCTCATCCATCACAGACCTGGGGGGTCTGGACCCAGTCTGGCTCTTCATGGTGGT
Source organism: Rachycentron canadum (assembly GCA_038496675.1). Taxonomy (NCBI): domain Eukaryota; kingdom Metazoa; phylum Chordata; class Actinopteri; order Carangiformes; family Rachycentridae; genus Rachycentron; species Rachycentron canadum. Next base: position 15,197,278 of record CM076670.1, read on the forward strand.
CGGGGGGGTCATGTTCATTCTGGGCTTTGCCGGATGCATCGGAGCTCTGCGAGAAAACACCTTTCTGCTGAAGTTTGTACGTTCCATGTTAATAACGTCTGTCTGAATGCAGCTAGGAATGATCTGAAATCGACAAAGTCTGAATTGTTCATATTCTCTTCTGTCTGTTTTAGTTCTCTGTGTTTCTGGGGATCATCTTTTTCCTGGAGCTGACGACAGGAGTCCTGGCGTTTGTCTTTAAGGACTGGATTAAAGACCAGCTCAACCTGTTCATTAATAACAACATCCGGGCGTACCGGGATGACATCGATCTACAGAACCTCATCGATTTCACTCAGGAATATGTACGTTGTGAAGAAAGTCAAACACCAAACTAAAATCACAGCATCATATTAAACTAAAGACTGTAAAAATGTGGGTGGTTTGAGTGAGTAAAAGAAATTTGGTTTTCAAAATAATGTATACTTATTATATAATTTTATATTTGTAAAGCGTCATTACAGAGTGAATCTAAAGTCTAACTGAGGCCATTTACTTGTGAGAGGGTGCGACATCTTTGTCTGTGGCCACTGATTAAGTCCTGATCAGATTTTGTCGTCTCTGCCTGACTTCAGTGGGAGTGCTGTGGTGCGTTCGGAGCCGACAACTGGAACCTGAATATCTACTTTAACTGCACTGACGGGAATCCCAGTCGGGAAAAGTGTGGCGTTCCCTTCTCCTGCTGCATCAAGGACCCGGCGGTATGAGTCCTCCTCACTACATACAATGTACAATACAATGTATTTCATCAGTGCCACAAACAGAAACAGTGGCTCAGGACAGTATTAGACAACACTGTAAAACACACAGAGGGAAAAACACAATGCCTGGCCCTGATGCTGGTCCCCGTCTTCCACCATGAAGATGTTGCTGTATTGAATGCTTGTGTGCTGTGAGGTATTTAAACCAAAGGTCAGTCAAACTGCCTGAGGAAAGACCAAACATCTGATCATTCCTTTAAAGGTTCCCGTTACGGCACAATTAAATTTTGAAAATCCATTTAATTAGACTGGGGCCTCAGATGTGCTTTGTGTTTAGTCCTAATTAGCCATAGTCACATGCTAGCATCCTGAACTAAAATGGTGAACATTGTAGCCATTAGCTGTGTCCCAGTTTCAGAGACCACGTCCTCCCGTCCAGCCATAGGCTCTATGGCATGTAATGTATCTTGGTGTAGGTCGGGCCACGAAGGATCCATTTGCTGGATCCTCTGTTTCCCAGGAAATGGAGGAGGCATTTCTAGGTCTCATTTGCATGAGTGTTTGAAATGCAACTTTGTTGCACCTCTGTGGGGCAATCAATCTTCAAATGCAGCCCCTGAATTGAGACACAGCTCGTGTACCTGCTAGACTACATAGCTTGCTAACAACAGGGTGAGAGTCAACCCCAGTATAAGCCCATATTCTATGGCCCAGGTCTGGCCCATATACTTCCACATCTGGGTAAACCCTGGCCCTTATCCTCCTCTGAGCTTCTGTGTGCCAGAATTGGTCCAGATGTGGAAGTAGCAGCTGACTATCATGCTGTACATGGGCCAGACCTGGGTGTACACTGGGCCAGAAGAGACACAAACCTGGCACGAGTACAGGACAGCTCGATGTATCTTGCTATCTGGGAAGTGCAGAGCTACTAGCATGGCTGTAGACTCTTAGCTTATTAGCTGCTAACTTCAAAATGCTTTATAGGTTATATACGTTGGTGATACTGCAACGTTTACTCTTTCTGTTTCTAGGAGGATGTAATAAACACTCAGTGTGGATACGACATTCGAGCTAAACCAGTAAGTAACAGGATTACATTTCATTCCTTCTGTTTTAGTTCCACTATGCTAATAGTGAGTATTTTTATACTATTTAACATATTTTTATTGAACAAGAAAGGACAAAGTTTGAATCCAGCGAAGCCGTAGTGGGCGGCCAACCTTACAATCTGAAAAACCTAATAGCCTTTGCAGCTAAATGTCATGCCAGGCTACTCCCAACTCCTGCCTTTTTCCAGTCCACGTCTATCAGCTTTGACTGACAGTTGGCAGCCACTGATTTAGAGCAAGAGCTTTATCAGTGATCCACATGACCAGGATACATTTCCAAGCAGAGTGCAAGAAAATATGCTAAAGGTCTCTGTCACAAAAATCAGCTGTGGAACAATGGTAATCAAATGCGACCAGACATGAGGTCAGATCCACAGAGAATGAAAAACTGAAGCATCAGACGTTCAGTACAAAGACCTGATGGCCCTGGATTTGTCCTATGTCCGGATTCAGCAGTGATATAAAGCCTGTGTATGGTGTAATGGTGAATAACACTGAGTAGTTCTAAGAAGAATGACCTACCTGCCTAAAGCCAGGACCTCTGCTGAAGAACCTCTAAAACTTTCCATTGAAGTTTTCATGAAATGCCAGCTTGGTTTCTGAAATCTGTTGTGAGAGCGCTCAGTGAGGATGTGAGGATGATGACAGGGAGTCGTGTCCATACAGGACTCGGAGCAGAAGGACTACATCAACGTGAAAGGCTGCGTGCCGCAGTTTGAGAAGTGGCTGCAGGACAACCTCACGTTGGTGGCTGGGATCTTCATTGGTGTTGCACTACTGCAGGTCAGTCATCAACATGTTTCACCTTGAAGATTAGAAAGAGAAGCACTGTTACACATTTCCTCTTTAAAACTGTGATGGTATTACATAATGCTTTTTTTTTTTTCATGCACAGATTTTTGGGATTTGTTTGGCCCAAAACTTAGTGAGTGACATCGAAGCTGTGCGGGCGAGCTGGTGAGAAACTGATCTGCACTTTTACGTTGACTGTGTCTCATCTTCCCACATTTTATCCTTTCAAGCACATATCCCTTGATTTGCACCCGTCTGTTGTTGCTGTTTCCATTTCACAACATGAGACATTTCAGCTCTTTGTCATAATATAAATCCTGGAAACATTGTTTTTTTGTTTTTTTTTTTTAAAGAAATTGTAGATAAAAAAAGAAAGTTTCAATCTAAATGAAGTGCACTATTTTAAATGATACATCAAAACAAATATGGATCTGTGGCTAACATCAGGGCCAGTACTTAAAACATACATGCATTCAGTGTTTTACTGGATAATGTAAAAGCATCAGTTGTTAACGTCCCTGAGAGGATGTGAAAGTCATCTGATCCTCAGATGTAAAGGTCATCAGAACTTTCTGTTAATATTTCATGATTAGCAAAAATGTTTTTAAAATATTATGTGTATATATTGTAAGTGTGCAGAGTGATGAAAGAAATAAGCCGCTGTTTACTTACCTGAGCAAATTACCTTGCCTGAGGAAATGTTGTGTCTTGGTGAGTCTGGTAAATTAATGCTAACATTGTAGCCATAGCAAAACTTACAAATAGGTCCTTTAATATCAGTGTTTTTTGGTATTTGGTGCACAAGATAATACGTGCACACAAGTTTCTGTCAGATCTATAGTTAGTTATTTCTCAGATCTATATCTTGAGCACAATATCTTCTTTGCACAATATCCACCTCTTGTGTGCACCAGTTATCTTGTTTCCCCCAAATCCCATATTTTTTTGATATTAATGTGTTCAATGGTTGTCTATATGAAGAATCTTAATGTGTGCAGGATCACCTGGTAAATTGGACAAAAGAATGAGAATTAGACACAAATGCAGTTTAGACACCCAGGCTTTAGCAACCATAAGAGTTTAGACAAAAACCTTAAAAAAGATGTTTGAACTGAGCAGTAGCTCCTGAGCAGCCCGAGCGGCTGCCAGCACAATGCCAACACTCACCTCAAACCTCATTCTTCCTCCTCCATGCTTCGTCAGGGTGCCCCCCCCTCTCTCCATGCGTCGACTCCCACCACACTCCAGCAAGAAAGCATCGGCTTACTACTCATGAGACACACACGCACACGCTGTTTGTGTGTTTGTAGCCGGTGGGTGTGATGGATCCATTTGGTGATGTGTTGTGTCTTGAGCGTTGCTGTGACTGGGTGGATGATCTGTTTGGTGTTGTGCTGTGTCCCATTTAAGATCCACATCTAGAAACATGGAGCTGTTTTCACTCTGCTCTTAAAGTGTGAGGGCAAGAATGTGCCACTGCACTAATTGTTTAGTCAATTGCCAGTGTTTAATTAAATAATTTCATGAACTGATTATTATTAAATCACTATTTATATATATATATGTTGTATACATTTAAAGATCCAGTGAAATGAACACTTGAAATTCTTACTTCCTGGAAAACAACGACAAAGTCATAAATTTATAAGAAAAAAACTCTTGGCAGGCAGATGACTGATGTGGCTCATCTGGAAAAGCTGAATTTCCTTTGCTTTTCATGCAGACTTTCTGGACAGAAATCTTCAGCCTGAGCCGCGTCCACCTTTGTGGGTGCGGCCGATTGCTGTTGACCGCTCTTTTGCACCACACAGGCATAAAAGCAACCAAGACAAATGACCCAAAAAAAAAAAAAAAAAAACAATGATCAAAACATAAAGATACTTGCCCGTGAGACGTAGGAGCATCGGCTTAGCCAGCTAAGTTAGCACAACTGTCAGTCAGGAATTTGTGAACAGAAACAGGCCGACGACCGATGTGGCTCTTCTAGAAAAGTTTCCTCTGCTCTTCATAGTCACTTTCTGGACATTTATTTAGTTTAATTCATCTAAGTGGTTCGTTGTGACAGTAAGATCTGACCTTTGTGGCTGCAGCCAATTGTTGTCGACCATTTGAACTGAAAGGCAGCAAAAAATGTGACTAATAATAATAATAATAATAATAATAATAATTACCTGCATTTGTGAATTTCAAGGAACTGGACTGCAATGATATGAAATAATATAACTGGCCCCTTGTGAAGATATAACCAAAAAGATACTCGCTTACAAATCGTAGCAGCATTAGCTTTGTAGCTAAGTTAGCACCGTAGTAGTTATAGTGCTCCTGAGAGTTCACGAGAAGTTAATGCTGCACAGAACCTGTAGTATAAGAGCTTTGTGTTTCTGCTGGAATATGAATTTGTCTTCATTTGTTATGAGAAGTTCTCAGGCTAATTAGTATTTGTTTGCTCACAGTAGAAACACAGTAGAAACCTTGTGGTTCAAGTCACTTTGCTTGTATGTTTATGTTGAATTCACAGTAATTGAAATCAAGGGAAATTCAGATTGTGTTGATGGGATGAAGCCACTGAAGTTTTATTAAAGGAGTCAGATTGAATCCGCATGTCAGTGACTTTCCTACATGTTCCTGTTGAGCTCTAGAGTCGAGGTGGTTGAAGAGTCATGTGACTTAGACAACAATCCTCTCTTTCTTCGTGGCCTTTTCCTCCGCTGCCTGCTCGCTGTCACTTTGTCCAACTGAAGACGTTTTTCTACTTCTGTCTTTCTCTCTCTGCTTCCACTCATGATCCCTCATCTTCTCTCTTTAGTTTAGATCCTTTGCTGAAAACTGCTTCCTTCCTGACCCTGAACTTAACTGTTTCCTGCTTCCTGTCTGTGTCCTTAACTTGTTGAACCACAGGAGAGTTGGGGCCTTGTTTAATGACTAGATGTTGTTGTTTTGTTTTTTTTTTGACTTTGGCTTTTTACTGAATTCAGCTCTTTATCCGATCTTTTCCAGTTTCTTTACCTAATGCCGAAGCAGCATTTCACTTCTAACAGGTAAGGCTTCCCTCTTCATGAGACACACAGTTAGAAAATGAACAGAATCCCGTCAACGCTGGTAATATTCATTCGAATTTGGTTTTTTTGTTTTGTTTTTTTTTTCACCCCCCAGTCTTTGAGCAGAACGTCCTGGAGCATTGGGAGGACGTCACTGGTCACCTGCACCACGTTGTTCACTGAACCAGCACCTTTTTCTGAGGCACTAACATGTGAAAAAAAGCTCTGTATATAACACTGTGTGACTACTGTAAAAGAGAACAGCTGGAGAGGAAGGTTAAACACACACTTACACTATGATGCTCCGGTTTTGATAGCTGCGTCTAGAGAGTAGGAGTTTTGATACATCTTTTTGATATTAGAGTGGTATTTTTCACTGTGGAAATAATGCTCCATTGCTTAACCCATCACATAGGACTGTGACATAGTAAGTGAGGTGTGCTTTTTTTTTTTCTTTTTTTCTCTCCAAAGTTCAGCGCTTGTTTCGAGTACCTTTCCACCACTTGTCCACAGTTAGAAAGTTACAAAGTTTTTTACAAAATAAAACTTTAGTTATATTTGAGTCCAGGATTCTTCAGCGGCCGTTGTCTTTATCTAGGATTATTGTTATTGCACTAAAAATGAATTTGAATTTCTGTGCGTCAGCAGCCAAGATACTGGTGATGCTAAATAGTCTCCAAATGCTAACTCATCCAGCATTAATGGGGGAAATGACCACTAACTAATTACTTCAACTGTTTAGCATAACGAGTTGCTACTAATCTAATGGACTAAAAGGGACCTCAGTAGATTACACCATGGATTTTCCCATCACTAAAGGAAACTATATTTCACTACCACCAGTTCAGTGTGAGACAGATTCTGAGCTACACGTTTTCCTCGACGTACGACTGGAGACCTGGACTAGAATCTGTCAAGCACAGAAGGATGAAAATAAATCGCTGGTCAAATTTCGACTCTTGCTCACGTCTCAGCTGCTTGTTCCTAAACCATCAGACCTGTTTAAACTTTGGCTCCTGCGGAACAGATCTGGCGTGGGTTGGCAGAGGAACTTTGTCGTCAGACAGTGATCTTTGTCTTGGCTTTCACACGTAGGGTTATTGCAGAAACGAGCGTAGATGCAAACACTGCACGTATGGCGATACTATGACGGTTCCTGCCGCAGCAGCAGCTCAGGAGGCAAACGGCGTCCTGGGGAAAAAAAACGTGGGGTTACACAATGAATTCTGCCAGCTCAGACTGCGACGGGGGCAGCAGCTGCCCAACGTGCTCGTGTGCAAACAAGCACGTGAGCGTTGCACTTAAAGAGCCGAATCAGTCCTCTAAATGGAAACAAAGGATTTTGTGGCACCAATTTCAGATTCTGTTTTAGCACTTAGTCCTGAAAAACTCCACAAACCATATCGCATATGAAGAGGTCACATGACTCTGAATTTCTGTCTTTGTAGATAATGAAACATGTTCAAGTCCTGATACACAAGTCAGTACAAAGGTTTTGTTGCACGTGTCCTGTGATTGTCTGACAGTATTTTGGTGCAGGTCTGATAGGTATGAACACCGAACAGACCAAACTAGAAATCCTGCCCAGGTATAAGATTTCACAACAGTGTTAAAGATGTTTGTTGTTCTGTTTTTGTCTCTTTCCCGATGGTTTAAAGTGAAATTTGCTTAAAGTGTCACTTGTTTTTTTAGTTACTTCAGCGAGTCAAATTGATATTTTGAAAATTTAAATTCTGAAAATTTTAAATGTGTTAAGATACATAAGAGATCAACACTGTTTTTGATACTTGATATTTATTGTACGTTTGATTTGGTTTTGTAATCTCCCTTTGCACTGAACAGATGAACACAGAGAACTGCAGCAGGTTCAGGAGCTTCTAAAAGGCTCCAATGAGGAATTGACCAGTCCTCAGACTCACCAACTGATCCACATCCACTGACTGTTGATAAGATCACGCTACACTGATGAGCCAAAACATTAAGACCCCCCCACCCCCAACGATGGGCCACAAGCACTGAACCGTCTTAAGACCCCCAGACCTTTGCACCTCTGTTAGAAGTTCATGCTTATTCACTTCATCTGTGACTGGTCATAATGTTTTGGCTTATCTGTGTTTATCACACAAACATTGTCATATTACTACCTCCTCATATTTGCTTTTCTCTTGTCCCACTAAAATTGGACTGATTTTAATATGAAGTGAAATAAAGGCGACAAAAACAGTGGTTTGAAGTGGTGTTTTTGATTGGACCAACCGGGGGCCAGCACTGCATCTCTGAACGTCCCTGACTGAGCGATGAAGCTACACCGTCGGCGGCTGCCGGGGTATTTGAGTAATGACTCTATTATCACTCTATTATTTTAAATATATACTTGAGCTTTGATGTGAGCTGCAACATTCTTGCAGGCCAAAAAACATGCAACATTTAATATTTTTTAGATTTTATTTAATATGCTGTTGAGTCCAACATGGAGTTTGCAATGAATTTGAAAACATTCCCTGAAGGTTTTCACTACAGCGTTCACATGAGCGGCACAGACAACATGGAAACATGATGCCTCACGATGCTAACTAGCGAAGAATTTGTTCAGTGCACATTTGGTCTAAAGCTCATTTTTGAAGGAGGTGCAGTTGCTTTCAGAGTCAATGGGAAAGACTGTCGTCCCTGAGAAAGAATAAAAGACAGCAGCCATCACCAGCTATCATCTTTTAATTATCTGCTGAGTTACAATCCTCCAAATGTACAACTCATGACATTTACAACAAACATTTAAGTTTATAGTATTTTACGCAGTTACTATGGATACATCTCCACTGGCATGTGTCCTCAGAAGAGCACAAATCTGATAAATAACCATTCATACCTTTTTAATAAAAAGTGTGGGCCCAGACCAGGAAACACACCATGGCGTGTTAACGGCTGTCGGTACAGTGTTGGACATGCTGAGGTGTTTGCAGAGATCCCTTCGACTAGAAGAACCAACCGTCACACTGGGAGAGACCTGTTCTCTGGAGGGAGCGCTGCTGCTGTGGCAGTGGTTGGCAGGGGGGTGGGGTGGGGGGGTGTTCGACAGAACAAATACAGTGATCAGTTACCTGTTCTCACCAGATCCTTGACTGACTGTACTGTCCCTGCTTTTATCACAGAGCCTCTGGGAAAACCTGGACCAGGGAGCGATCGGTGCTAAACTCACGTTCTTCTGCCGTCTCTTCTAATCTCTTCGTCTCCTGCCAACTTTTAACTCCATAACTTACAACCCTGCTCATCTAAAATGATCTTTTATTGATATTGTCTTGAATTCTGGCCTCAGCACCACGAACTACAGACGTGAACCTGCAAAAATTTGGCTTTAATCAAACTGCGATGCATCGAATGGACCGACGTTAAGTACAGTTTTCTCAGTGTATAAAGTGGGAGAAAACTGTGGTGGGTGGAAAGAATTGAGAAAATAAAACAAAAAACAAAACTTGAGCCAGGTCTCTAATTCACATCATTAGTAAACATCAGAAATTAATTACTGGCCTTAGTGGGAGAAACCTTCACTTCACCCACCTGACACAGAGTTTCCCCACCTTATACCTGACTCAGACCATTGGCTCCCTCTGGTGAGTTTGTGTTTTTTAACATTCTTACTGGAACAAATCTAATGAGCCATTTAGCAACTAAAGCTTCAGGGAGGTGGTAATTTAAGACTGTGATACGTTGTATGACAGTACTGGATGGAGGCTGACGGGGCCCCTGCAGAGAGCTGACAGTTAGGTTTATAAATCATTTTATTTCCATTGGAAAAGACAAACCTCCAGCCTCCAATGTCGACCTTCTCTTCACTCGAACCTGGCTTCACTCAGTCTTGGAGCTGAACTGAATTCAACTAACTTCACCACAGGCCTGATCTTCACCTGGTTCTCACTCTCTTTCAGTGATGGTATGGAAACCTGCAGAGTCTCTCACTTCACTGTACAGTTGTCAAGTAGAGGGGTGGGGGCTGGGGAGTGGGCAGGGAGGGGTTTTGGACAACTGTGGAATTAAAAAAAAAAAAAAAAGAAAGAAAGAAAAGAAAAAAAAAAAAAAATCGGAATAAAATCTCTAGATCCAGGTGCAAAAACAAGACTGGGGGTGTCAGTAGAGGAGGGCAGGCTGTACTTTGGAGTATGCGAGCAGTAGAGAGGTAAAAATGAACACTGGCACACCTTCAACAGGACTAAAACATGCACAGTTTCTAGTCAATTTATACTTGAGCTACATGGGACACAACTGGGCACATCATGGATGGCTGCTTCTTCTTAAAAATGAAAGAAAATCACAACAGGAAGGTCTTTTTTTTTTTGTTCTTTTGTGCACATTTTCACTGGTGGGTTACCGGCGGATGGGATCACAGCTATGGTCTTAAAAGAGTGTTGTCTCTTAATCTATTGCGTTAGGCTGTCTATGGCGCCTCAGCTCCTGTGGAGCTACTTGTAGCAGAAGATGCATGCACAAGTAGAGGTGGGGACTAGGGATAGACTGATGTATCGAGAAGAAAAAAAAGATACCGACAAGTTGGTCGTGTCGACCTCTAGACAAAGGATTTGAGCATTAAGGGGTGTCAGTCTGTAAAGCTTGAAGCCTGCCTCACGTTGCCTTAAGGACCTGCTAACCCGCCTAAATAAATCTCATTATTATGGCTTTCAGAGGAGAGTTTTGTGTCCCATGGTCGTCTAAAAACTGTTTCAGAGGCTTTCCCACCCTAACGGGTTATTTCATTCTGGGTGATTTCTTCTCATTCAAAATAAAGGTTCCATTAGAAAAAGCTCAGGTGTATGAATTGAATAGAAGCATAAAGCCACATCAGTCTAACCCTAGTGGAGGTGGCAGGGTGGGGGGGTAGGGGCGGGGGGTAGAGACATAACTGGATGTCTGGCTGGCAGTTAACGCGACATGGTACCTTGGCACATGACGATGGGGCACAGGGGAGAGCAGTCATGAGGTGTCATTGGGTGATTAGGTGGTCAGGCAGGCATTTAAGTGGGTGGGTGGGGTAGGGGGGTGGGTGGGGTTGGACACAGTCATTTAGCTCTGGGCTGTAAGTCGCTGCTCTGTGAGCGACGCCTGGTGAGATACCGTCTTGTTTTCATGAGCCCTCAGCTTGGACACCACGTCGATGAACGCCAGGCTCTGGACTTCTTTGTGAAGAGGCTCTGACATGAGAAACAGGAAGAGAGGTTTCATGAATTCTCAGAATAAAAGTCTCACTGCTGCTCTGAACAACTCACAAATACTTCTCATCCTGGTGTTTCACAATAAAAGCCTAAAAGTGGGTTGCTTGAACACATTTAATGTGAAACATCTTAATCAGGAAGTTTTGCTGTTGGGAGTTTTTGTTGTTGAATGAGTAATGTGTCGTATTTCATTTCACTGAGAAATATAGAAACTGATGATCATTCAGTGTTTATTGGTTCTTGTACCAAACAAGAATGTTCCCTTATGTCTGGAGAATGTGACAACACTTGCTGTGCCATGTCACAATAAACACATAAAGGGAGGTCGTCCACTGATCACAAGGTCGGTGGTTCGATTCCTGGATCCTGCAGTTCACATGTCGAAGTGCCCTTTGTCAAGATACTGACCCCAAAGTTCCTGGTGTGAGTTGCTATAAAACATAATTCTTGGTGGAAGCGTATGAAGGTCTCACCTGAGCCCATGACGGCACAGATGAGGATCATGGAGTTGTACTTGATCTCTGGAGCACTCCTCTCATCTGACAGCAGCTTGTGAAGCACCGACACCAGACTGGCTCCGACAAAGTCCTTCTCAGCTGCAACTGAAGTCCAGAAAGACTCTGTGTCATGAAGAGCTACGGAGCAACCTGTCAGGTTTCTGATAAACGATACAGGCTGAGATGCTTCCTGCTCCCACTGTTCAGGCCTTTGTCTAAACTCCACCAAATATTAAAAAAAGAAGTTGTCTGTTACAGCTACACCTCAACTCTGAAACTGTCTTGCACCATAACTCTGAACAGTCTCAGTTTCTTCATCTTTACAACTTGAAAACCTGTTTTTGTTTGAAATAAACTGTAACATTCAGACTGTAAACACAAACAATAACTGAACTATGTTTCGCTCTTACCCAAATCCAGCGCCGCTATGAGGCCCAAAGCCACCAGGGCTTCATTTTGCATGATCATATGCTCACTAGTTGCCATGGTAACTAAGTGCTTGACTCCTCCTCCCTGGATGACAGTTCTGACGACTTCCTGAAATCCACGGAAAAGAGAGATGATTTTGAGAAACCAGCTGTGAGATGTCATTTTTCAGATAAATAAAGTGTCGACAGCAGAGGTAGATCTGGACCGTGACTCACGTCCTGGTTTCACCTCACACCAACCAGTGTTTCCCAGAAATCCCATCAACATTTATTACAATTTCAAACGTATAAAATCGTTGTTTATCATAGGTTCATCATTGATCCCGTTCATCCCTTCCTTCCCCCTCTCACTCACTTTGACTCAGGGGTCAGGAAGGCAGAGCTGAGCTGTGGCTAATGAAGGGGGAGGGGTTGAGAGTGACCGCAACACAGACACAGAGCTGTGAATGTTGTTCAGTGATTTATTTGCCTGTTAAAAGAGTCTTATATACAGTACTAGAATTAATTTAAGACAGCTAAATAAAAATAGTGACTAATCTGATGGAGACAGTTGATTTCATCAGTTAATGAGTCACGGCCAAATAATGTGTAAAAGTAGCAGATTGTGAGTTTGATATAAAAACTAAGTTGTTCCTCCTCATCATCATCTGTTTGCAGACCAGACTGAGAATGTTTTGAGGCAAGAAACAGTATTTTTTGTTTAAATCATTCTCATACTACAGTACTGGCTCCGCAATCAACAAGTATGTGGCTCTACACATTGAATATATATATATATTTTCACTCCTGCATAAACCTGCAGTTTTTCCCAGAAATCGACTCTTCCTCTGCACTCTAATACAGTAGCCTACACAGGAAGTTGCACTGTGCAGCTGTGAAGAAGAACAGATTCATGGTAGATAGTGTAATGTCAGCAAAATGTTCCACTGGAAGGTGGAAAAAGGTCACGTGTTCAGTATGTAAGCTTTTAATTTGAAGGTGGCACAAGTGTCACCTCTGAGGAAGAAGTGTTATTTACTGCTGGTTTTATTTATTGAGATAATGAAAGAAAGATTCTACGCATCAATGTACGTGCTCACGTTTAACGGTGGGTGAGACAGATGTTAAACTTTTCAATGCAGTGTTATCGGATCAGTGCTTGAATCAACTGATCCACAGTTTCAAGAATTAGTATTGTGATGGAAAAAATGATGTCATCTCTATATTTCAATACACTCCTTACTCAGTCTGGTGTTACCAGTAGATGATGGTGGCTAATGGCAGCCAACCCACTTTAGAGTCATTTGATTATTTAAGCATTTACCGCTGCTTTACATCCATAAAGTTTCCCAGTCTGAACTGTTTTGTCTCTACTTTGTTTAGTGTTGTGCACATGCACACTAAGACACATGGCAGAGCAGCCACAGAGGCTGTAGAAGCGAGCGTGCTCACTCGCAAACCTGGCTCTAAACACAACAAAGAGACAGTTACAGAGGCCGTGTAGGGTGAGGCCTCAGGCTGCTCCAACATGCTTTGCTGCCAGAGGAAACCAGATGATGTGGACTGAGATGCCTGACCTTGGACTTGCTGTGTCGAATGAGGGCTGACAGGAGCCTGTTGGACTCTCCCATCACTCCCGCGTGATCTTTGGCTTCACACCACTCCACTAGTCTCTCCACCAGTTTCCCATTGGTCCCCAACTGGTCTGCGGCTTCAGCTGAACCAACACACACACACACAACATTACTGTCTCTTACTCTATCGTCTGCTGTCATCAGGACCAGTAAACCCAGTTTTTACCCTAACAAATAGCCACATTTCAATTCAGCCATGGTCCAGAAGAGGTCGACTGAATGAGATTTATATTCCTGATTATGGAGACATTCTGATATGAAACAATCTGGTGTGTGCAGCATCAGTTACCATATTTGTGTGTTTTAATGACTCAGAGCTGAGGCTCCAACAGTCTGGGCTGTAGAAATCTCTCTTGATGATCAAAAGCTTAAACAGAGCTGAAGTAAATAATGATTGCTGTTAGGTTTGGGCGATATTCAAAATTTTGCAGATGACACCCCCGTGGTTGGACTCATAACCGGATGAGACGAGTCAGCGTACAGAGATGAGGTCCAGAAACAACAATGATCAGGTATATATGTATATATATCTATATAGATATATATACACACATACATACATATACACATATATATACGTGTGTGTGTGTGTGTGTGTGTGTGTACACACATACATATAAGAATTTAACAATTTCATTGTACATTTTGTACAATGACATTAAAGGTGTCAATCTTCTTCTATCTTTATATTTTGGCACAGTCCAGCTCAAACATTGCAATATTCAATCTTCTCAAATACTGGAGCTTGACTGCTGCCAATTCTAAGTGTCTTTCACAGGGACTTAAGGAGCTGGTCTGTGTAACATGACCACAGGATACTGACTATGTGGTTTTAGAGTTTAGAATCTGTGTCACGGTCAGAGTCAGTATAGAAGCTTAGCAGTGAGGATTTTCAAGGATTTATTGCAAAGATAAAGACAAAAAAATGATGTTTCTACCTTGTGTATCAATGAGCATACGTAATGTTCCCAAAAGCTTAAACTGCACTGGAGGCATCTCTGATTGCAAAAACTTCAGCACCACGTCTGCTACGCCAGCTGACAGCATCTTGGACTTATTCACCACTGGAGAGAAGAACAGAACAAATTTAAACACTGTTCAAGTAAAACAATCAAAGCTAAGAGTCACAAGGTTTTCACTGATTAACACACCATTCTTTGCAGTTGTGTATTTTGCACTGAAACATTTCTTTTAACCATCTTACCTTTCGGACAGTAGTTACAGATGGCAACTCACGAACCACAATGTTGTAGTTACACAAATGTCAACATAACTAAACCAACTAAAACAGAGACCGTGGAAAACTAATGTGCAGCAGTTTCAATGAGACCTTTCCTGAGTTACAGCATCTACAGTGTCGTTACCCATTAGCTGCCTGTGTGAAGCCTTCAGTTTGTAAGTTGGCCATCACCATGTTGGCTTTTTGAAACCAGATGAAACCATATTTGGAGGAGAAGGTGGAGCTGAGGAGGATCTGACCTGCTCTGTACTATGTCCTGATTGTGCGATACAGTTTGTCAATCACACAGCAGCCACGCCCCCTTATGCATGTTCTAGTTCCCTCTAAATCATTTAAAAAATGAACATGTATTTAAGACTTGAAACTAGAGACCATAAACTCATTAGGAAAACGTTTACTGAGCTAATAAATCAAGGGAGAAGTAGGGACATTTTCCCATAGACTTCAATACAATCTGACTTCTTTAACAACCGGTGGAGTCGCCCCCTGATGGTCATTAGATAGAATGAAGGATTAAGGCTCTTTAGCACTGGCTCCACTGTACAGCCCTGTAACCTACGTCCACTTTTATAGACAGGTCCATGCAGACCTGTAGTCGAGAGACCCTGGTGTGTAGCAGCTCACCAGGTATGGCCAGGTTCCGCAGGGCACTGAGAGCTGCGTGTTGAACAGTGACGTTGCCTTCTTCAACATGTCGATCCAACAGCTCCAGGAGCTTCTGCACGATACCAGTGTCCACCATGTGAATGCAATTCCCATCTGTGCAAAATGCAAGGAGAGTAGAAACCTTATTGTGCGAGAACGTCACAAAAAGTGTGTTACATATAAATATCTCATTTACATATATGTGTAAGGTATATTTAAAAGGCAGCGACTCCTTCCTGTTAACTGTTTCAGACGACAGAGACAAGAGAACAGGAGCAGCTCTACTTTGGCAGCATCATCTTCAAACTGTGCAGTGAAGCTTACCGTTGCGAGCAAAATTGGCAATGGCCAGAGCCCCAGCCAGCTGCAGTTGATGGTTATGTGATGGTATCCAGGACAAGACCCTCTGGAAGACGCTGCCCTTTCCTCCCTCAAACAGCTTCTGCATGGACTCATCTACAGGAGAGTGAACACAGGTTCCACTAACAACGTATAACTGGCATATAACTGATAAAGCACCATCTTGCTGTTAACTCACTCAAGGAGCAGCTAGTGTGTTAGTGAGTGTGTTGGGGCTAAACTATGGTTCTTTTTCAGACTGGGGTTTGCAGTGTTGTCAGAGTCTAACCTCAGGCGCCAGATGGTCTGTGTAACAAACCATCTGGCGGAAGTTGCTGTTGAAAACTCTTTGGAAAAGGGAAGGTGCTTTAAAAAAAAAAAAAAAACATGGCAGGTGATTGGATGAACCATCTGGTCATCTCCATCCTTTACTGCCTAACTTCAACCAATCAGATTCTGCTTCCTTCCAGCTGTCACTTAAGAGAAGACTGAAAACATCTTCTCCATCTGGAAAAGACTCTGTTCTCTGCTCTTCTTTCATCTAGGAAATACGCTGAACATTATGACCACCTGCCTAATATTGTGCAGGCCCCCTCGGCGTCAAAACAGCTCTGATCCATCAGGACCTGCACTCCTCTAGACCTCTGAAGCTGAGCTGTGGTATCTGGACCAAGACATTCCAAGTCAACACCTTGAACTGGTTGTTGTTCCTCAAAGCTCCTGAACCATTGTTACAGTGACAGGGAGCATTATCCTGCCACTGCCCCTGACCCTGTCTGTGGTCCAGTGGTTCTCCCTCCTTGGACCACTTCTGGTAGGTCCTGACCACTGCAGCCCAGGAACATCCCACAGAGCTGCAGTGTTGGAGAAGCTCTGACTCAGTCGTCACATCACAGTTTGGTCAAAGTCAAAGGACTAAATGTTCAGCTGCTGCCTGATATATCCACCACTGACAGGTAACCATGGTAACCAGGGAATAATGTTATTGACTTCATCCAGTAAGTGGTCATAACGTTATGGCTGAGTGGTGTACTCTCCATTTCTGATACAACTGATATTATAGCTGCATCTATGCCACCATTATTAGGGTTAAATGAACAGCTGCCTGAGGCTCCTCCCTCATACACAACACAACAATATTGGTTTAAACCACAATCGAGCATATCGGAGCCTTGTGAGAGGGATTCTCACTTGTGAAAAATCCAGTGGGATTAAAATCTGTTGGCAAAGATTTCTTACTGTATGGATCTTAATTCTCACTTCATTCTTTGATGAGGGACGCAATATGCACACAAGAGAGGAATAAAGATGAAAAAGGGTACAGGTTTAATCCCCGATCATGAAGAGCAATAGCTGCTACTACGACTCATGGTAGAGAGGCCAGTATGTATATTTATACCACACAGGTCTATTCTGCTGCAATAAAATATTTACATGAAGGTTGAATTATTAATTCTCTACATCAGTGCTGGACAGGCCGCTCCTGTATGTGTGGAGGTGAAATTTTGCATCCACTAATTAAGATCCTTTCCCCTTATGGCCTTGTACAGTTTGCTGAAGCATCTGTGCTGCAACTGTGATGACAGCGTGAAGAAAGTATGAATTTTTAATTCCTGTTACACAAGGTTCCTTTTCTGTCGAGATTCATAGGGAATCTGAATCTGGGTGTTTTTGTACCATTATGTAGCTGAACATGAGCTTCACAGTTTATAACAGTGTATGACTGAACACATCAACCCTGTTGAGCTTGTCATCAGGAGCTGTTTACCTCCCAGCAGCAGGAGAACCATGAGGTCGGAGGCAGTCTTGAGTTGGGCGATGTCCTCCTCCCTCTCTCCATCGACAGTCTGAGCCACCACCTCCAGCAGACACTCCACCAGGCCCGCCTCAACCAGCTGCAGCTTTATCACATCTGGCAGAAGAAGGCGGGTGACACATTGAGAGAGGACTACAGCCAGCAGCCACGTCTGAAACACACTGCTGCTGCAATGCAGTGGTACAATATATGATGTGCATCATACGACACCATTAGCGCACATTCTAGTTATGGCCCAGTAAACCAACAGCACAGCGTTTGATGCATAATCATGAAATATTGTTGAGTTACTGAGTTCAGATTTATTTATTCAGGAAGTCAGGAGGTAATTCATCCACTGGTTAAAGTGCAGAAGCAGCAGCGGCGGCAGCAGCATGAGTGGACAAGACACCTACAGCCCAGTGTCCACATGTTTATGTGTAGCTCGTGCTCCATTTTATAGTAGTGCTGGTCATTTTGAAACTGTGTGACCGTTACATCATTGTCCACTAGAGACTCCTGACAAATTGGGCTGTAGACATGAAATCCTACAATAAGAAATCAAGACAAAAATGACTGGATCAGGACAGATAGATGTATGTAGGTCTATTAAAATGTCTATAAGACTACTATAGACCAATTAACCATTAACAGATTCATGGAAATAAAAATAACCTATATGAGTGTTTAGGATTTTTTTGTATGTTTTTGAAAGGACTTGAAGGTAAAAGACACAATCCCTGTCTCACCATGACGCCTGACTTTTAAGAAAGAATAAATGTTCAAGTGTTTCTGTAGAAAATTAACAACACGCAGAGTAAGAAATGAAAGAGCTGGAGTGGTAAAGAGAGCCAGGTTTCTCTAGAGTGGAGTTAAGTAGGACGTTGTCCTGGAGACTGACAATGTGGGAGCACCCAGTGTGCCTGGAATGGTGATAACAACAGTCAGTAAGATGCTCTCTCTGCTGCTCACACACACAACACACACCACACACACAAACACACACACCACACACCACACACACACACACAGCGTGCTGATGACATGTTTAAAAAAAGAGCAGCTGAGCAAATGCAGGAGCTGTCTGCCATGACTGTGCAGTTAGCAGCTAGCCTGGAAAGCATGACTCACACTGAGCAGATAAATTACTACACAGTAGGTGGACATGATTTTCATCTAAAGGCACGAGGGAGCACTGCAGTGTCTCACATTTCTGAAATCATACATCCCATACAGCGCAAGTTGCCTTTTGTAAAACTTAATGATGAGAAGGGGGGAGAAAAAAAAAAAAAAAAAAAAAAAAAAATCACATTACCATTTTCTGCAAGTGGAGCCAGAACCTCGAAAACCATTTCCTTCTTCTCGTGCTCTGTCTGCTTCTGGAAAAGATGCACCAGCTCCTCAGCAATATTGGTCGAGGCAAACTGCTCTTTGCTGGACTCTGAAAACACAAGTGGATTATCACAGCTCTGTTATAATAGACTCAGCCTACAAAAGTACAGTTTGTCTGCATCCAATGTGATTTCCACTCAGGTTAATGACTCCATGTTCTGCACACAAGTGCTGACCTTTCTTAAATTCTGCAGAAGGAACTATGTTTCATGTTTTTGCAAATTTATTGAAAGCAGAAACTGAAACAATGCATATTGCATATGCATGCGATCATAAGTATTCAGACCCTTTGTTATGTTTGACACTTAAAATTTAGTGCAGGCGCAGACACCTGTCTGTATCAGGCCTCACAGCTGATAATGCAGATCAGAGCAAACAAGGAGGGATAAAGTGCCTGCGGAGCTCAGAGACAGGACTGTGCTGAGGCCCAGATCTGAAGAAGCATAAAAAAACGATTCTGCTGCACTGAAGGTTCCCAATTCAAGGGAGAGAGCAACCAAGAAAGAAGTGTCTTGGTAGCAGAGGTGACAAAGGATCTGATGGTCCCTGCTACCACAGTAGCAGCCCAACCCTGTGGGGGTGTTTTTCAGCAGCAGGGACAAGGAGACTGCTCAAATCCAACAAGACTGGAGGCTGTAATCACTGTCAAAGGTTCTGAATAATTATGTCAATGTGATATTTCAGTTTTTCCTTTTTAATTAATTTTCTAAATTCAGTTTTTGATTTGTCATTACAAAGTACTGAGTGAAGACTGATGAGGGGGGAAAAACTAAACTTAATAATCACCTCAGTAAGCTTCTTTGTTTGGCTGAACAGATATTTAGATTTACTCACCAAGCTCAGCCAAATTCCCAAAGGCAATGAGACACATCTCTGTTAGGGCTGTGTTGTGGGAATGGATGCCTAGCAGCTTCACCAGTGTGGGAATCACACCCATACTGATCAGCTGGGCTTGTAAGGAATCTGCAGTAAACAGAGACACAGAGAGGCAGGCGGTCGATGTGTTGCTCTAAACATCACAGAGCTGAGGGGTTCAAGAGAAAAGCATGTGGGACATTTGGACTTAAATAAACAGTGACCACTGGTTTTAAACATGTAGGCCGTTTCTATGGGAAGCAGATGATAGCGTTACGGGATATGCAGGGGAACTCAGGTGTTACATCAGATTCCTCTGTTGCTTTAGAAAGAAGAAATAACAGTTGAGAATTGTATGTGAACTAAAATAAACCTTTGTTCAATTTAATACACTCAGAGGTTCAACTGCTTCAGCCTTACTTGGTCTGGTATGACCAGTAGTTAGCACGAGTTAACTAATGCCAACTCAGATACTGTTGGTTGTCTGACTGCACATCCCGTAAACACTATTTAAAGCCTCATTATACAGACTAACGCTACTGTGAATTCACACTTGAATGAAGTCACAAAAAACCAGTTCCAACCATATTTAAAATCTTGAAAACGCCCAAAAGGAAATGTGTAGACGTAAATGTCATTTGATGGCAACAAGCACTAGAGATATGAGAAGCACCAGAAGAGCAAATAAAAAGGTTTTAATTCATTCATTTGTTGAAATAAATTATTAAATGGGGCGAGACAAGAGTGTGTAGATGAGTAGAACAGAAGACGACAGGAAAAAGGTCTTAGTGACGAGTCAAAAAGATCTTTTCAGGTCAGTCAGAACCTGTAGTAGCACCAGCTAAACCAGAAAATCACGATAGTAAGAAAATAAGGAAAAAGTGAAGTTAAAAACAGTAATATGATTAAGTAATGACATTTGCTATGTACAGTGTCAAATCTGAATCTCTTAACCTGCTTCCTGAAAGACAGAAACAATAAGAGGACACTGCTGTTCCAGTATCAATGAAACTAAAGCTTTCAGTGTTTGGCAGGTATTGATAGAAGTTAAACACTGAAAACATAAAGGAGCCATGATGAAGAGAATAAATCGTTTCTAGGATCAATTTTATTACATATCTGTTTAATCGTGATCCAGTATTTTTCCTATTACAGCTGTTTTTTCATCTATGGGCCTTGAGATGCCACATTAATTCTGTTGGGTTAACATGAAGACAAATAGCGTAACAGAGAAACCACTGATCAACTCAACCATGGTCTCATCTGAAGGATTTATAATATTGGCACAAAGTTGTAGCAATGAAACCTGAGTGACCATTGAAACACAGAATGACTGATGGATTATATTAGCATTTATGGAATAATCCACGCTGTTCGGCCGCAAATTATATAGGAATTATTCATTAAATACATATGTAAATAAATACATAATTTAGAATGAGTGATCTTGCATAACTGCATATGTGGATTAGCCCACTTATTATTCTTTTAAATGATATGGAATTCAAGATTAGATGACCAGTGCACACTATATTTAAACCTTAAAATGACTCAATTTATAATTCTTAGGGACAAATATACATTTATACAAATATACAAGGCATTACTGTATAAAGTATTTCTATTTTCATCTTATCCATTTTAGATTCTGTTCTTATTTTTATTCTATTTCTTATTATACCTTCCCCTATTTATATATATATTTTTTCAATTTATATTTCCTCTATAGGGATCAATAAAAGGTACATCTTTTCTTATCCAATATATATGTCAATCACAGGTCTTTAAAAAGAACAAATTAAGATAATTATATTCAAAAAGGTTTACATTCAAATATAAATGCTGAGCAACATATTTTTCTCTGCTCTGCAAATGTATCAATACCAGCCTCAGTTCTGCAGTTGATCAATGAAGCATTGGCCTCACTGAGGATAAAAGGTTTCTTACATTATCTGACAAAATGAACACTTCTATTGAAGTGAATATTATGAGACCCTGTAGGAAGATTCATCAGGTATTATTTTGTGTACTGTAAATACCCCAGTGCTGTGGTTGTCAGGAATATCTGAAATAGATTCATGTCCTTTTCTGGAGAGATTCCTTTGAACTGATGCAGCTGATGCATTAGTAAGTTGGCTCCTGTCTCAACGTTAGCTCAATATGAAGAGTCAGCTAGAATTTGAAAGCTGCTGAAATCCTCAAAAACTCATCCATTCTCAGCCTCCCATCACCCAGCCAAACACATCCAACCAAGATCCAGTGCCAAAAGACACTTTGGCAGGAGCTCCGAGTCTGTCAGATCACATACTTGCTGCCGTCGACGAGCCTCGTTAGCACAAAGACACAAACCACAGGATCGTCCAGAAAAGTGTACACAGGGATACAGTGAAGGGTAGACACTTTTCAGTTGAGGCGATCTAAAGTGCGCTGGTAAATTATGACGATAGAAACATTTAGAAGAAGAAGCATAAGCTGTATGTAAACTGCTCAAGGTCTCTTCTCTGATTAAAACAAATTTGGGTGTTTTATGTTGAAAATTTTATCTTGAAAAACTCGATATAGGACGTATGTGTCCTTCGCCCTAAAGAGCAGTTTCAGGAAATAAGCTCGAGTGGTATTTGATAAATGCTAAGGTCAGTATGAACATTCTCACAGTGTAGTGTTGCTGTTTTGCAGAAAACGTTTAACATGGTCACGATCTTGGTTTCGCATGTTAGCATGCTAATATTTGCAAGTTAGCACAAAACACAATGTACAGCTGAGGCTGATGGGAATATCATTAGTTTTGCTGATCAGAAACAAAATGTACAAATTAAAATTTTGACCTGATGATGTTGCTGGATGAAACGTCAGGATAAAAATCATTATAGTTCATCCTCAGGGGAACATGAATGTGTGCATTACATTTAACAACATCAGTAGTTGCACACTTATATATAGATATTTCATTAAAACCACAAGCGTCAGCCTAATGGTGGCAACATAGGAAAAGTCAGTGGGTCACCAAGATCATTGGGATCTATCATCTGGAAACCATAAATGTCTGTATGAAATTTTGAGCCAATCATCTTGTAGATTTTGTCACTTGATCAGGGGATTACCAAAGTCATGTAAATTCATCATGTGAGGACCCTGAACGTCATGACAATCCATCCAATAATTGTCAAGATATTTCAGTCTGGACCAAATTGGTGGACCAACCGACAGACCCAGCATTACTTCATCTAGAGCCATGTCACTAGCATGGCTTTTAAAGCTTGGAGGGCAACTAGCTAATGAATGTGTTATCTGCTAAATCTATAAACAAAGCAGACTTACAGGGGAGGCTGTGGAGGGAAGAGGGGTACTGCTACAGTTACCTCAGAGATGAAGTTGAAAAAGCAACAGAGAGAATGGTAGAAAGATCAGGAGAGTCAGTCCAAACTAGAAAAGCACAGAATCCTGGTTCAGTTCAACCCTACTGTCTGTGTATAAGAAAGAGAACAATCGCTGATTAGTTGAGATTAGTTAACAGTTGTTCTTGGGGGAAGATGGTCATTACCATTATCATTGCTATAGTTCATCAGCATGCCACAAAAGACAGTCAAGAGCTTCTCATTTTCCGGCTCAGTATTTTGGTAGAGGGATTTAATGTGTTCAGCTACTATCTGAGCCCCTCCTGCCAGGTCAACTGCACTCCTGCCCTCATCTGCAAAACAAAGAGGCCAGGACACAAATCAACCACAAAGCAAAGGGAAAAAAAAAAAAAGAAAGAAAAATAACCACAACTTGAAAATACACATGAAAACAATGCTAGGTAAGCAGTGTAAAACATTTAAATCAATGCAAACTAAGGCTATAAAATGTGTGAAGGAAAGAATTATGACCACAGCTAAATAGCTATAAGTCCACGTTCAGAGTGTGGTGAATACAGAGTCACATGAGTCCAACTTTCCATCTGATAAAGATTTTTTATTATCAGATCCTGCCAAGAACCTGGAGTTGAATTTCTTAAATGCCACAATTGACATGGGTGGCCATAATTCTTCCCTTATAAAATGTATTGCTTAGACTCTGCAACAGAATGAAGCTAAAGCTCTCTGTGCACAGATAATACAGTGTTTTTGTTACAGCCAAGAATTAAAACTCAACACAATCAACAACAGCAAAATTAAAAGGGACTGAAACCTTAAAACAAATCTGAAAAGAAGCTTGAATAAAGATGTTTGGGATAATCAATTCCTTATACAGTGTCCATTTCCAGATTGTAGTGTTTGAAGGCCAGGACACTTTACCTGTGATACAGATTCTCTTCACAAGTTCCCTCATCATTGTTGTTCTTTAGTCTCTTTAGAGAAACAATAAATGCACAGAAGTGACAACTGTGTCTCTGGGAGGCTTTGTCTAGTAGAAGAGCTGCCAAAGGAAGCGTTACATGAGTCAGTCCTCTCAGTGTCACTGCATCTGCTACTTTCAGTCGCTCGTGGCAGCACGCCACGCCTCCACTCTCAGCAACAAGGAAATGTCATGTACAAAATATTCTGTTCTGTTCATGTGAGGTTGCTCTTCATGCTGACTCAACAATTAGTCTGACCAACAAGGAACGTTAGGGCCTCACTGTGAGGAATGAAGTGCGTGGCATTCGAGTTTAGACATGACTGATCCTCAGCTAACACAAAGGCATCATAGGTGAGAGCAGCCTACAAGGGTCTGAGGCACAATGCCGGAGACACACTGGATGCATGTTGTGTGCGTTGTGGCTGCCGTTGCCGATGTGCAACGTGTGTTCACACCAGCGGCATCGCTGCTGCAGCTCTATAGTAAAAGTGCCATTTTTGTGTTATATCGCTGGTCTGATGTAAAAAACGACGTCAGCAGTTCTTGTCTCTGTGCATTTTTGCTGGCAGATATGTGCCAAATCTCTAAATCAGACGATGTGTTCACACGCGTCACACAGGCCAGTGTGTCTGCTTTAACCCGTTCACATGGGTGCTGAAGTGAAACCAAGACGCTCTGCAGTCACAACTCATACGCCGACGTATCCAGTGTGTCTCCGGCGTAATGGTCAGCTATGCTTGCCAATGGGCCAAGTGTTATTCACCATTATTTTTAGGCCTCAACATCTGTCAGTGCCATGCATGGAATACAGCAATGGTCAAAATTACTGGCACACCCAATATTTCAGATGCGACCATGAACAAATTGTGTGTAACCAGAACATTCCAATACAATGTCCATAGTAAGTGAACAAAAAACAAAAAAACCACCAAAAATTCCTTTTCCTCCTCCTCCCATTTATCAGAGCCCTTCACTGACATTTGGTTGCAGAAGCAAAGACGGCCTCAAAAGCTTTTCCAGTGGTCAAAAATCCTGCTAAGATCATCTGGCTTTTGTTGGCAATGGAAAAGTGTTATATAAAACGAAAAGGTGTTTTTTTTTTTTTTTTTGTATTCACATTATTTGATGCATTTTCACAGTTGTGCTCCTGGTTTTTCAAATTACGAACACGTGCTCCTCTATGAGCGTCGTGCCCTGATTTTTGCTGCTTTCATCAGCCTGTGACTTGTGTGATGCGTTGTGAAAAGGCTGGGATCAGGGTCAGGACCTCCCAGTCTTGAAGCCGCTCAAGTGCCCTGAGGTCCTGCTCGCCAGCGTACTTGTCACATACGTGGGCCACGATGAAGAGCAAGCTGACCATGAAGTCACAGCTTTTTGAGTGACAAGTAAAAGTAATTGAAATACGCCTTCTTTGCAGAGTGTGTGGGCTCAGTGAGCTCGAACAAACGATTCCTGGATCATCTAACAGCAGGTGTAGACAGAAAGTCTGAGCCGCTCAGTCAGGCCTCCGTCTCATGGAGCAGATAGACTTCTCTTTTAATCAATCCAGCTGTCTCTCCACAGGCACAAATCAGCTCACATTTTACTTGTGCTATATGTGACACAAACACATTTTTACCCTACATTTTACACATGTGGCTCTTGTACCGTGTGTGTGTGTGTGTGTACACGGTACAAAATAGCTGCTGTTGCTCAGGCTGCACTGACAGGGACAGGAGCCATGAAGGTGCTCTGGACATTACATTATATTTGCCCTCATTAATTAAGATGTCTGAAAATACATAACATTCAATATACAGACTATAAATCGTAGCCTTTACAACTTTGTACTGATTCTGTGTCACTTCATGTCTACAACTTAAGTGAGCTTGTCTTCTGTATTTAATCATGCTGTAATGAAAGTGATTTCAGAAGATCCTGTTCCAGTTATTCTACAAAAGTAACCAAGGCGATGTCTTACATATCACAAGTGTGTTTCTGTGAGTTGGCAAAGCAGCTGCCTCTCCGCACTCTCCCAGCACGTCCATCATTAAACCATGCCAACTTGCTGAGACCCCCTCTCCACTCAAACAAATGTCACATCCCACCAGATTCCACAGACACCCAGCTCTCCAACAAGACGAGAAACTGTGCACCAGAACTGACAGCTGTGATTAAAGCCTCTAAAGCTGGCCTCAAAAATCTGGCTTAAACTTTGCTGCTCGTCCCTGGGGTCAACACTCAAATACTCTGCTGGTGCACGCACTAATGAAATGTCTCAGAGCAGACATCTCAAATGTGCTGTAGCATTTTCAAAGACAGTCACATTATTGTCTGATAGAGTGTGACATTCTTTTTAGTTTGTACATATGTCAATAACAGATGGGATTCATGTGTAACAAAGTTTTGTTGACACCTGGGCTGCTCAAAGTCTGAGGTCCACAACTTTAAACCCAGAAGAACCGCAAGTGTGCTGCTTCCATGTGTGTTAAGAATGATCAATATAGCAATAAGCGAATATTGTGATATCAGATATCATCACTCATCAGATATTTATTCATCATAATATAATTATATTGCTGTATTTTATGTTATTTTTTGTATAATTGTATCATAGTATATAAAGTATAGTATAGTGTCTAGTATAACATATATAACATTTTTTCCTCAATATTATGAAAAATATTGTATAAGGTGGAAAATAACACAATATCATAGAATATTGGTTTTAAGTCCGATAGTAAATAATTTCCATGTCCAGTTACATTGTTGCTTCAGTCAAAAATGTAATTTGAAACCTTTCAGCATTTACTTTAATCCTATTAATCATATATGACCTGAATGAAGTTGTCAACAGTATAGACAGTGACTGGATTCAAGTTTCACTTTGTCAAATGATGCAACAGTTTTTGTTTTTCGTGGTTTTTTTTAAAAAGCATGAGTCAAAATCACGGTGTACTTTGGTCCTGTAAGGGCCATCTTTACATAGTTGTAAAGATGGCTGACTGTTTTGAAAGTAGAGTTGTTCCGATTCAGATACTAGTCTCATTTACCATGTAATTTGTATTTGCTAATGGCTAACGTTCAGGCTAACATTCAGGTACACTATTTACCAGAAATCAGTTTTTCTTGGCTGCTCTAAAACCGTAACCTGCACAGGAAGTGGTGCCGTGCAGCCACTGCCAACTACTGTTTTAGAGCAATGAAGAAGAATAGTGTAACATTACTGTTAGCAAAATGTCAGCAATTTGGTAATACTTTTCTCTGGGAAGTCCCGGGAGCAAAAAGGCAACGTGCACAATATGTTGGGCTGTGATTTAGAGGGGAGGGACTCACGGTGCCAAGTTCAACACATTCACACAAAGAGAAGAAGAGACAGGATGAACTACAGGAGCTGGACACGACGGGATAAATTCACAAAGACCCAAAGACACATTTTTTACAGGAGATATTTTTTTCTAGATTTATTTTGTTATTAAGCTGCTGTTGTTCTGCTGTTTTATACTGTTATTGTTCTATTTACACATTTAAATGTCTTGTTTTACTAAATCTTAGTTTAGATTTGTTATTTATTCCTGGATTTATCTTTTTATGACTGAGGGTCCAAACAATCACCATACAGGGTTAGTAGATTCCCGTATGGAATCAGTGCTCTGTATCAGCCGAAATACAAGTTCAGACATCTGAATCAGTATCAGGAAAAAAAAGATGGTGTCTGGACTTTTTTAGCTGAAAGTACAAACAATCTAAATAAATCATAAACAGACTCTGTTTGGACAGTTTAGTTAACTTAGGAACAGCTGGTTCAGACTTTGAGGTGACCTTAAATAAATAATATTAAATATATTAGAGCCAATATACAGTATCTTAGCTGATATTGCCTTATTGCAGGTAGAAAGCAAAAAGCCAAACTAGTTTCTAGTAGAAACTAGTTAAACAGGTTCTAGAAATGAAGTTTGTCCACCAGAGCAGTGACGAGTTGATTTTTACATTGTAACATTCTGCTCATGGTGAGTTTCTTCTGTATTAAGATTGTTTCTGTTGCAGTATCTGTTTATATTAAAAACATCCCTGTCTACTGATATACTGTCCTTACTTCCAGGGGTCCAGTATCAATCTGACTGAAGTTTATTTGCCCATATTGACATTAATTCAGCTCAACACAATATATCAAATGAGTCTGATTATAATTTAATATCAATACAATCATCTATTAAAAAGAGACTTAAGGGATGACTGATTTTCACAGCACTCCTGTAATGTTACACTGTGTCACAAATGCATGTCATATCATTTGAAATTAAGTCTATGTGTATATGAGTGTTGCTGTTTGCATGTTTGTGTAGTGACTCTGTTTTTCTATGGACGGGTTCACAGCTAAGCTAAAATAAGATAAGCCAAGATAAAATAAGCTAGGCTAAGATAAACTAAGATAAGTTAGGCAGGAGCTGCAGTGCCTTTGTGTGAATGTAGTAAACAGGGTGTGGATCATTAGACTTCAACAAGATGTCCCTGGACACGACCCTGTAACTGTGTTAAAGGCATGTGCAGCTGAGACACATGCCTAAAGAACTGTAGTCTAAAAGCAGCATCATTTCTATTACTTATCTTCGATGAGGTCTGTGATGACAAGGCTCATGAGGGATCCAATGTTCCCTAAGCAAAGCACACTCGTACTTACGGCTGTCATAACAGATGTTGCCAAGAGCTCGGCCGGTCTGCAGTAAAACCTCCTGGTCGGTGGAGTTTAACAGCTGAATTAGAGGAGGGATGAGGCCAGCTTCCACACAGGGACTCCTCATGAACTCTACAGAGGAGATTGGACAACAGGTCAGCTCAAGGAAGATAACAGCATCAAACACACATTTAAATTAAATAAAAAATAAATAAGATAGCAGCAAAATTGTGTAATTAGAAAGCTTCAGTGCCCATACATATTCCTTTATCCTCCTTCATGATAAGATGATTCTGTGTTTTAAGTACGTCTCAAATCCTGAGTCAAACACTAGCTCAAGACCTGTTCAGTCCCAAGTCTGGTCCAAAGCTTTCACTTTGTGTCAAACAAATCACGATCTAAATGAATCCCATTGAAATTAGGGTATCTGAGTTACAGAAACAATAACTGCTTTTCAGTCAAACGGATCATGGGAAGTTTACTCTGTGACACATTCACTGGCCATCAGTAGCTTGATCAGGAACAGAAGTGATTGTTTTACAAGTCATCTAACGCAGCTTCATCTACATGAAAAGTTGCACCAGTTGTGTGGCGGCTGTTGAACATCTTGGTTTTCATTTGGGCGCCCATGTTAATGGATTAGGGTGGACACACTGTCTGCGTCTCTCGTGATGTGTGATGTAGAGATTCTGTCTCGCCTATTTTTCACATTGAGCAGTAAAAATACACAGAGAAAAGATCTGTTGACAGCCATTTTGACATCATACCAGCAATATGAAACATATATGTTTGGATCATTTCAGCACAGATGCATTTACTGTCAAAAATACATCAGAAATAAATTCAAAATGAAGAGAAAGTGAAAATTCAGGTATCCAGCAAACACTATGTAAAGAGACAGAGCTGACGGCAGCAGCAACGCAACAGACACACAGCTGGTTCTGAACATGCGTGTTTTTTCGCAGCAGATCAGCAATGGCAGCCGTGATACACACGCACTACACATCCAATGTGTCCCTGGCATTATTTTCTCCCCATGTTTTACAGCCTTTTAATATTTGGGCCCAGGGACAAGTCTGGGGTGGCTCACCTCGTGTGTTCCTAAATGCAGTAGCCTGGGTTCAAACCTGACCTGTCATCTATCATTATCCCTCACTCTTTCCCCACCTGTCTTTCTCTCAGTCAGTGCCATAAAGGCAAAATTCTCTCAAGTCTCAAGTCACTTGAGTTGACTTGAGTTCGAGTCATATGAATTAAATCCACACCTCTGACACTGGTTATTTGTGACAGGCTGAATCGTTGACTGATGGGGGTTTTAAAAGTGTCTCATCAGCCCGAATATGATGAAAAAAAATGGTTAATGTGGTGACAGCGGCAGATGAAAGTAGTTTGCCTCATCGTCATGGTTACCCACCCAGCTTTCTGCAATGCTATGACAAGTTACAAAAGAGATAAAGATCTCACTGTCGAGGGTCCAGACGTCTGTGGATGACACGATTACTCACTGCTGTCTCCACAGTTTACACCCCCTACTGACAGTAAGCATGGAGTCTATGAGATCTGTATGTGGAGACGATGTCTAACCACTGACCTTACTGTAACCAGCCAGAGGGGGTTTCAGAGGCAATGAGATGCTCTTCTCTGTTACATGTATGCTAATAACACAAACATGTTTTTACATTAAATCTCTCCTGGTGCAGCTTTAAAAGAATCCCAGTCAGTTCAAACTGTCAGACAGAGAGGGAGTTGTCTTTAGCCCAGCAGTCGCTTGGCTGCTTGCAGACGTTTCCGGAAGCAGTGACAGATAAATGCCAGCGGGTTGCTGCCAAGCCTTGGCAAATGCTGCGGAGTGATCATTAGCTGCAGTCTTGCAAGCTGCTAAAAAACCCATTCATTATCCTAACCTTTTCTTGCCCCAAGTTCTATTCACGTCTGCTTTTCTCTGCTTTAAAAGCTTCTCATGTACTCACGCAGAGGCATTATGGAAAATGGAAGCTCTCTGACAATGCAGTTATATAAGGTTCGAGTCTTTACACAATAGCCTCACACTCAGCTGTAAAACACCAAGAAGCCTGGTCTGAAATGACCTGCCAATCCATCACAATACTGTTTTCTTCATATATTCTACCATATCCATCACTGACACAGTCGCTCCGTTTACCTCAAAATAATCTATTCAGGATGAACACATGGAAAAACAAGGACATGAGGAAGAGAAAGAGGAAAAACTGAATGCTGACAAAGGCAGTCAGGACGTTCCTGGGTGGATGGCCTTGGGCGGCAATTCTCACCATTTTTGGCCACCTCAGCAATGATGTTGGCTACTTTAGGAGTGCAGGAAGACTGGGGGTTTAGCAGGGTAGGGAGCAGGTGGAGAACACCCATCTCCTGGATCTTCACACTTGCCTCGGTGTCTGGAAAACACACAATCAGATTCAATCACTTTAATGCATGCTTACAGAAATACAAAGTCTTTTTCAAACTCTCGTCGCTGCTCAAAATGAATTAATGACATTACAGTGACAGATGCACAATATTAATTTGGAGGCATGTCTGTTTGTTCTATGAATGAAGTTCTATTAATGTATTATATAAGACACAGAGGCAGATATTTTCTTTGAAGGCTGTGTCCAGTGCAAGAACCCGCTGCCAGGTTTAGTGCCATCGTGTCAGGACAGAAACCAAAACTGACTGTGTATCTGACATTTCATGCAATGGACAGAGATGCTGCACAGTGGCACTGAGTGGATGGATAAACTGATGTTTGTCAAGAAATTGTTCTAACATGTAACCTACCCTAAAGCTACCCCTTTTAGCTGCGCTAGGGGCCGCAGGGATGTGAATGTTGGGCCAACTCTGTGCACTCCAAAGTATCAACAACTTATCAGGATGAACTGTCATCACTTTAGTGTTCCTCTGTCTTGTCATCTCACACCAACATTTCAATTCATCCAGTTCTTTGGTCTATGCCTAAATACCATAATTACCCCAATGTCAGCTGGGAGTGCACCTCTACATCACTGCAGCATGGGGAGAAGTTCAACCATAGCATTTAGCTGACAGCACCACAAGCCTGGCTGTGGACTCTTTTCGCATTGTTTTTCTGTTGTGTACTTTAAAACAATGTTCAGCACAAACACAAACCACGCCTGTGTGGTATCCAAATGTGCTGTGCATGCGTACGAGCATCTTGCAGTGATGGCCCAGTCTGTCCCTTTTCATGCTATGCTCTAATTGGTTGGTTTTAAGGCTGCACAATATGCAAATAAATTCATAAATATAAAAAAAAAAAAAAAAAAAGAAAAATATATAAAAATGATGATGTGATTTTTTTTTTAGCGCCTTGTACCAAGCAAACGTTGATGCTTACGACGCACAACAGTGTTGTAGATAGATAGATACTTTATTTATCCCGAGGGAAATTAAGAAAAGGTGTTGTGACACATTTTACCCTTATCAAAAAAATTGCAGCAATTTGGATATTTCGCATTGCCATATTTTGAGTTTGATTATATTTAGATGAATCGTGAAGCCCAAGTAGGTTTGTAAACATGATCCACAGGCCATAAGTGCATTAGAGGCAGGACTCCTGCCACAGTTTGAATTTTGATTGGATGATGTTGGTTACTGGAGAATGTTTCTTACAGTGCGACTGAGGATTGACACCACGGACTTCAAAGCCCCGGATAGCCCAGTGTGTAAAGTCATATATTGGTCAGACCATGACAGTGAACTAGCACAGTCTCGCAGGTTTAGCACCACATGTGTTGAATGACAATCTGCCGCACAATCAGATGGAGAAGAACTGCTCATTCAACAGCGAGACGTCTACTCTTCCACATTAGTCATGATATCCCACTGTGTCTTCAGGCAGACACCACGCAGCCTCATTACCAGGACACATACATTTCTAATCTGAGTACAATCCAGATATGATTTATTAAATTAGCAGCTGAGCACACTAATGAGAGCGCTAACGTTTGAGTCACGTAGAAAATATTACCGAGCTGGTGCGAGGTCCAGAGCAGGCAGACTGCCACAGCAATTTCACAGACCAAGAGAAAAACGCTTTGTAATACACACAAAGTGTAAATCAGGCTTTGCTTACTGTTGTTGGCGAGCGCTTTGAGCAGACAGTCCAGGCAGCTCTCCACGCTGTCGGTGGCGCTGTCTGTGGACGCTAGCTTCAGCTTCTCCAAGGCTTCGCTCAGGTTGTCTGCAGACAGAAATAATGAACAAGAGATGGAAGATTTTAAATTGAAGGAGATGAGGAGCTGAACAGGATGCAAAGAGAGAGAGAGAGAGAGAGAGAGAGAGTCAGCCCCGGTTCAGATGCTGGTGGTCATTTCTTCAGTTGTTTGAGATGGGGAATTACAGTTTTGTGTTCACGTGCAAAAGCCGGTCTAAAACGGGATGTTTTAACACTTTTAGAGCCACATTAAGGCTTTTCTCTTTTTCCCCTGCCTTTGTGTTTTTCAAAAAAAATGTCACTAAGTCTCCACATATTCAGAACCAGCTCAACCGCAGCTAATTATACAAGTCACTCAATAAAGAGTAACGGGGGATAGTAGCTCAGAAAACAAGAAAAAACAAAAAAAAAAAACACTTGAATTTTTCCTTATTTTATAGAAAAACACTGTAAACCATAATAAAGCACAGAAAGTTACACACGTGTTTGGGTTGTTGGACATTACTCTAGACGTCTAGAGATGAGATGAGAATCCATCGATAAAACACACAGAAGTAAAGCAGCACTGCTCCAACAAAAGGGTAAGACTGGTCCAAATCTGACCTAACTTTGTTCACAGGTGTATTGACTGAAAAGTTTTCACACGCGACCAAATCGGGGCTCATTAGAAAGAGATGGTTCCCTAGTTTAAGTCTGTAGCTCAAACCATTATCGATCAATAACACTTTAAAGACGATGTGATAGCATTTCACTTCCGTGGGCTTAATAGGGTTAAAGTAGATCACACCTAAGCTTCAAAGCTTATTTCAAACCTCTTCTACAGAACACCAGTTCAGAAAAATCTCTTCAACCAACCCAGGTGTGACAGGAAGTGTGCCGAAATGGCCAGAACAAAAATCTGCCGGTCTCTTGTCCAGCCCTGTGATAGATGGGCAACCTGTCCAGTATGTTGGGAGAGGTTCCAACCCCCTGCAACCACAGAGTGGGTGGTTAGGAGAACAGTCGGAAGGACTGGATATCTTCTGACAATGTCAAATGATTCTGATACAATATTTTTCAGAAGCACAATCATTAAGGACAACCACATTTCCTCAAAGCCCAGAGTCCATTAAAAGCTGGGTGTGTATTAAGGGCCAGGAACGCGTAGGACATGAACAAATACAAATGAAGGGTTTCTCTGAAATGCTGGAGGGCTTTTGATTTTGAAACAGTAGTCCTGCCTCTAATGCACTTGAGGTATTTAAGACCTCAGTCACTGTTTGAGGAAATGCAGTACGTAGCTGACAATGATGATAATTTACAGTAAATTGCTGGGGTCAGGTCTTGTAAAGGTGAGGAGGTAAAACGTACACGTTCTCGCAGTGACAGCCACCTAATGAACACACTTTCAATCCATCATACACTGGACTTGAAGAAAAACCATCCAAGAGTCAGTGACGTGATGATGTGTTCAGTTTTACTTGAATGCAGTGAATGACTGAGAGCATCCAATGACATCTGGCCAGTGTTCAGATACGAGAGTGATGTGTACAATGTCACACAAAGGGCACCACTTCTCGTCTTACAGTTTATACAGTAAATGTGGTCAAATAGACAGTCAAATGGTGAAGGCACATACCTAAGTGTTTTCAGATTTGTCATTGACCAATAAAAAGACATCAAAATGAAAAAAAAAAAAAAATGTCCACAATAGTTTTCCATGCAAGCTCATCACAATAATACTGAAGTAATACCTCTGTTGTTTTTGGGGATGTTTGGGAGTAAGCCTTTCTAACCAACTACTTTCTAACTAACTACAATTTAACTTTGCGAACATTTTATTTTCAACTCATCCAAAATACTTATGTTTCTAAGTGAGAAAGAAAATAAACACAATACCAGCGCTAATAAATGTTTCAGCTTGTACTACAGCACCTTCAATGTGGTGGAGACGCACAATGTGGCAGTGCCTCGCTCTTAGTCTGAGCATTCTGCTTAAGCGTTATGGCGTTGTGCGTTTGCTTTCTCTGAAACTACAAACGCACGACTGCACTTTGGTTTTCAAATGAAAGCGACCTCAATCTAGACACGCGTCCACACTAACACACCTGAAAAGGCTCACATTCGTGACTATTCAGGTACACTGGGCATGCATGAGGCGGTGTAAATAGGAGGCAGATTGTCCTCTCTCTCTCTCAGTTGTACTCAGCTGATTAGTTGCAGTTGTAGCGTTAAAATGCAGAACTTCACTGAACAGCAGCTGCCAGCAAAGACAACAAGGTCAGTAAGACTCTAATTCATTGCTCGTGTTGCTTTGACCACTGGTAGTCGAGGCTGATTAAGACACAATCAGGGAGCGACTGGGTGTGACTACGTCATCATTTCCCAAGGGCTCACTTTCAGGGCTCTAGAATTCAAGAGGAGGCAAAAACGTAGCAAAAGAGATGAGTTGTAGAGGAAAAACGTAGCAGTGTGGACGTAGCCTGAGATTCAGCTTGTACTCCAACACATACTAACCATCAGTTTGCACTAGAAGTGAATGATGTACAAAAAAAAACCAAAAAAAACAAAACATTGCAAATATTTTGACAGACGTATGTAAGTATGTGTGATTTGTGAACAGACAATTCTACTGCACATGTGCTTCACTTGTCTTCCTCCTTCTTCGCCACTCCATTATGAAGACTATGCCATCAATCTGCTGGCCTGCCAGCCATGTAAACCACAGTAACTGAATCAATCATTTAATGCTGGTGTGCATCCATCACATGCTATGACAAATGATTAGGTTATCGTTCTTGTTATTCTTATTAATATGTGAAAGATACAAATTACAGACTGGCTGTTTCCTCCTAATATCATATAACTGACTGCTGCCTTCTTGAATGTTTTCCCTCCGGGCTTGTGTGTACTCATGTTTCATGTATTTGTATTTTGCGATGTTTGACAACTGCTCCACATTTCCAGTAAAGAGCGAAAACGCCTCAATACATTTTGATCTATTTGCAGCCTGATATTACTCACAGCTAAGCTTTAATACAGTACCTGTGCTACAGATGGAGTGGTGCTTGTTCTATTTGATTGACAGCACTGCTTCCAGTTCAGTCTGCACATCCTCAGCAAAACCTGATGGGGACTGACCTGTCTGCTTTGGTCCAGACTGCACTCTAATTACTCCAGAGGCTGACACGCTACTTTCTCCTATACTTTATTGATCACCAATCACGCCACGAATCGTTGCAGCGACACTGGGAGATGTCTTGACGCTCATTTCACCGATGTGCCTGCAAAAATCAGGTGATGGTACATTGCATAAGGGCTGGGTTGCAGACACCAATGCAGTGACCTGGTTGTTTCTGCCGGTTGCTGGCGCCTACACAGCCCACACATCCATCCCTTCATCCCTCGATGTCTTACATGACAACAGGAGTGATCTAGCCTGGGCTTAGTCCTTGTGAATTACCCCATAAGCACATTGCTCTAGTTTGTACTCAGGAACACCGCAGGTTAGCTAATGTGACAGATAGAGGTAATGTTTGAAGACTCTTTAGTGAGCTGTCAATGTCAATCTGAATTATGTTATGTGAGGATGCTGCAATCAATCAGTAGCCAGGCTTGTGTCTATCATCAATAGCCAGTATAAACAGCAAGACTATGGAGAGCAGTGCAGTGTAAACAGCAACACAAAGTGGGCTGCTGGATCCTATTGCATAACAGCTGTGGAGATGGAGAAGTGCCATCTCCACCATCCACAGCACACTGCCATGTCAGGGGCTTGCGCGTCCATGTAGCCGCCGAGACCCTCGAGGCCAGTTCCTGCCGAATTACGCCGGACACGGACAAAAACCTGCGCCGAGCCGCAATGTCGGCAGAACTTGAGGTGAAGCCTATCGAGCAGCGAGTGGACGGAGTCAGGGAAGCTACCCCACCCGAGCGCTGAGGCTGAGGCGGGCGGGCGCGCGCACACGCACGCGCGCGCACGATTCAGCGGCAGTCAGCTTTTCCGTTGACTGAATAATACAGCAGAAAACTGGGAGGCTCGAAACAAACGCTCCTCTGCCATAATACATAGCGTCAACAGTCACCCACGCGTGGCCGGCTGTGGGCGTTTTCGTGAAAAGCCGTTGACGGTTTAAACGCGGGGTGAAACACTTGTGGTTAGCCAACTCGGCTCAGGGTGAGCCGGTTAGCTAGCCGTCTACTCACCCATCTCAGCAGGATGTCGCTCCGGGAAGTGAGCCGTGCTGCTAAGCTCTCCAGGGCAGCTGTAAACCGAGTCGCACTAGCCGAGGCCCCACGCTGCTCGCCCTGTAAACCGACTTCAACTGGTGAAGTTAGCGGGGTTTTAGGTCGGGTTGCTGCTAACAAGCCAGCTAGGTAGAGACAGCAGGCGCCGGGCCGGTCGGTCGGTCGGTCCCGCTCAGATGGATGCTGCTGTGCAGCGGCCTGTACACCGGCTGACTACCAGGTTAACGCATCAGACTTCCTCTCATATCCACACCAACGCTCAGGACCTGCTGGCTGGCGCTCCCCCCCCCGGACGACTGGCTCAGTCTCATGCCACAGTCAAGTCGGACGGACGGTATGAAGGGGTGCACTTCCGGAAGCAACCTTCAAAATAAAACCTCTTTAAGGAACAGACTTGTTTGTTGAGGGACACATCGCCAGTAGGTGGCAGCCGGACACACCTACAGATGGCTCACCCCAGACAAGTGTACTGCATGGTACAATAAAGACATTTTTGTCCGATCTGATTCAGATTTTTATTAAGAAGTTAAGAGTGGGGGGATCCAGTGGCTCTGATCTGCTGTGGGGGCATTTAGCTGCTTTGGGTCCATTTGTTCCCTTAGAGCGAGGGGTCACTGCAAATCAGTACAAAGTAGTTTTGAATGATCACCTTTATCCTTTGTAAGATTTGGGACCAGATTTTGGACCAATGTGTTAGACAGTCCTCTCCACCCCCATCGTGAAAACACCAAATGAGGAAACATCTTTAGGAAGAATGACATGCATCCGTGCAGCTGACTTTAGAGATTTAGAGAATCGATGTTAAGGTGCACTCAGCCCTTCATGGTTACCCAACACCTGACTAAAACACTTTTCATTTATTTCCCAGATGCCAAAAGGTATTTGCCATGACCATAAAGAACATTTTGTAACTACCTGGCCTGAAAGAGGTTCCCACATAATACGCACAAATAAAAGTAGCAACTTGTATGATGCCTTTTAATGTAAAACTTACTTGCTTTAAAGCAGCGGTTTACAATATATGGAAGGTCAGTGTGGGCTGCTCCTCCATCACCACCTTGGCAGTGTAACTCTCAGTTAATATGGGCCAAGAGGTGAAACTGAGGCAGGCCAAATGAAACCAAACATCTCCTTCACTTACAATAACTGAATAAAGATACCGTGTACAGGAGAACCAATAACTAAAAACAATCTAACCACAACCATTAGCCACGCTAGCATTGCTGGGATATGCTCCACAGTCAGATAGCAATCCCAACATTTGCCAAACAAATCCAAAACATCAGGAACAGCAGGTTGGCTGATGTTATTATATAGCCTGTCACTACTATGTAGCATGAATTTACTTTACACAAAAAACTGTTCTGATCCAAGCTGGAGCCTGTTAGCAGCTGGTATGGTTCTCCATTCCAGTAAAGACAGACCATGGTCAAACTGGGACAGAAACTCAGCCTTGGACTTGTCTGCTGGTACTGTGGTCACACAATTGACACTGTCAAGGCCAGTGAAAACCTTTAACATTTAGGATGTTTTAATGATCCACTGGCTGACCGGGATTTGAGCCAACCGTCCCCATGGGCAGTTGGCCTTTGCTCTGGTCTTGTCTCTCTCTTTGTTGAAGCCTTTTCAAATGAAAAGGTGATTTCTTCAGCAGAGGAAATTGTAGAAGGTGACTTTCACCAGTGGTTGGTCACTGTGTGTTGGGGAAGACTAACTGTTTAACAGAAGGGACACAGGCACAAGCTCTAACATGTATGTGCTACCAGACCAAAACAAAGACTAGAGAAACTCATTCTCTCTCCTTATTCTTTGCTCAGGATACCATCACTCCACTATATCTTGTTTATGCAACCTTTAGTTATTTATTTGGGTGTGATTTTATATATACGTGGTTATAATGTTCTTACCATAAATGCTTTACATATACTGGCTTACAAAGCCATAATTATTACTGCTGCTTCTTTCTTTTTTTTTTCTCTCTTTTTTTTATTTTAGCTTTTTAAGGAAATATATAAAACAAGAAAATTGAAAATCTCCAAATAAATTCTCAGTGCAAATGCACGAGTGCATAATTTCCCATACTACTATAGCACATAATGTGGCTATTTATGGTTTTAACACTGATAGAAGTCTACAGGGACTGAAACTTGTGTATTGCTAATGACAGTGCTGTGCAAGATTATTACCTTTTATATGACTGTTGAGGCAAAAAAGATCTTTTATATTTGCATTAAGATGTTTCTTTCCTTCAGTACTCCATGTTGCAGTCATGGCCACCTCTGATGCTTCAAACACCATAGAATGAATGACAAGTACCAGTCTTTAGACAGCTGATATTACATTGTCTGTGTTTCTGTGATCGAGTGGAAGTTATATTTTTCTTATTCCTCCCGTAGTCACAGTGTGGATCATAGGTGACAGCTATATCTGGCATCGGACCCAGAGTTAGGAAGCAACCTCAGTTTGCCAGATGTCTGTAGTGTCCGTTGGTGTGGCTGTGGTGCCCTGCAGAGGAAAGGCCTTCTCTCCTTTGTATCCCACTCCCTGTGAGCAACAGCAGCACAGGACGTCAACATGGAGGAGGTCGACTGTGTTTTTGTTTCTTCGTTGCCTGAGCCAATCATAATACCTGTGCAATACCTACATGAGATAAATGAGACCTCCAATGAGCCATCTGAAATATTCAGTGCACATACAGTTCCTCAGTGAGTGAATACATTATGCTAAGATCAGTGTGTTACCATCTTAATATTTTCATATAGATCAATCAAAGTTTCTGTCTCTTTCGACCTTTGTCAGAAGTATTTTAAACTGTTTTTACAAGCATGATCTTAAATAGATAATTGGAGAAGCACAGCGGTGTCCCTCTGGCAGGTCCGTCCCTAATAAAAATGACAACGAACATAAAATAGGTTTGTCTGTTTCAATTTCAATTTAAATCAATATGTTAATTGATCTGTACGGTATGAGCGCACATCTCTGTCCCGTGGACTCAGTGCTGAAGTGAAGTGTTCACTGCACAGAGAAGAAGTCTTGTCAGGGGTCAGCTCTGTCTTCTCACGTTGAACATCCACATCCAAATCCAGGGGTGATGTTGTACAACAATATTTCTGCCTACAGCCAATCAGTCAGTCTGCTTCTGGAGTGTAATCATCTTAAAATACCTGTCTTAGTAATAATAATCATAAAATAATGACCTTTGGGTTCATGGTTTGTCAAATATTACATTTCTGGACAGCCTCAATAACCATCTCCAGCTCAACCGGTAACATGTAAATGTCATTATCACCCTACGCTCTAATATTTTGACCTTGGTGCATGCCAGGTTAATAACTGTAGTGAGAAGTGCTCCCATTAGTATTGGTAACACTGTGGACAAGCCAGGCACGGTGAGTGCAGACATTGATACCTAGTGGTAATATACAAATAAGGGACAAAAAGGTTGTTTTTGTGGGACAAAAAGACTGTTGGACAACGATCAATAACGGTGTTACCTTCAGAGAGAGGCAGTTACAAAGTCCAGAAAAATGGGGGGACCAGGGGTGTTTAGGTGTGGGGAGAGGGTGAAGCTGAGTGGTGTTCAGCTGATGGAAGGGTTTGTTGTAGGCACAGACAGAGCAGGTGGAGATCAAAGTCCCAGTATTGTCACATTGTCCACTAGAGCAGCAGCCTAAGAGCAACAGGGACAAAGAGACTGCTGAGGGTCAACCATCGATGATCTGCACCCCCCCTCCCCCCGACCTGGTCACTGCTCTGATCACACAGGTGGCAGGTATTATAGTGGGGGTATCTTTGGGTGATCAGCTGGTTCAAACTGGGAGGAAGCTTGTCAATCTGAGCTGAGTCTTTTAACAATGTGAATAGAGCAGAAATGGTCCAGCCAGTGAATCCACTCCTCGAACATTAGCTTCACCAACAAAACTTCCTGGGAAATCAGAAACATTGTAGTTCCTTTCTGTGTGGGACAATTTCCTGGAGAAGAAATGCACACGGGTCCACCCATTGTCCTTGTCAAGTGCTACTTCATAGTCTGAAAGGTTCAGTCTTTTTGCAGACTCCACTAGTATTTGGTGCCAGGAAAAAGTGCGCACAGTAAGTGACAGAACTAACTTTGTCAATGAACAATGAAACCCAGGAGCAGATAGACTACTGGTGGAATTTAGTCTTCTTAGCTTCTGACAGTTGCTGGAAAAATCTTGAACAAGTCTAGCAGCACATCATTAACCAGGGCTTAGAAGTCTGCTAGACTAACCACACAGCTCAACAAGATATTCAAAGGGTTAGGTGATAGACATACTGACCAAAAGGAACTAGTTTAACTAACAGGAAGCAGCAGGGGCAGGTACTGGAAGTGGCCAAGGGACTTGTAAAAACACGAGGGCAACAACTGCAATAACACAGTATGTAGTGGTATGTACAACAAAATAAAGCAGGAAACAAATGACGAATGGTCATGGAGACTTGTTAGCATATCACCTTCTGACTCTAGTAGGGGGCAACAAGGATGAAGCAAAGATTTCATCATCATGTTAAGTCTTGGAGTCTTAGGTTTATTCACACAGGGGTAAAACCCTCTGGTCTAGCTTTGGTCCATTTAGTCTTAATTCCTCTGCCCACCACTGGTGGGAGGTGGCTGGTGTCAGAGGAAAAGTAGATAATGTCAGAGACGCTGTGTGGGGGAAGGGTGATGGAGGGAGAAGGCGACTGTCTTCCTCCCTCCCTCCTTTCCTTCCTTTCTCTCCCCATACACACTCCCTCCCTCACACCAATGCTGGCTATCAGCAGC
Source organism: Rachycentron canadum (assembly GCA_038496675.1). Lineage (NCBI taxonomy): Eukaryota > Metazoa > Chordata > Actinopteri > Carangiformes > Rachycentridae > Rachycentron > Rachycentron canadum. The sequence goes on from CM076670.1 coordinate 15,239,135, forward strand.
GTCTGACGGCTGCATCCTTTGCTGTAGCCACACAGCTGCTCCTCCATCCCTCTCTGCCTCATCTGCACCTGACATCCCGGCTGCAGGAGTCTTTTGTGTCTCCACGGGGACCATTGTTGTTTCTCCCCTTTCTGGAGGAAAACCAGCACCATGGACATGATGGGCAACAAAGAGCGACGAGGCGTGAATTTCAAAGGCTTGCTGAAGAGGAACTGGCTTCTGATTGCCACAGTCCTCTCAGTGCTGCTCGGTATGTGGAAACCCCTTAATGTCTGCTCATGTATGCTGAGAGAATGAAACACTTTCACCTTCGCTGGTGCCATTTTTTTACTTATCTTGACTGCTGTTTGCACATTCATTCCTCCGTCTTTGTTTTACCATTCAGTCTTGTTTTCTGCTGTTGTCTCTGCTGAAATAAATCAGAATCTTTTGCATCAGCTTGCACTGCTTGACTAAACAGCAACAGAAATATAATGCATCTGAAGGAATACATTCTTTATAATTCTTATTCATATTTCATAAAGAAATGGAGGATGGCCACTGAGTGTGGTGTTATAGGAGACGTATCCTCTGTCCTCCAGAGGCAGAGAGCAGTTTTCTCCCCCTGTGTCTGGACGTGTCTCAGACAGTCAAACGTGACCAGACTGAAGCGACAGCTGATGCTGGATCTATGTGAGGAGTCCCAGCACTGAGGCAACACAGCACAGTGCACAGACAATATGCAGGATATGACATCTGCAATGCTTAAAGCATACTGGCTTGGAAAAGGTTAAAATGCCTGTAGTTGAGTAATTAAATCCTCCATTTTTATTTTGATGAACCTGAGTCCCTTTAACTCATTTAACAAATTCAAACACCACGCTTATTAAAGTCATCATTCACTCTAAGTTGGATTTGAAGATGGATATCAATCTCATGTCAGTGTGTTACGTGGAGAGTTGGAGTCAGTACGTAATTAGCCTAGCTTAGCATAAAGACTGGAAGCAGTGGGAAACAGCTAGCCTCTGTATTCAGAAATACACCAAACAACACCTCTACAGCTCACTGACTAACATACTGAAGATCTTTTCTATAATCTGTACACATACAGAAATGTAAAAACAATTTGCTTGTAAATGTGCGCAAACAAACTGCACTGTTTCATCTGTACGTTGCTAACTGTTGCACAGTTTGCTAGAAACAGTCAGTGAGCTCAGGCGACAGTCTTGATCTGTGCACAGGCTCAGTGGGATCAAACCTGACAACCTCACTGTGACAACAAGACTGCAGAGAGTGTTGTTTGCCTCTAAAATCTCAAATTGTGTTTTTATATTTCTGCCTCTGAGCTTTAAAGTTGTTGTTTGCTTTATTTTTGAACATCAGTCAAATGGAGCGGCTAGACACCGGATGCTACAGACAGATACAGAGTCAACACAGAAACACGAAATGCCCTTTCAGTCACGGGGGGGGCATTCTATCCAATCACCATCAGGGGGCGACTACACTGGTTGTTAAAGAAGTCAGATTGTATTGAAGTCTATGGGAAAATGTCCCTACTTCTCCCTTGATTTATTAGCTCAGTAAATGTTTTCCCAATGAGTTTATGGTCTCAGTCTCTAGTTTCAAGTCTTCAGTACAACATTTTTTAAATGATGGTCCATTTAGAGGAAAACACCATAAAGCAGGGGATGGATTAGGGGTGTAGCTACAGGATAGAGTACAGAGCAGATCAGATCCACCCCTCACTCCTCCTCAGCTGGTTTCTATTAGTTTAAAAAAAAAAAAAAATGGCCGAAAGGACAAATTACAAACTAGAGGCTTCAACACGGCAGTTCACAAACCATCGTCACTTCTATTGGATAAAACTGTCACCTTCAGCAATAGGCTAACCACACTGACACACTAATAACACACAGCAGGTTATTTCACAAATTGATAACCAATATCTTTGATAGAAGTTTAGATCGAAAAAAAACCCTCAAAATTATTTTAAAACATTCTCAAAACCCAACATTTTGTGTTCCAGCTAAAGCTACATAAGAGTTTTTAGTCGAGTCTGAAATAGCCACTCAAGGATAGTGGCCTTATTTCATCAGCATATGACAGTTACAGCAGGTATAAAAATAATGGCACAATATTTAAAGTGCAGCAAACATACAACGTGAATGCTGCAGGAGTAAACTGCTGCAGCTGATGATACAGTCAGTGGCGCAGGTTTAGACCTGGACCCAACAGCTCCACCTGTGAAGACTCCAGCTAAACCTGAAAGAGTGTGTGAGTGTCACGTGGGTGCACAGTGGGTCAACGTGGGGGTGTCATCCGGCCTCAAACTGCTGTGTCATCCCAGGCTTTTACAGGCATCTTTAACAATGTCTGTAAAGTGTGGATAACGTAAATCACTGAAATCCCTGAGTGGAATAAATGTGGTGTTTAGAATTGGAAAATAGACAACTTTCAGGAGTGGGAGGGTGAGGGGGTGGGGAGGGGGTGAGGATAATAGATTATATATATTCACATGCCATGATGATGAACAGTCAATGCTAAAGCTGGGAATTATATAATGTTTAATAAACATGCCTCATAAATTCCATGTGACAAAATACCACTGACCTGTAAAATAATGTGATGTGTCAGTTGAAGTCTAATGTGAAGTTTAATCATGTATTTGTTGAGCTGACATAATAAGTTTAAATGTTCCTAATGATGAAGTTACATGGTGCTTGTCTATCCTGCTTCCACATCTGTACATAAAGTGCAGTCGTACCAGATGTTTGTCGTGTCGGTCCCTTTGTTCTGACTCTGTCTCCTCCCTGATATTTCAGGGATCAGTTTGGGTGTCGTGGTCAGAGAGTATGCGTCCCTCTCCCATCTCCACAAGCAGTACTTTGGCTTCCCAGGGGAGATCCTGATGCGAATGCTGAAGCTGGTCATCCTCCCTCTCATCATTTCAAGCATGATAACAGGTAAATCTGACCACTGCATTAGAGAAGACGGCCTCTCAAAATAAATGAAAGTCTGTGTGCAGTAAAATCAAGTTCACATGGGTTCATCCTCGAGGAGTCACCGGAAGTTGATGAGTTTCTTGCAGGCGAACGTTGCAAAGAATGTTCAGTATAATGAAAAATATGGCATATTTCTGCTCAAGTCTTATTCTATCACAATGTTTCATTAACATTTTCCAATGGTTTAGTTGGAGCACATTTTTTGTTGGTTTATTCAGCTAAATGAAGGAAACTGTTGACTTTTACTGCATGTCTCTCTAGGATATTCCTATAATGTATATTTTAGCATGTTATTCATTGTTTTGGGGCCTTTGGCTTGGTCTCTGAAATGCAGGTGCTTGGTGAAGTTTTAATTGTGTCATAAGTTCAGTCCTAGAAACATGAGTTAATCTGTCTCTTGCTCACTCGCTCCATGAGCAGTGTGGAACTCTAAAGGTAGCCTACGGGCAGAGGCGGTTCTTGCGCACACTATGACACACAATCCGCTCTTGCTGCTTAACACTAACGGTGCTTTTGCAATAGCTTATTTACAATAGCCTTTAATAGTCTAATTGCCGTCTGCAGAAAACCTAAACTCTAAGGCATTGAAAAAATATTGTCATGGGTCATAATCTGTGTTCTAGGATATTTGTCAGTATTATGTTTGGCCACAGTAACCATGGAAACAAAACCAGTGAATGGACAGGAGAGCTGAGACAGTTAGTTATTATTTGGCAGCAGTTCAATCAATCATAAATCATGTTGTGTAGGTAGTTTAACAAGTAAAGATGCCAAAGGACTGCTGATGTGATGTGATGGCAAACTATAAAGGATGTTTTATGTTTCTGTTTTTCTTTTAAATGACCCATAGTTTGTATATCTTTATTAGTGTATTTTATGTTGCTATATATGCTGCTGCCTCTCTCACACACGTCAAGGTACAGTAAGCGAAGCAGTGAAATGAGGGTTGGTTTTGGCAGCAGGGCAGGCAAAAAAAAAAAAAAAAAAATCAATATCATGAAAAATATTGCATATGGCAGGAAATATTGCGACATTCAACGTAATCAAATGCTGGCCCAAGCCCACTGTTTGACAGCATTTTAATGACTACATAATTTGTTAATGAAAAGAGATTAAAGGTGGACTGTTAATGAGTCACAATCTGTTTGAATCCCACGGGACAATCACACATCTGCAGCATCTGACCAATAATACACTTGCCAGTGTATGTGAAAATAAAACCACACTTAAGCCAGAGGAAACGTGTAACTGCAGTAATATGCAGGTACACACAGTGCATTTGTCATTAGAGCTGAGAGTAATCTCCACTAATGAGTCAGGGTGTGTCGGTTTTAGTTTCTTGCGGTCTGTATGCACTGAAGATAAGAAAACAATCTATCTGATTATGTCTCTCAGTTCTGCCATCACTACAGAGAAACCACTGAGGAGTTCATTCACAAACAAACAAGAAGACAGAAGGAGAACTTGTCCTCCAGGTGACAGCTGAAGAATGACATTTAGGAGGATTACATCTGCTCTAACTGATCCTCTCTGTGCATCCACAGCAGCAGAGCAGGCGTCCCTGCTGGGGTGGAGCCAGCAGACAACTCCTATAGCTCTCAGTTTCAAAATGAGCAGTGATGATGCAGAGGGCAAAAACAACAGAACAGAATCCATATGACCACAAAAAGATATTTCCTTTTCCTTCTTGTCCACATGTTCCCAGTCTATTGGGTTATTAGATTCCTGCAGTATTGTCTGTGCACACTGGTTTACATGAAGATGAGAACAGAGGATTTAAAAAGTGATCTTTTAAGATGAAGCGCTGCATCCCATTTGCTAAACAAATTTTAGATGTAAGCTATTGGTTTATATTAAACCAATGATGAATGGGGACCAGCCTTGAGCTTCAAAGACTCTTGAGACAACAATGGGAGAAGAGATTAAAAGAAGCAGAGACAGTTCATAAAATGTATCCAAAAATCAAAGATGCAGACAGTTAGGTCAGCACTGAATTCAGTTTTACATCACAGGGCACTAAAGGACCATCTATATGGTAATAAACCAAGTGTCTGGCTCACCCAATCAATCAAGATCAGAATAATAGCAGCTATAAAGGCTGCTGGGTGCCAGGGTTTTTGATAAAAAGGATTCAATCTTTCCATCTTTTTTATAACATTCTCTAAGAGAGAGAGAACCATGAGAGATAAACTGCAGAAACATTAAAAGCAGAAAACTGGACCTGTCCCAGAAAAATAGATGGTTTTATTCAAGAACAAACTTATCTCACATTTAGGCAACGGACAACCTCTTGCACCATCTACCTGAAACAGTGTCACTGTCTTATATTAGTGTAATCCCAGGCAGAGGATAAGGATCCAGAAGCTCCAACATCGCATGGATCAGTTATATGTTGGAAGTAGATGCAAATATTTGAACCCAGAGGCTGGAACCTTTTATAGCCTCTGCAGTGGAATCAGAGCAGACAGGTTTTTATCAGGTGGCCCTTCAGTAATTACATTTCTCTTGGAAAGTCAGTGAAACTGAACATCATCTTCATGTCTGTTTCATTTTCTCAGATTTTAACAAACTTTATAACAGAAACATAAAACACCTGCTTCTCCTCACTCAGCAGATCTGTTCATGTACTGTAAGTATGAAACCTTTAACCTGGAATAGGATCATTCCATAACACGCAAGAGAAAACAATGACAGGAGGATTCAGCATCAGACAGAAGATGAGAGCTGGAGGTCATTCATTACTGCCTCACTGACAGAGACAGTTTACGACAGACTGCACATCATTACTGAGCTCAGGCCGGGTACACGCTCCCCCCTTTGACGCCTCCTTCCACATGTTCTGACACTGTCCAAAGAACCAGAACTTTTGGGAAGAAGTGAAGGGCAAAATAATTATTTATTAATAATATAAATTGGATATAGCTTAGTGATAATGAAAAATAGACTTTTCCATCTAGGGATTTAGTTCCATTGTTTGTTCATAATACCAGTTCCTAAACTGCTTATTGCTACTGGGATTTGTTTTTCCCATCTGCAGTTCCCTGGAGTTCCCCTGCCTGCACATTATTATTTTCTAGTGTGGCATTACTTACTCATAACTCTATTAAGGCCTGTTGTATGCATTAGGTTCGAAGATTATGTGTTGTTGTGCTCTCTCTGCCTGGGAGCTATAACAGTATACCCTGCTTGGAGATAACGTGAATGCTTAAAGATCCATTTTCTAACTTCTTCTGTGATTTATCTCAAGTGCTGATCCATGAGAAGATATATTTCTGGTTTTTAGAAAAAAAAAACATCTGAGTGTAGTTTCACAACTCCTCTCCTAGGCTTCTCTCTAGACCTCTAGTAGCAACAGGTCAGTCAGCCAATCAGAGGAGAGGATCTGATCCTCTCCTCCAACTGACTGAATACCTTCTGGGTGGTGGGTCCAGGTGAGCTGGGCTGTTTTGTTGTCACATCACAAAGTTCCAGGCTGTGAGCATTTCTCTGTGGACTGAGACCTTTGATACTTTCACTGTATTAATGTAGAACCTAGACCTGATTATAATCGTAAAATACACAAACATCTACCATTAGACTGTATGGCCCTTTAATATTACTGATATTTATTCGGCCTTTGCACAAGCAGGTCTAATATAGTAATTACTTCAGAGCTGGTTGGTGGAGTGGGAGCAGGGTGTGCTCCCATTGGGTCATGATTTAAACGCATCCATTTCATCTGCGATAAAGAAAACCCCATCTACAGACAGAGAGTCCAAGCATGTTATCTTAGTAAAACTTTAATATTTTATTCTATATATTATATATATCACATTATATATATTCTACAAAAGAATACACGATTCATTATTTTTGCTAAAAATTATATATAATATGTTAAAAACTTGTCCACACTCTCATCATCTCCATAGAAAATGAAGTCCGGATGAAGTAAAGTGGTGAAGTTGTGTTTCTTTTTTTTTTTTCTTGGTTGTGGGGCAAGCCTTTGGCTTAGATTTGAAGAACCATTATGCTTTTGTACGCAGGTGTTGCAGCCTTGGACTCTGAGGTATCAGGGAAGATTGGTCTGCGAGCTGTTATTTATTACTTCTCAACAACCATCATTGCAGTGATTCTTGGTGAGCTCTGTCAAGGTCTTCTTCACTTATCTGGCTCTCAGTAACACTGTTGATTGACTGTCGTTGCTTTAGAGATAAGAAGTCACTCAGATGGTTTATGTAAAAATGGCTGATGATCTTGATGGTAATGTTGGCACATATCTGTATCATCGCAGGAATCATTTTGGTGATGACTATCAAACCGGGGGTCTCTCAGACAGCTGAGCACATTGACAGAGCCGGGACCACGCCAAACGTCACAACGGTTGATACGCTCTTGGATCTCCTCAGGTGAACTCTTGACTGGAGCTGCACTGAAAGCTTTTCATGAACATAAAGTCAAGGCTAAAAGAGCCTGTCTAATGAGTGTTAATTCACTGAAAAAGAATCAAAACCAACATTTAGGTCTCTTTGACTTAATCTGGTTCAATTGATTAATTCTATCACAGATGAACTGTCCCCTTAAAAACATGCTACCTCATGGCTTGCCCCAGCTAACATGTGACTCCATCTAACACCCCAGTCCATCAGCAGTCAGGGTACGTCCACACTAATATATGTTTTAGTTTTAAAATACATCACTTTGGTTAGATTTACACCTGACGTCCCCACTATGCCAGAGTAAAGGGAAGACAGCTGCTGGTCCAGTCTGACAACTGGAACATGGGTAATAACCAATTTTAACATCACCAATTAGTTTAATCAAAGGAAACAAATTCATTGATTTGATATGATTGATGTTTCATATTGGCCGGCCCTCTGTCATAGGCCCCTCTAGGCCAAATCTCAATGCAATGACTCATACAAATGGGGGATAACATCAGGCCCTTTCACCAACGTTAGATGATCTAACAAGTGCTTTTTAGCATACGGAGACCTTTAATTCTGGAGCTCTGAGGCTGATGTATCAAACTCCCAGTTTGATCAATTAAAGGCAATTGCTTTTGATGAAAACAATGAACAGCATGAACTGAAATCCTAGGCCCCCCCCCCCCCCCTCACCCCCCCACAATGTTCTATTGACAAAATCGTGCCATCCCTGGGGGAGACATCTGTTCCCCGCATTCACAGACTCTATGAATATGAAAATTGATTCCCTCCTGGATTCTGACTTGCTGGAGTCATTGCAATGACTAATCTGTGAAGAAAAGATTGTAGTAAACATCATTATCATATCTGTCCTTCATTCACCCTCAGTCTTATCTTTTCCGTCAACAGAAACATGTTTCCAGAAAATCTGGTGCAGGCTTGTTTTCAGCAGGTAAGAGGCCAGCCATGCCTCACTTCCCATGCATTTAAGTGTTGGTTAAACTTATGTCAGGGTTTGGTGGGTACAGTACATAACCATGTGATTGTATCTCTGATGTTCACGCCAGTACAAGACTAAGCGCAAAGAACTGGAGCCTCCAAAAATTTCGTCCGAAACAACCACAATTCCTCCTCTCACGACTTCTATCATGGCAGCAGTAGAGGTAAGCGTGCACGTTACTCTGTTCTGTCCCTACTTCAATGGCATCAATGCATGCTCTGTTTTTTTAAGCAAGCAAAGCCACAACAGAGTTCCCCAGTGTCTTATGTTGGGAAGATGCATTCAAATGACCGCTGGGGTTCATACCCTACAATGAGCCTGATGTACTGACGAGTCGCTGGGCTGTGATCCACTAAGCTGCCCAACCTGAACAGTCTTAGAGGTTGTTTGTTAACCCCCTGACAGGACCCAGATTTAATTTTTATTTTATTAGTTAGTTTTAGGCTCAAGCACTTGGTTATGTCACAACCTGGCTCATCGGTTGCTACGAGAACAGCATTTAGGAAAAGATTGTGGTTTGAGTTAAATGAAGTACTTCTGTAAGACTGGGCCAACTACATTGTTATAGTCAGACAAGTGACTTAAGGATCATGGATAAAAGAGACAACACAGATGGTTTCAAACACTTGTCTCCTGTGTGACTATCCTGTGTCCACCTCCACCTTCTCTGATATACTACATCACCAGACTTCCTCTTTTGCTCCTGTCATAATTATGGCCACTAGATCAACCAAACGTAGCCTTGGGTCAAAATAGCGTGTTGCTCAGATGACCTGTGGACTCATTTTGTACAGAGGGGCAGTCTCCTGTGATCCTGTAAAAACATCTCCAGAGTTTATCACTGGAGCCGACTAATATGGTTGTGAAAGGAGCTTTGTGTCCTCTCTCTCATGGCAGAACATCACTAAGGACTATAAAATCATTGGAACGTACTCGGATGGAATCAATGTGCTGGGGCTCATCGTGTTCTGTGTTGCTTTTGGCCTTGTCATCGGGAAGATGGGTGAAAAAGGACGAATCCTCTTGGAGTTTTTTGACGCACTAAACGAAGCAACCATGAAACTTGTCCAGATAATTATGTGGTATGTATGAAAGTCTGAGTTACTGATATGTACGGTAGTGTGTGATGGCCCTAAGGACAAATCACATACAACAGTGGAAGCAAAACTATTACCAGAAACAAATCCAAATCCAGAACTGCAACAAATACACTGCAGCCCACCAACACACAATACAAGTCGCTCAGGCTAACTAGCCAGTAAACTATATCTCTTATGTGTGTAGTGGCAGCACTGTAGCATCTCACAACTGCTTCATCCGCAGTGGTGGAGGAGCCATTCAGATCTTGCCACAATGTAAAAACTCAACAAGTCCTCCAACCTAAACAACCATATAGGTCATTTGTCTCTGATACAACCCATAGGAGCGTCTCCTATGGGTTGTATCCGATCCTATTGGGTGACCTTTGTAGCCATGATAAGATAATAAAGTATTGGCTTGGTTAAGTTTAGGAAAAGATTGAGGTTTGGGTTAAAAAGACGTATGTCCTTCTGATTAGGCAAACCTTGTTGTCATGGTTACAACATGGTTTGTTGAATGGTCGGGGTCAACTGTCTCATCTGTTTCATGCACTAATCGAACACTGGTGTCCTGTTTGGCATAGCAAAATAAATCCGGCCCACACTTGGGCCACAAGCTTGTTTTCTTCTAACCCAGTATACACCTGGTTCCAGAGCCTGAACTCTTTACGTATAAGACACTTAGCTTTGATACCCCATATTATTCAGATGACTTGTGTTTCTTCAGCTACATGCCAATAGGGATCCTGTTCCTAATTGCTGCTAAGATCATCGAGGTGGAAGACTGGGAGATCTTCAGGAAGATGGGTCTTTATATGGTGACGGTGCTGAGCGGGTAAGTTGTCCCATTACTCTGTATCTGCCTGTTACAGACTCTGGGATTTATGGTTGACATTTGGGATGATTCTCCCTCCCAGTGATACAGTAAAAGCTGAGCTCTGTGTGGGCCCTGATAAGGGCCAAGGACATTTAAAACTGCTCAACCTGCAGATACAGTAATGAAAGCTTTGCTCACACGTCTAAATCTAAGTGGCACACCATTAAAGAGTGTACAGTAAATCCCTTTCAGTTAGGTGTCAGGGTTAGTCTAAGGCTCGGAGACTTCCTGTGACGACATCAGGTTTATTCTTGTACATGGTGCTCATTTTCAGATTTTTAGATGCCAAAGTGAAGACGAATTTCTACAGATCTGTATTTAGAGGCACTGCGGTTGAAATCATTGAGTCTCCACCCCTTAAATTCAAGGCCCTTCATCAGTATGAATGACTGGGCCATCACTTCTCAGTGTGTTTTCATTAACCTGCTTAATGTGCAATTTGAAAAGACAAGTAATGGAAATGTGTGAAAAATCTCTCTTAATTCTCCTCATGTGCCCGTCGTATCACGCCAGTTTCAACCACGAGGCAAATGCTGGAAATCACGTTTGATTAAAGTGATGTCATAGGAGGAGTGTGTTACTGTCATGACCGATCTCACCTGTAAACGTAATAACCCTGGGCAAGAAATTATTATTTCTCACCCCATATTTATATTTTGTTTCTGCTTCTTGTGAAAGAGATGATGGTTATAGTGTCTGTGATGCGCCATCAAGTTTGCCACTTACCAAGGCCACCAGAGAAGGGCAGTGACAATAAACAGGAGAAAGGGACCATCATGCAACAGTGGGGTTGAAGCGTGGACAATGTGGTTACGTTGCCTCTTAATAACGTTGACTGTTATTATTTCATCGTATTGGTGATGTTTGTGTTATGTATTCTTATAAATGATTGTCAATAATACTTTAAGAAGGGCTGAGATTAACACTGATACCATCTTTTAAATCCTTTATACTTTTACTAACTGTTAAATTTGCACCTTGACGCACCATGTAACTGTGATGAGAAAATATTCTGTGACAAATCATATGACAGTGTGTAACAAACATCAAATCAACTTGTTATATTCTCTTTGGGGCAATAGAGTCATTAGTAACATGAGACCTAACTAAAAACATTTGAATAAATAAATCTAAATAAATCTATGCTGATCATAGCAAGATGGAGATTGCTCTAAAAGTCTAATGTTGTACTTATAATATACTGTATCGTAATTGTATATTATGTGTTCTGTAATTATATATGATGTCTGTTTTGTCCCTCAGTCTAGCGATCCACTCCACCATCTGTCTGCCTCTCATCTTCTTCATCATTGTGAGGAAGAACCCGTACACATTCACACTGGGAATGGCTCAGGCCCTGGTGACAGCACTCATGATCTCCTCAAGGTCAGAAGCCTCCACGCTGCTTGTTGCTGTAAAGCCAAATCATTCTCAGTGTATTAACCCTGACAGCACTCATGCATGCATTTGAAAACAGCTATATATTAAAATTCAGTGCAGCAAGGAAACCACTGTGTGACCTTATGGCACAAGCCAAGGTCTCAAGCCGTGAGGTCACAGTTACACACACTGAGCGCGCTGAATGTCTTCCAGCTCTGCCACGCTGCCTGTCACCTTCCGCTGTGCCGAGGAGAACAATCGCATCGACAAGCGAATCACCCGCTTCGTCCTCCCGGTGGGCGCCACCATTAACATGGATGGCACGGCGCTCTATGAGGCGGTGGCCGCCATCTTCATCGCCCAGCTGAACGACTATGCTCTGGATGTGGGTCAGATTGTAACCATCAGGTACGGTTTAGTTATAACAGCAGTGACATGATATAAAATAATATAATATATAAACAATCAAATATAATTAATCTCATCTCATCTAATCTCAAATTCCATACAACAACTTCTGAAGAAACTATAATGAATCAGCACTCAGACTAGTGTCAGGTTCAACTGCAGGCATATGAATTATGAACAACTTGTGTGTAATTTTGTCAGAATTTCTGTCTTAAGTCTCGAGTAATGACTAGAAAGTTTTGTGAGGTCACACTGACCTTTGACCTCATCCTTGAGTCCGAGTGAAGAAGTTCTGTGAAGGTGTTGCTGAGATATTGTGTCCACGAGAATGAGATGGATGGACAGACAACCCAAAAACAATATGGCTCTGGCTGTCGCCAGTTTGGAGACATGACAAGTAAATAAGGGGATTTAGGGGATTAATAGTAATTACCAGTGAACTTTTCGTGCCCACGACAAAAAAAAAAAAAAGAAACAAAGAAACAATGAGTTTCTGGCAGCACAAAGGTGATCCATCTGCTTTCATTTCATATGTTCATATATTAGATTCCTATATTTTCAGTTTATTTAGTTAATCTCTTCTCTCAGTCGAGAAACAAAGTGAAGTTTCTGGCACAGCTTCACCTACTTCCAAGGTCCACAGAGAAAGGAAGGAGGTAAAAGCTCCAACAAGTTCTTCTGCTGCAGTAAACAGAGGAACTTTATTAGGCCGATGTCACAAAAATTCAGGAGTAACACTTTAAACAGGATAGAAGAAGAAACAAACGGTCATATGTGACACATACATATCTGCCTATGGGGATTCTTCAAAGATGGGTTGGGCCAACGGTCACGTGGCTTTGGGCCAAACGTTGTCTCAGGCTGGTGTGTTTGTATTTCTTGTGTCCTCTTTTTTCAAATTTCTTGTTGTGTGTCAAATGTGCAGTACTCTAATTTACCATTTCATTGCTGCACATAATGAAGGGGAATATTTGTGTCAGTAGCGCGCCGTCAGGAACAAGCAGTGATCGACCAGTTGAAGTCAGAATCAGTTCAAATGATACCGATATCTCTATCATTGTTCGATATCTCAGAACAATGTCCCATTTAGGATATTGCTGAAAAGCTGCAGTTCCTTTAATGACCACTAGAGTCACATTGAGGATAGCCCTGGGATCTTCCGCTTTACTGTGCTGTGATCGGTTCAGCCGATCGTGTGTAGTTGTTTCTTCAGCTCTGCACACCACACGTTTGTGACATTGTGTTTTTTTTTTTTGTTTCAGTATAACAGCGACAGTTGCCAGTATTGGAGCAGCAGGAGTCCCTAACGCTGGCCTTGTCACCATGGTGATAGTCTTAACAGCTGTAGGATTACCTGCAAGTGATGTCACTCTGATCGTGGCTGTGGATTGGCTCCTGTAAGTTTATCTGCTGTCTGCTTTCACTACCTCTCCTCCATAAAAGTTTCAATTCTACCAAGACTGATGGTGTAGATTTATCGTGAGTGGTGTGTTTCAGGGATCGGTTCCGCACTATGATCAACGTCCTGGGCGACGCTTACGGAGCCAGCATCGTTCAGAAACTGTCTAAGAGGGAACTGGAGAGAATGGATCTGACGTCAGACGTGGACGTCGCCAACCCGTTCGCTCTGGAAGCCACGATGGATGATGAAGAGTGCGAGAAGAAATCGTACGTGAACGGAGGCTTCACCGTCGACAAGACCGATGCAATCTCCTTCACCGAAACCTCCCAGTTTTAGCCTCTGGCTGGCTCAGAGGTGCAGAGAAAGTGCCGCGCTGCAAGGGATGTAAAGCAGAAAACCTTCCATCACGTATCAGCACCACGACAAGACAGGAAAACTATCCCACCAGACCATCTGAGCTCAGACATCAGCAATAGCAGCCTTCATTAGGATTATCCAAGATGATCACAAAACATCAGACATTTACAACCACGACTCAAGTGCTTCCCTCTTACTCAAATTGTGCCAAGATTAATAAAAGTCAGTTTTATTTTCAATAAGAGTGTGTTCTTTCTTACAAAGATGCACTCAGAAAGAGCTCTGTGTGTGTGTGTGTGTGTGATGAGTGTGAGGATATTCTTTTTAGATATAACTGAGGTGTGTCTATCTTCTTTGCAAAAAAGGAAAAATATAAATTCAGTCCTATGTACTTTATTTGATTGAGTAGACATTAATTCTCTAAAATGTTTGAATGATTTTTTTTTTTTTTTGTGTGTGTGGTTGTTGTTAAATGTCCCATGATGCACTGCTTGTAATAACTATCTGTATATCTAAACTGTGCCAAACATATAGAGGTTTCACCGAGTTGCATGAGGCAATATGTTAAAGATGTGGTGACTGCTGAGTTTTTTTATGGAGACTTTACAGAGACTGGAGATGGTCGACAGAGGCTCATGTGGTCAATGAACACTGTGAAATTTGAGGACATTTTTTTCAGAACCAAATCACCAACAAGGCAAAGTATAATAATTAGTGTCTGTGTTTAGGCAGCGTGGGCAAAACGCACAGTGTATTAGATGCCCCTGATTGTACCTTCACAACCAGACCATTTTAACTTTCAGCTAAAGGATTTATATGTCACTAATCTGATAATCAGTGTGTCTTTTTGTCGCTATTTTATCTTCCAAACGTCACCGGGTTGACACATGCATGGCAAGTTTTCTTGGTTTTGTTACAGGAGTAGTTTGACATTTTCGGGAATTACACATAGTAGATTTTTTTTTTTGTCAGGAATGAGCTGAAATGATCAATATTGTATACCCCAAAATGTATTCCCTTGATACAAGCTGCAGAAATGCAGCTTAAATGCACATCTGTACATACATTCAGCGCCAAGGTGTCACAGCTTTCTGTTCTTTCAGCTTTTTTTCTTTCTTTTTTTTTTTTTTAAGAGAATTTCCAGATTTGAACCAAATTTGTTATTCAGAGCAGTAGTGTCACGCAGCCCCTGAAAACACTTCAACCCTGGCCACTGAGCTCTGTGGAAACAATATGATTAATGAAGAACACATAATAATTGTTATGCATCATAGAGCTTAAAATAGGTACTTTTTGCAGGTATCTTTTCCCATCATTCCCTGTCATGCCCACAAGAAGCAAAGTTAAGGTAATCAGTCTGCCTCCACTAATAAGCTAATAACAGCTAATAAATCTAATGTGCCATGTTCTTGTTGCTTGCTAGTTAACATGAGGACATGAGGGTTTCTATGGCAAAGGGAGAGATTAAAGACCTGAAGTTACCCGATGACGTTAAACTGTTGAAACTGTACCTAACTAGGAAGCCTATAGAAATGTCAAAGCGCTTTTATTTTGTTTCCCAGAGCTCCTTCGTATATTTTCTAATGCTGCAGTATATTTTGTCTACTTTGAGCCCAGATGCCTCATTAGCTGTGGGTGCAGACAGTTGTGTGTCCGGTTGAGCTGTGATTGGCTAGTTGCACTGATGCACAACACAGAAGGAGGCTAAAACATAGGGCTACGAATCTAATGGGCTGTGGTCTAGTCGTCCATAGGCAACATCCCACGGGACTACCCTGTTAGACAAAATAAACAGTTTTGCTGATCTTAGAACATTATCAGGCCCGACTAAGGGCCAGGTTATGGTCTTTTCTGAAGACGTGCTGTGCAAAATAAAAACGTTTCAGAAAGTGGAAGGCAAACTGGAAAGTCGCGACTCTCTCACCTCCACCGCTGCTAGCCAGTCACTGTGAAGTTAACTGCCACAAGCGTCTGCACTTGCTCCCTTGCTGCACTGTTACTTGTGATGCTCCAGCGTAATTGTGGTTTTATGCTCTTTTACATATGTCAGAAGCCCGTTTAAAGAAACTGTTGAAGTTCCCGGGCACCCTGACATAGATTATGTAGATGAAATAGAAAGCAAGTTGCATGCTATGGTACTAGTTAGCATGCAATTCCCTCCTGTTTTCACAAAATATGTTATAGGCTACACTTTACCAACTCACCTGGAACATGTACAATCTCAGACACCTGTGTCCATGCACCATCTTTTTTAAGCCCACCACGATATTTATCGATTTCTCCTTCACTGTGCGTGAGAATGAATGTTTGATGGGAACTAAAGTTTTGAGGGCTGTGTTCTCTAATGTTCTCCAGGCTGCAGAGCACTTCTACTGTCTGACTGGTTGCCAACAAACTCCGCCATAGCTCCTATTACCGAGCTCATTAAGTTGCCTAGGCTTCAACTTTTTTTTTGATACCGCTCAAGATGTGCCACCAACAGACATGCCGCGGTTCATCACCACGAGATGCTGACTCACGTACAAAATGACTTCGGGTCAGTTTGACTTTCCTGCCACTGAACATACAGCTAGTGGTTAGGAGTGTTTCATTGGTGGAGTCAACTAAAATAGCATGTCATGTGACCAACACTGGTATTACTGAGTGATTGTACCACTGTGTACTGTAGAACACTAGTCATATACAATATGTTGAATGTATGAAGAAATACAGCTAGTATTTCCAGTGCTGGTCCCATGACCACCGGCTTCAGCATGATAATCAAAATCATTGTCTCTAGACCGAAGTAAAACGTTCCAATTCCAACATCCTTCATCCTCCATCCATCCCGGCAGAAAACACAATACTCATCAACGCAACTCTGTGACCTTCATTTTATTCATGACATACAAACTGAGGTTTTCTAAAACAACAACAGACCCGTATGATTGAACACACACTGTCTGAACATGAGCCTGTCACTCATCAGAAGACGCCTACAAGCTTCTTGGTAGTTTGTTGCTCAGATTGTAGTAGAAATGAAACTGCCAGTTGTTCACAGCACAATACCATACTGTAAAACGTGTTCCAGTCAAAGTTCAAACTCATGGATTTGCCATTAGTTTAGAAATGCTAGTTTTAAACGTAAAACAAACCTTGGTTTATGCAGAGCACCACTCCCAAAACAACAGCTAACGTGTTCACACTTGATGTAGAAAATCAGCAGCGACAAACACTGCTCTTAAGAATTCTCGCTAGGTGTGTCATTGCTAATTCCAGTGTACAGTGAAGTCGCCAAGAAAACACCCGAGATTTTCTTTGCTTGCTGTGAAAAACTGCTTCCAGAGCAACAGCTACTGTGTCGACAGCCTACGTTGTGATGTTGGTAGCACAGAGAAATTGCAACTGCGAAATGCTCGACCTTATCTTTAACCAAGTGTCCCACATTTGTTTTGATAGATTTATGGTCATGAAACTTTGTCTATTTTCTGATCAATAATAATGTTCAATAAATGATGGTGTTTAAAGAGCTCTGTCAGGATTAGTGTGATTTCACATCACCACATTCTTGCCTAAGTGTCTTACCTTTAATGTTGATGGGCCTTAGTGTCAGCGTCTCAGTTTCAGTCGTCACTCGTCGACCAAAAGGGCCACATTTCAAACGAACCATGGGTGAACGAAGAGGCTTGTTTGTATTTCTATACTGATCAGAGATGACATGCAGAGAACCTTGTACTCTACATCTCTAAAGCACACACACTATGATGGTATCAGCCTCGCCCATCTCTGTACCTACAGTATGTGAATCAACATGGACTACATTATATGTAACTGCAAGCTAATAAAAGAAAGCTGCTCGTTTTTTTTTTGTTTGTTTTTTTGCCTGATTTTGTTGGCTACATTCATATTGGGACAATCAAACTTTACTTTTTTAAAATCCTCTACGTAGCATTTATTCTGAGTGTAAAACAACAACACACACATCATGGCTGACAGCAAATTATGCCCCATAGTTTATCCTCTCCTATCTCAGCTTATTTTAGGATTCATTTTAAGAAAAAGGCTTTGAACAGGTCATGATACAATTTCATGCTAAACTTTGGGTAACTTCATATTTAGAGTTTCGTTAGAATCTAATTACACACACAAATTACACAAATTACTCACACATTAAAATAACATGTTGTTGCATCTCTTTTGCAATGGCTCAATGATATCAAATTGTTTAGTTAATTTTTGCTGTTCCTCAAACTGTGAGGACGGTCATTACTATGGTTCTGTGCAGACTCATGCAGTCTCCTGCAGGTGGGAGGTTCAGGTTGAGCCTGCTAACCTTCAGTTGTCCAAAGGCTTCACCTTGGAGCTCAGCTAAGGTCTTCTATCACCAACCACTTTCACTGTCTTTGCAGGGAACTAAGGCAGCCCCTGTTAGTTCCTTTTATTTATAGCATTATTTAAGACTTCTGGTAAAACTGACCAAGCAAACCACTAAAAAAACTCCTCAGTGCCACCAAGGCCTGCAAAGGACACCAAAATAGAGTTCTGTTTCTCAGCCATTCTGTAATCGATCACAATGTTCCTGACAAAGCCGGTGCTTAATGCCTCACAGACATTGTGAGCAGCTATTTCTCTGAGTTACGGCAGCAGTTCACACAGAGCTGCATCGCCACAGACACAATTTGCTTTTAATAGCCTTCGGGTGATTTAGCTAAGGACTCCACAATGTCGCCTTGATAGATTAATGATATAGAGACTTATGACGTCAAGCCCATACTGCCGCCCCCGGGCTGCGTTCAACTGAGATATAACAATGAGTCTCAGTTCACTGAGGTTTATTTAAACATGAGAGGAGAGAGAAAAGGCAGATATCTATCTAACAACAAGAGACAGAACAAGACACGAGGGTGATGAGTGGTTAGTTACTGCCCTGTAGAGACCCAAATACAGATACATTGATTAACAACGTTACCTGGTTACCATGGTTACCTGTCAGTGGTGGATATATCAGGCAGCAGCTGAACATTTAGTCCTTTGACTTTGACCAAACTGTGATGTGACGACTGAGTCAGAGCTTCTCCAACACTGCAGCTCTGTGGGATGTTCCTGGGCTGCAGTGGTCAGGACCTACCAGAAGTGGTCCAAGGAGGGAGAACCACTGGACCACAGACAGGGTCAGGGGTCAAGGCTCAGTGATGGTGGTGGGGAGTGAAGGCTGGACCCTGTGGTCTGATCCAACAGAAGAGCTACTGGAGCTCAGACTGATGAAGAAGTTCATGCTGGTTCTGATAGAAAGGTGTCAGAACACAGAGCATCACAGTTTGTTGTGTTCAGCTGTGTAGCCTCAGACCGGTCAGGGTGTCCATGCTGACCCCTGTCCACCACCAAAAGGTCCTACAATGGACACAGGAGCCTCAGAACTGGACCATGGAGCAATGAAGAAGGTGGTCTGGTCTGAGGGATCAGGTTTTCTTTACATCATGTGGATGGTGCGTGTGCGTCTCTTACCTGGAGAAGACATGGCACCAGGATGCATGATGGAAAGAAGAGCAGCTGGTGGAGTCAGTGTGATGCTGTGGTCAATGTTCTGCTGGGAAACCTTGGGTCCATTCATGTGGATGTTCCTTTGACTCGTCCCACCTCCCTAAACATGGTTCAGACCAAGTCCCCCCCTTCATGGAAACAGTCTTCCCTAATGGCAGTGGCCTCTTTCAGCAGGATAATGCTCCCTGTCACTGCAACAATGGTTCAGGAGCTTTGAGGAACAACAACCAGTTCAAGGTGTTGACTTGGCTCCAAATTCCCCAGATCTCAGTCCAGTCCAGCATCTGTGGGATGAGCTGGACCAACTGATCCATGGAGGCTCGATCATATACAACCATATGAACTGTTTTTTTTTTCACACAGGTTTTGTTTTAACAGGTTCACAACCATAAAAAAACACAAATTCTAAACATGTACAAAAGAATAGCCTTAATAAAAATAATTTTGTGGATTTTTATTTGATAACACTGTACAGACAGAAAACATGGAGAGTTAGAGAGCAGTCTGACTTGAAACTAAAGTCTAAGACCAAAATCAAAGCAGAATGTTGCAGTTACATGGTTCACATTATCTTTCGGCCTCCAGGATGCCCCAACAGAGCCACAGTGAAAAGAGAAACTCATTTTTAACAGAGAGCAGGTCCACCTCACCTTTCCAGAGCCTGGCGAGGTCATCATGGTGGAGAGATGGACCTTATTGCCATTACTCTGTCTACCTCAGAGACTGTGGCCCCCTGAAAGACAACAATAATCGTGTGAGTAGGAGAAAATCCCTCTGTCATCTTATATCATCACTCAGTTGAGTGGGGAAATGATTAGTATCTAGAAGAATAGCTCACATTCCCATCAACCAGCTGTCAACAACTGCATATCAACATCATCTGTGCTGAGCAACACCACAGAGCGCTGTGCCGAAATGGCACTAAGTCTCAGAATAGACTGAAACACATATCAATGCTGCAATATCCGGTACTGAGTATGATGCTCTTCTTTACTTACGTAGACAAGTCGGTGTATGGCTTTCGGCGTCGTAAGAAGTCCTCGAACACGCGCATGGACTTCCTCCCATTCTCTGTCAAGACTGGATAGAGACCTGGACAGGAAGTCAGTTTTTAGAAGCCACCATGACTCACATGAAAAATAAATATCCCAGGGTCAAAACTTTAAGCAAGATGAGAAGACAGATCCAAATCTCATCATATGTGCATCCACTACTGAGACAGTCAGCCCATGTTGCATTTAACCTTGTTTAACCTCGCACAAGGACTGGGAGTCTAGCTTTATCAAGAGGGCAAACAATTTACCTTCCAACAGATCCAGACTTTACTGAAAACCGTATAATTTAATTTATCCTCCTTTGTAATTAGACTTCCCAATACAGTTGTAAGGAATTATGGTTGTAGATTCTTGAACAAGAATCTGGTCTAGTTGAAGAGTTGGCTTAGATTTAACTTTCTCGGTATACAACAGACCATTAATATCAAATATAATATGATAGGCTTACTGTACATAAGTGGCAACCAGGTCAATCTTGTACCTTAACTGATATAATTATTATTTTAATATAATTATAGTTAAGAAAATATAAGACAAAACTAAATATCACCTTGTGATAACATCATATATTGCGATATTTGGGCTGGACTCTATTGTGATGTTGACCAAACTTATTGCACTACAAATGTTACTGTTTAAAACTTGTAAAGAGCCTGACCTGCTGAGCCTGGCTTGTTCTTTATAAGACCTCCACAGTGCTGAGGGATCAGGACCACAATGGTAGTCAGCAGGATCATGTGTTTCTGAAGAGCTTGAGTCTTCCTCAGATTTCCCTCCAGCCTGTAAGAAATCAGAGTAGTCAACTTTTGCTTTGAGATAAATAACTACAAATTCAATCAATCTCAGTCACTCAATCAGTAATTTTTGCAAAGCTAAACTTTGTCAAAATATATTTTGATATTTGTTTGGTATATTTTGTTTGGACTTGTTACTCTCAGGTGTGAGAGTAACAAGTCCCAGTCCTGACTTTTTAAAGTTTGTCACTACACAGGTCCCTGGATGTGCCTTGAAGGGGTACTTTTGAAATTTGTGTGTTCACTGTCTTTTCAAGAGTGAAGTGAGAAGAGTCACGATGTGGTTAGCCTAGCTTAGCATGATGACTGCAGAAACAACAGCCTGGTCCTGTCTTCAATCAAAAAATACCAATATCTAAAATCTTGTTTATCATGTAGGATCTAAATCCACAGAAAAAACATACATTTGTGATTTTACAAAGAGTTTGCACTGGAATAGTCTCTTGACAAACGACAAGCAGTGACCTTGGAGCCTTGTTGTCATAATCAGGTTGCCAGGCTTGGTGCTGTTGTGTCTGCACAGGTACCAAACCCAAAATCTGAGGTCAGCATCTGTATTTAGCGATCTGTACTACAACCAAACACTCAATATCCTGGGTGTAAAACATACTTGGGCAATCAAGTGTTCTTCTTCTGACATCAAAAAAAGCACCTATTCTTAAAAATGGAGTCCTGTTTCTTTAAAGCTTGTGTTTTAAATTAGGACCAAATCTAATAAACCTTATAACGTCCTAGAGGAATAAGTGAATATAAATAATGTCCGTACCAAACCACTGGATAAAGATTTCCTTCTGCCAGTTGGAGTGAATCTCACTAAAAGAAGGGAAAAAAAGAGGGAAATGTTTGAGCTACTGGGAATAAAGAAGTTATAGCCCAATAGGGAAGTAGTATAAAACACAGAAGTATAAAAATGATTGTATATTTTTATAAGCAGTCATGGTTAGTTGTTTGAGACGATAAACCTTGCAGCTTAATGTGAGGATTTCTACCTTTGGATGAAGACCTGATCAAAGGTGGGGATACTTCTAACCGGTGGGAAGAGTCCAGTCGACCGGCTCCTGGCCATGAAGACAACATCTACACACAGATGAATGACACAGTGAGCTGGCCTGCAGGTCAGGCTGCCACGGGATGTTCAGTGGCTTCACAAAGTATTCAGATAACTTCGCTATTCACTTCACTGCAGACTCTATTGTGGATAAGGGTTAGGGTTGGCTCAATCACCCATAATGACGCAGTGAAAACAGATCCTCAAGTCTCTCCACAAATGTTTTACTGGGTCATATGAGTTTTACAGTAGCTTCCGTCTAGTCTCTCTACCATATAGTCCTGATTGAGGGAGAGAGTTGTTGAGAGATGACAGATCTCTCAGTCCTTCGTCGTCCTTCCAGCAGGTTGTCCCTCTCTGCAGAGGACTTCTGAAGCTCTGTTAGAAACTGTTGGGTTCTTGGTCTCCTCCCTGACCAAGACACTTCTTACCTGGTTGCCCAGTATGAGTACTGAAAGAAGAGTCCTTGTGGTTTCAAACTTCTTCCATTTTACAATGGTTGATGCTGCTGTGCTCCTGAGAAGCTTTAGAAGTGGTTTCATACCTTTGCCCTTTTTGAGGCCTCATTAGTTTTATCATCGTTCCCTCTGAGTTCCCCACCTGATTAAATTTATCAAGCCTTAAACTATGTTTGGTTCCATCCTGTAGAGCCACAGGATGGAACCAAACATAGTTTGTGTGTCTAGCCACTTATAATTAAATAGCCCTATGTTTGTGTTTTTATCATCGTTCTAACTCAGGCAGCAGTGGACCGTTGTTGATTCGTTTTACATGAATTACAAAGTTAAAAATAAAGCTATAAACTCTGAGAAAGGAAAAATCCAACTGCTTGAAACTGTAGCAGCAACTCTGCAGACATCAAACAGAGGGAGCAGAGCAGAGTGGGTTCAAGACCACACTGTGTAGTTTATTTAGCAGGGTGGTGTTGTACAGCTATGTTTTCTGTTGTCCTTTCATCAGTGATTCAAATAAGATAATAAAAGACAATTAAAGTCCTCAAAGTCTGTGTGATCAGCTCAGATTTGTATTGCAGAGCGACACAAAGTAAAACTGAAATATGTTTGGTGTTGTATTTACTGCTGTACTGTGCAGTCTGAACACTAATCTCACACTCTCTGTAGCTACTAACTTACACAGAGGAATGTGAATTATTGTGGCTGTTGCTCTATTTCATGTGTTGTCCTCTTTTACTTCTCGATGCTTCTTGTTAAGTATGACACAGGCTGTATGCAATGGTGTCTCCGGATGGGCCAGTCCGAGTCAAAAGTCTGGGGCTGATTTTTATTCCCACCCACCAAGATGGCGGACAGACAAATTAGACGGAGACTAGAGACTAGAGACTGAGACTAATTTAGAAAACATTTACTGAGGTAATAGCTTTATGAAGTGAGAAGTAGGGCATTTTCCCATAGACTTCAACACAAATTGACCCCTTGATAGTCATTAGATAGAATGCAGACTTAAGGCATTGCCTTCACTTTTCAAACCCAAAGTTATGTCCACTCTTACAGACAGTCTACATTGAGGACATGACTCCTCCTATTACTGACAGGTGGGTGAGTGTATCCTCGTCACAAAGCTGCATGCACCAGTTTCTCAGCTACACCCCTTTGCCTGCTTCTAGTTAGGTTGAGTTAGGTGGATTCACAGAAAGCAGAGAGGCATGTAGCAGGCAAAGATTCAAAACAGAAAAGACTAATAAGGGCCTCAGTCCTCCATAGTCAAAACTAACATGTAGGTTTCATGAGATAAATAGGTTCATATACAGCCAGCTGCAGTAAGGGGTTTGTGTAAAGTTACAAGATGTATATCTGTTCATCTTGTAGCTATCCACCTCAGATTACATTACACACTTATTCTGTGGCACAAGTAGAGCTGACCCAGTGGTAAAACATAACACATCACAAGAGAGTGGCTGTTAGGCGGGAGCTCTTCTCTGCCCTCTGCTGGCTAAAAAAAAACAATATTTTTTGAATAAAGGTGTGTGATCTTACAGGCTGTGAGCTGCTGGCTGTATCCATGCGGGCTGGGTGAGGATCAGCAGAGTCCAGGCTGAGCCGGGCCAGGCGCTGGGCGTTTCTGGCTCTCAGCGGGGACAGGGACTGCGATCTGGCAGCGCTGCATCTTTCTCTGTCCATCCAGCCACCTTGTCTCCTCACAAGGGTTTGAGGTTGTTTCCTCTGAGGGGAGGAGGTCCTGGGTCTGCTGGAGCACTTTGTGTTCTTCCTCATCACTGGCATCTGGAGACAAAAGAGTGGCTGTGTCTGCATATGTTGAAACTTCTGCTAGAGCTATAGATGTTTCATTCATTTAAATAGCACTTTTGATTCTTGCACCTCTGTGTAATGTTAAAACCTCATGTATGACGCAATTTATTATTCATAATATATACACATATATTTCCAGCCAGATAACACTGTATAATCTTTACCAATGGTACGTTGGGGTAAATATTGACCTCTGCATTAGCTGAGCACTCAATGATGGTGGTTTTGGTGGAGAACTCCAGCCGAGGAGCGATACCCTGGGAAAGGCACACGAAACTGCAATGTTCAACACTGATGGTTGGTCGTCACTTTTTCTTATTTCCCTGCTACAGGAACCTACCTACACTATAGGTTAATATACACTCCACACTATAGGTGAATGTGTTAAAGGGATGGACTCACTGGGAAGTGAGGTGCTCGGGTCATCAGAATCTCTTGGTCCACTCCAGAGAAGGATGGAACCAGTTTGGGCTCAGGGAACAAGAACCGTCGAGCATTTTCCTCAAAGCAGGCAAGAGTGTCCCCTGCTGCAAACACACACACACACACAAACACACAAACACACAGTACTGTAAAGACATTCTGGCTGGATTCCTCTTAGTGGACAATATGAAGCTTCTCCAGCTCTGTAGTGAACAAAGAACAGTCTCACCAGGAGGGACCAGCTGCACCAGCTCCACTCTGACCATCTCATCTGAGGAGAAGACAGAAATCTACAGTATCATCATCACAATGCATTCATATGTTTGAAAATTGATATTTTGAAAACTCAAACTCCACGTCCTGACTTCCTCTGAAGCTTTCACTTGCATCTCACTGTCTTCATCGCCAGATGGACTTCACAACTCAACTGTCTGGATGGTGGTGAACCGACAGCCAAATTGTGTGGAGCATAAACTCTTTCCTGCATGTCACTCCCCTCTCTCTTTCTCTTTATACTGCACTATCAGATAAGGGCATTAAAAAGCCCCAAAAAATAACTTGCAACATACAATATATTTATTATATTATGAAAAATATAGCATATGGTAGGAAATATTCCTATATCCAATATTATTGATGTTATTGAATATATATATAGACTTCCTGTGTGTCAACGGATAGACAAATCTCACTCTCACGCACTAAATGGTCTTGAGCTCAAACAGATTTCTGATGTACTAGCATCCAGACCTGTCAGGTCGTCATGGGACTGTCCAGAATCAGAACCAAGCCAGATGAAGCAGCTTTTAGTGTCTTTGCTCCTAACATGTGCAACACACCTCTTAACTCTTAAAAATAACTTAAATCAGAACCTATAGCTTCACTATTTGCTGCAGCTCACCAGTAAATCACACACGTAGCATCTTTTTAATCTTGTGCATTTGCTCATTTATCTTTTTATCAACACAGCCCTTCCTTTAAAATGGTGTCTCCACTTATGCAATCTTCATCAAACTTGTTTTAATTGTTTTTAAATGCCTCCAGGTTCTCCAGCTTCTTCTCTCAGTCCAGAGACATGTACATCAGGTTAATTGGTGACTCTAAATTGCCTTTATGTGTGAGCCTGAATGGTTGTTTGTCTCTATATGTTGGCTCTGCCATAGACTGGCGACCTGTCCTGGGTGAACCCCGCCCTCACCCAATGTCCACTGGGCTAAGCTCCAGCCCCCCTGCTACCCTGCACGGATAAGCATTGTAGATATTGGATGGATGGTTCTATTTTTTAACATATTTTAAATTATGTTTAAATTTCATTTTAATGTTTCATTTTATGTCTTATTATATTAATATATATTATAATGTATTCCCATGCCTCTGTAGAGCTTGCCCTGTGTCTGAATGGTGCTATATAAATAAACCTATTAAATATCAGCAGGACAGGGGAGTAAAATATGACTAGGCAACCAAATCAATTATAATGCACATTACAATAAAAGATGACTTACACTCAAGCATTACAGCGATGTCTCCAGGATCAACTGCATGCCTGAAAATCTGGAGACAAAAAAATGTCCTTCTTTCACAAATATTATCAATTTATTTCCGGAGCTGATACAGTCAAATAGATATATATATAATACACATATATATATATATGTGTGTGTGTGTAGATGGAGTCATTCACCGCAACAACGTCTCAGCGGACTTCATGGAATATAAAAATAACTATCTAAGTAGTTACTTATTAATAACTTGAATTCATCACAGTCTCTCTCTTCCACGTGGATAATACTGTAAGTAAAGACCTGCCTTCTCAAAGGTCATCTTCTCATGAAACAGCAGAGGGAAGACGGCAGGGAGACATTCAGACTGGCGGTACTGGCCCATGAAGCACATACTGAGGTAGATATCATCCTTGGCTGGCAGGTGAACCCCAGGACAAGAAACCTGAGAAGGATGAAGGAACATAAGTCACTTAAAGGTTGGAAGTGATCACGCTGTCAGATATTCTTGTATATTCTGTTCTTGACAGATGAGCTCCATATTTGAACACAAATCTCTATTTCCTCTACTTTTCATTTGCAGTTTTACTTTTAGTGAAAGTTTTCAAGCACTTCGTGGAGTTATTATTTGTTAGTTAGTTTGCTAGATGAATAAAATCAACATTTGTCTCAGTGACAGTTTGTTAGTTCACCCCTCATTCA
Organism: Rachycentron canadum; assembly: GCA_038496675.1. NCBI lineage: Eukaryota > Metazoa > Chordata > Actinopteri > Carangiformes > Rachycentridae > Rachycentron > Rachycentron canadum. The sequence goes on from CM076670.1 coordinate 15,266,336, forward strand.
ATATTTGTGGAGGGGAAATATCTCCATATCGATGTTATCAAATATCGGCCCAAGCCTGGCTTCTAATCAAGTGTTAGATATTCACAGTGACCCTGGAACCAGCTCATCTAAATTAACAACGTCATCATTTATACCTGTGTTCTTTTGGCCAAAAAAGTCAGGTCTTTTGATTCTTTTCATTTTATTTCCTGCATTGTGTTAATGAGGAGTCTGAATGGAAGACAACAACATCAGAGTGGAAGCTTTGGAAACTGCTCTCAGTACCTATGATTTAACTCCATTGTCTTTCTTTCTAAATGTTAACGCCTCAACATGTCAACGTGTATTTTCATGTTTAGTGATGCTCCTCCAGTTTTCATAAGCCTGTCCAGCTGATACAGGTTTACAACTTTGAATAAACAGACTTCTCATGAAAGTCCCAACTGGATCTCCTCAGAACACCTGTGTCTGAAATGATCCCTCGCTTACTCATTTGCAATTTCCTATAATGGACACTCAGTAATTTATTCAGTAATGAACAGTAAATTGAGATTTTGTACACCTACTAACAACCATGTTGCTCATTAATGACAGCTGTTGTGACCACTGTGGTAATCTTTGCATCTATTAAACATGGTGCATTGCATTTTAAGCTTGTTAGCAGAAAACAGTCATGGGAGCGGGGGAGTGATTTGCAGACAGACTCCTGTATAGATCAGTTGGCTGTACTGAATTTGGCTGAGTACACAGTTTTAGACTTTATGATAAAACTCTTTTATTATATTAATAAACATAATATATCTATATTTCCTAAAATAATCTGATACACATTCCCTAACTGGCCTCCACTCACTAAAATTTACATTAGTCATTTACAATAAGGTTTGTGGAAATAATATTTAACACAGGCTGAATTTTAGTCATTACACAGATATATAATTGCGTTTACAGCAGTAGCCGACAACTATTACATTATAAATGATATTGTAATGCCAATACCCCATATAAAGGGATTGATGGCATTTAGGTCTTTTAGCACTGGTACTAAAAGTGATGTTTCTGTTGATGCAGACAAAAAAATAGTGTTTTATGCTCAGTTCTATCTCTCTATTGAGGACTGACTGGCATCTTTTCTGCCCCTTCTCACACAATTGGAGTGCACCAACAGCTCAGGTACTCAGGAGGGTGATTTACACCTTCATATGTCTACCCAAGCTACATATACAGAGGGCTGAGCCTGAACTGGAAGCATTTATATATGTATATATATATATATAAACGCCCTGTAATTAGGGTTAAAGTATCAACTCCATAGAAGTGCATCTCCCTTCAAATTTAAAAAGATCATTAATATTTCAAAATGTAAACAGCTCATTGGATATTTATGTTGTAGCTGCTCCAGGTGACCTAAGAACACACTCAAAGGTCACTCCAGGTCAAAGCTGAACGTTGATGAATTCCCCTGCAATTTAATGGAGCACCTGCTCAGCCGTGAGTCGGGAAACGGCGGACTGAGTTGGAAACTAACTGTCTAACACATTTAACACGTTCCCTGTATGATACAAATGCCGAAGTGTGAACTTCTTACACTTCTGTAAGTCCGGCCCGGACATACGAGTGTCTGGAGACTGGAGTTTAACGCGCCCTCCTCTTCGCAGAGGCAGAAGCAGTGAAGTTACCGTTTCCGGTCAGGTCAGATATTCAGTGGAAACACGACGAAGCTTACCGCTCTGAACTTTAACTCAACCACCACTTTCAGCGCTGTTCGAGGCATCGCTTCCTCCTCTGTATTAAAACGAGCTTCAGCTCGATAGAGGCTGCTCCTCTCCTCTCCTCTCCGCTCCGCTTCAGTGTCGCCTCACCTCGTTACCATGGACACTACAACTTCCGGGTTTAGTTGCTGGAGCAACCAGGGCTGCCATCCCCATTTAATGTGTTTCATTTCTATCTTCTTCGTGTGTTTTCGCTGCTGGCGGTATTCATCCGCCTCTGTTAACAATGTGGTTCCACACTGTGTTTCCCACCAATGCTGTTGCTCTGCAGGTAATTTAACCTCTTATATGCTGTGCCTTTAACCAGGTTAGCTCATATAAACAGTCGAGGAGCAGCTTTTAGACTGGGTCTAGAAAGCGGGGGCCCATTCTCAGATTTCTTGTGCTAGCATAGCGTAAATGTAGCCGAACATATTGGCAGTATATCTTGGTTAATTCTCTGCTGCTCTGCTTGTAAACTGCAACTGAGTTTTGCTGAATGGATCTAGCACTAGTTTATTCAGGGATGTGCATTGTAGGCACAAGGTACAACATTTCTCTTGGGACTTCAGCCTTAAGATCAGATAACTATGCAGTTCTTACTTTAACATCTCAGTTTACAGTATATTGTGCTTGCATGGTGCATGTGTTATTACCAATAAGCTATTTTCAACTGACCATAAACTTACCATAAACACTCAGTGAGTCCTACGGGCCCTCTTACAGTCTGGGCCCCTCATAGCCACTTTATACACTTAACGCTCATGATGTGAAGTCAGTATCTGACCAGCACCAGATGAAACTAAGAGTCTTGGGCTTTTTTTATTTGAATCATATTTAGTTTTGGCCTCTCTTTATCTCATACTGTCCATGTCTGGTCTTCATTAACTATAATAGTCTATCTGCAAGTTAATCTATGCATGTTCACCATAGGTAGCAGTTCACTGTGGCCACATTCAGGCCTGGTCTGGAACCGCCTGGGACAATGGCCCTCTCTTTAGGGCTCACACACTCAAATTAAGATGATGGGTGGTTTATCAAATCAAAATCTCTCCCATGCATCCAATGTGCTGACATGACTGCCCCATGTGGCCCCTTACCTTTACTCACCGCATGTTACCTCACACTGTACAGGACTCCTGCTGGTGTCCTCTTTGACTGACCAACACATCAGCTAAATACACCTCAAAGTCATTGTACACGTTCTTTTTTTGGAACTGCAATTTTCATATAATATTCCAGGAATTCCAGGACCAGTGAAAATGGTGGTCATGTGTTGACTTTATCTCGTATTAAATCTTTTCTTTTAAATGCGTCCATTTGGCACAGGTCTGGCAGCTTCAGCTTTCAGTTCCAAACAAAAAGACCATATGTTCTTGAATATAATAACTATATACTCTTCCAAAAACCGTAGCAAAACTGAAACTTTCCATCTCTATCAGCAGCAATTAAATGGGCACAAAGTAAAATGTTCAATAAATATCTAGTTAAAAAAAAAAGTATTTTGAAATTTTAGACAAACAAAAATGTCTGAAGATAACCTTGGTGCCAATAAATCAAAACTGTTTTCTCTTCATTCCTGCGGTATCAGACATTAGGACTTAGTTTGTCCATTTGGGCTGTGTGTTGGGTTCTTTTCTGTTTGCTCTGGTGTGTCGGGGTCTGAGTCAGAGTCTGAATCATCTTCTTCTTTCTCTGGAATGGTTGCTCCATCCTTGTCGACAGCGACGGCTCCTTTCCTCTGAGGCAGGACGGTGAAGAAGGCCTCCTTCCAGCTGCTCTTCTCCAGATATGCCAAGATGATCTCAAACACTGCAGGAAGGATAAAAGCACAACATGATATTCAAAGCAGGAATCAATCAATAAAGATGGATGTAGCCTCTGTGCCGATGTTCCTCCTGTAAAGTTAACGCAGATTTTTATCTCCTCAGTGTTAACTTCATGTTTCAGCCACAGAGGTTGATGCTGGAGCAAACAGAGAAACCTTTCATCTACTTCTTACACTTTTGCTTGTGTGCTTTTGGTTTTGTAAAGGCTAAGACAATCTGACAGAGGCAAAACACCAGTCAGCCATAACATTATGACCACCTGCCTAATATTGTGTAGGTCTCCTTTTTGCTGCCAAAACCCATGGAGGCCTGGACTCCTCTAGACCTTTGAAGCTGAGCTGTGGTATCTGGACATTAGCAGCAGATCCTTTAAGTCCTGAAGCTGTGAGGTGGAGCCTCCATGGATCAGACTTGTTGGTCCAGCTCATCCCACAGATGCTGGATTGGACTGAGATCTGGGGAATTTGGAGCCAAGTCAACACCTTAAACTTGTTGTTGAATGGACCCTCATGTGTCCATTGTAGGATCTTCTGGTGGTGGACAGGGGTCAGCATGGACACCCTGACCAGTCTGAGGCTCCACAGCCCCACACACAACAAACTGTGATGCTCTGTGTTCTGACACCTTTCTACCAGAACCAGCATGAACTTCTTCAGCAGTTTGAGCATCAGTACCTTTTCCTTTGGATCAGACCACACGGTCCAGCCTATCACATCTGATCAATGAGCCTTGACCCAACTTCAGGACTAAATGTTCAGCTGCTGCCTGATATATCCACCACTGACAGGAGCCATGGAAACCAGGTGATCACTGTTCTACTGTCAGTGATGGTTTGATCAACATGTTATGGCTGATCGATAACCGATCGATTCACCCCTGAGCTACAGAGAAAACACGACCTGTGCAGTGGTTTGAAACTACTCCCATGCCCTGGTCTGATACGTGTACTCACCATGGTTCACTGCCAGAACCTTCCGACTGTTCATCTTGACAAAGCTGCTGAGAGGAAGTTGAGCGTGATCGATCCCCAGCTCCTTCGCCTTCTCAAAGGTAATCCCCTGCAAAGCACAGAAAACTGACCAGCTCAAATCATGACGCAGACGTGGGTATGATGTGCCTCCCTCATCATCTTCAGCTAAGCTACTACCAGCAGATGCACCGAAGTCACACAAACCTTGTGGTGGTTGTGGTCCACCAGGCCTCCAATCACATAGGCCTTTTTTTGGTCCAGCTCCTCCAGAACATTGGGAGAGTCTGAAGTCAGGTAGACAAGATCTTCTTTGGCCACAACCTCACTGTAGTGCTCTGTTTTAATGGTGATGTCCTGCACAGAGACATGCAAGAATGCATTCAGACATATGGTACTAGCACAGGTCTATCTACAAACTGTGGTATATCCATCTGCGCACACAGCACCGCACATATGTTTTAGACACTTTAGACTTGTATCCATCACTTGATCCTATCAGGGAAACATCTGCTTGTTTCTAAATTCATTCCCAAACATACAGACAGCGCTATTACAAAGTATGGCCAGAGGTGTTGCCAAAGACCACAAAATCTTTGAGACTGATACTTTAAAGACTAAGTGTGGTCACAGCAAATACTGATTTTATTCAGGTTTTATTCTGTTCACCACACTTTAATTATATTAATTATTTAATGCCCAAAACTTTCTTTCTATATGTTATTAACAGGAGACATCAACAACAGGAAGAGTAGCTTTAGATTGTAAATAGATTCAGCAACAGAGATGGATGTTTGGCCTTCAAAATAAAAGATAAAAAAAGTTTCCATTGACAGAAAATCGCTCATTTGCAACTATTTTCATTCTTTTGAGCAAATATATCGGACACTTGCTGGGTCCAGTTGCTGGTTCTCTCTGTATATCAGAGTAAATTGAATTGGATTTTGACAAATAATCTTTTTTTTTTTAAACAATGTCTTTATATTTCATTGCATCAAGTTGAGAACATTATGTACAGATTCACTGATAAATAACCATTGGTTCAATTTCATTTCTGAATATTAATGAACATGCTGAAATGCTACTATTATCTAATTATCAAGCTAAGGTACATCCAACAGGAACATTGTGAAACAAAAACTGCAATATGTAATTTCTAATATCAGTTTTTGAAAAGTCCCTTTAATTTTGAGGGATCGACATGATCCCCTTCTTTTTCAAACCAGGACAGTTTCAGCCTGTTTTTTTCCCATGTTTGTGGATAATTGTGTTTTCATTAGCTTAGCTGGCTGCAATGCAAACTAGCTTTGGCTATAAATGCTGTTGTACGTAGCACTGGTTCATGCTATAAACTTTTCCCCATAAAAATAAACAATAGTTTCACATTCCTTCACTTAAGTTGTCTGAAAACCTTTTTTTTGTCACAGGCGTTTAAACATTTTACAGTATTTTTCTTCCATATAAACACATGATGGAAGATATTATGGTATATTATCACTATGGTAACAATGTACGCATCACACACCAAACCTCAGCCATCTTTAAATGACATGTTCTAAACAAATATTACTTTATTGCCAATTAATTTTCTTTTTTATCAACTAATAGATTGCCTGAAACTATTACAGCTGTGCTTACCTTCCAGTTTACCCATCCTTTGTCCTTGTCATCCATGCTTTGTTTCAGCTGCCCCCCCAGGCTTGTTAGATAAAACTGGGGACGTGAGAGCAGTAGTTAATTGTCCGACAGGATTGTGTCTCCCCTGGTTCATGTGTAGGCCAGGAGCCACTCACCTGCACAGGATGTATGGCTCGTCTGTTCTCAGCGTAGCAGCGCTGGATCTGCTTGTGAAGCTTACGGACATCCTGAAACGACAACGTCAATGGTGCAGAGAGTCACTCCTCACTTCATATCTCTGAATGTACACATATCAGGCCCCTGCCAGAGCTGCTTACCTTGATCAGCATGAGGGTGTCGAAGCTGCAGTCCACCACCAGCCTCAGGGAGCTGGGCGTCACCTCTCTGCGTGGACGTTTCCTGGCGCTCTGGGTGTCTCCTCCATCCTCCTCCTGGTGATGATTCTGCCTCTGCAGGCGACGCTGCTGCTTCCTGTCCTTTCGTCTCTGCCTGCAGTGGAAACAAGCCACTACTGCAAAGTGGGCCACGATGTGACATCACGCTGCAGACTCCCGCATCGTAGCAAAACATTCAAAAACATGAACTGATCCTGGTCATTTTAAGAGGCTGATTTATCTTGGTCCAGGGACACATTATTTTAGTGAGTATGTATGGTGTGTGTTTGAGCTACAGCGTGGTTAAAACAGAACAGAACATAAACACAAACTGTTGTCATGTAGTAAACTCCTTTTGATTGCATACACTTTATCCCTGCAGAGCATACACAACATATTGATTTAAGGTATTTGTATCTCATGATGGACACGAGCCTCTGCAAGCAAGATAACTGTTAATTGACAGATATCTGAATGGGGTTTGGCATGACTGAGGAGAACACTGGGAAACACCACTGTGATAGTGTTTAAAGAGCACAGACACCATGACAGGTTAAATGACTAGACCCAGTTGTTCCACCTCTGCAGCTGAATGCCTTGATGACTGACAGTGAGGAGGATCCCTTTACTTACTTCCGCAGCTCCCTCTCCTCCTCCCACTTCTGCTGCTTCAGGAGCTTCTTCCTTTGCCTCTTGGACAGAGTTTGGTTTTCTGCTGCAGCTTCTCCATTACTGCTCGGCGTCTTCTCAGTAGCTCCATTTTCGGTCTGCAGCTGGGCTGAAGCCTCAGTTTTCACACTGTCATCAGCCATCAGTGAGAAGCAGAGTTGGCCGTTGGCCGCTGCCCCGCTGTTAGCCGGTGCCCCGCTGTTAGCCGCTGTTAGCCGCTGTTAACCGGTGCCCCGCTGTTAGCCGCTGTTAGCCGCTGTTAACCGGTGCCCCGCTGTTAGCCGCTGTTAGCCGTTGTTAGCCGCTGCCCCGCTGTTAGCTTGTTAGCTTCGTTTGACGAGTCACAGCTGCTCGTGTTTAAAGGCGCCTCATCGACCTGATATCAAGTCAGACACACGAGGAAATAAAAGAAAACAAGCTGCTCAACTCAGCAACTGTGCCACATGTATATAATCTTGGCGCATGTTTGACGTCATTTAACCGCGCCAGATGCGTTCCTGGCTATCGGAAATGTAACTCCCGTCATTAAGTGGCAATATATTAAAATACGTTTCCCATTTTTATGTCTTTGAATGAATCCCAACAACAACTGCATTTTACTAGTTTTTAAGCCACAGCCAAGCAAAAATCTTTACGCACTTATGTGTGACTCCTCCTGACAAGGAATGATTTGATGCCTGACTTGATTTGATTTATAAAAGAATAATAAGTATAAAAATGATGTCTTCTTATAGCTCCAGTAGACATTGTGACTTGTGTTATAACTATCTATTAAAGATGAATGTAATTCTGTCTAACATCTGCATTAGTGAGTTGGTAGACTTGGGTTCCCAAATGTTAGCTCCTCAAATAAATATGAACTCCTGTGTCTGGTTCGTATCTCAATTTAAAGCTGCACTCCGGAATATTCTTCTGATCACAATGGATCAAATGAATGTGTAACATGAAAGGAGTTCCCCTCAGCACAGGACTTTTGAGCCTTTTTAGCTCATAGCTCAACCATATAAGGTCAGTGTTGTGTTTACAGTTTGTTCCTCTGCCCCCTAGTGGCCATCCAGTATGTTAATGCTGCTCCAAATGTATTTCATAACCACAACATAACCATATTATTTATCATAGGGTTGTTTATTATTTCCTATTATTTAGTGTAACCATTGTAATCTAAAAAAAAAACTACCATCCACTCTAAATTAACTGATCATTACTCATTTTTAATATCAGTGTATAAACACCAATACATACATTAGTTTCTCAATTTGAACCATTTATGAAGGTTGTTGATTTCAAAACAGAATGCATTGTAAACTGGTCAGAGGCTTAAGTGTGTGTGAGTGTGTGTGTTATGGATCTGGATGCAATGGAATGTGTTGCAGACACACACTGGGATTAAATGTCTGTGTGTGTACAGTTAGAGCTATGCAACATGATCCTGCATCCCTCACCTCCACCCCCTCCTAACCCAGTTACTATATAGGCCCAAAGCCAGCAGAGAAGCCTTTAACACTTACTGCTTATTTAGCACACATTCCAGCATCAACAGTGCTAATCCAGGTTTCAGGCTTGCAAACATGCAGACGAGTTCTCCGTTTTCAGACTATTTCGTGACTTTTATATCATTAAGAGATTAGTTCAGTATTTTGGGGGGAATCTGTTTATTCACTTCAAATGTGAGGGAGAGAATTTTCAGATGAATATCAAGCTCATGTCTGTGTGTTAAGTACAGAGCTGGAGTCAGGATGCACTTAGCCTATCTTAGCATAGGAGGACTGGAGACAGGGGAAAACAGCTAGCCCGACTTAACACATCTCATTGAGTGAGTTACGTGCTGGAACAATTTCCTGATGAACTAGTGTATCCATCTGGCCAGCACTTCTGAAAGGTCTTTCTTGGTGTAATACAGGTTGCCAAATATGTTTAGCACAGGTTTTGGCTTTGGTCTCATATAGTGGTGCCAAACTTGGCAATCTGCGGTGACAAAATTGGAAAACTACCCAAAAATGGCTGCAACCACCTGCTTTATTCAAAACTACATATTGTAATTTTTACATGTCTGTTTGTAGAAAGATTAAACAAACTACATACTATGTGCTAACCAGTGAACTTTAGAGGTGTTGGTAGTTATATTTTTGAATGTTGGGCAAAACAACCACCCTATTAGTCTGATTATGTGTTGAACACTGGATCCCAAACACCCCACAAGAACTTACCTGACTGTATAGAAGGTCAAATGTGTCCAAATATGGCACCCAGTTCAGAGGTTCAAGGATCAAGGGATAAGCACATATCAAGATATTCACTCAGTTCAAATCTACATTGTTGAAATCTAATTCTCTGAAATTTTGATCTGTTTTTAAAGAAGTAGTTCAACATCTCCCTAAGACCATCACTGGCTTTACAGGTATATACAGTTTCTGTATGAGTAAAACTGTAAATTGGACAGTCAGGCTAAATGTTTCTTCACTCTTTTCTCTCTTTATGCTAAAGTAGGCTAATCATGTACTTACATCCCTTACCTGAGCTCCAGCCGCACATGATAACAGACAAGTTTGCAAAAGGGTTTCATATTTATTGAATTTTCACGATGCACAAACATTTACAGACAGTACCTAATGCAACATCCCTTTCAGTATTTGTGACACAATTTTGTACAAACATTGTGCATTTGCAAAACACATCAAAGTGAAAAACCAAAAATTGTCATAAAATCAGTCACTGTAAACATTTTCATTTCTCTTTCTCCATCTAAAGTCATGAGTCTCCTACTGTGCGCTCACCACTTCCTTCCAAAAGTTTCAAACGTCCTCTGCTTTTCTCTTCATGACAAATGTACTTTCTTTTACCTTCACAACATTTCCTCACTGTCCAGAAAGTTCATGTGTTTTAATGCAGCAGAGTGGTCTGATGGCCCTGCCTCAAAACTCCTGCAGGGCTCAGAAACACCCACAATCCTTCAGTGATGCATCCTGGCATCAGACCCTCCTTGAGACCTGTGAAAAAAAGTAATTTCACTAAACAACATGAACAGCAGAATAAAGCTCTGCCTTTTCTCCAATACACTGAAATACAAAAGTCTGCACATCCAAAAACTGCTGCCATGTGGTCTAGTGCTGCAACGACCACAAAACAAGACAACAGAAGAAATGTCCTTATTCTAATTGACAATTCAGAAGCTCGAACACCATCAGTAGGACCATCCAGTTTGACACTTTAGGGGCTCATTCTGAAATACAGTTTGAAACGTGTACAAGTTTAAAAATAGTGGAGACCACAAAATACTGGGATTTTAGCGCTTAGTGTACAGGAAGTGAGAAACACCACAATCAAAAGTCGAATCAAATGTTTGTTTAGTCTTCTCAGCCAAATCACAAACATTAAAAAAAAACAAAAAAACAAGGTATTTCTAGTTGCATTTATCCTTAAAGCCATTTTAGTTTGATTTGTCTGGTAGTGAGAAATGTCTTCAGTCCAATATAATGGATTTAATATTAATTATTATGGTATTTCGTGAAATTTCATTTCATCAGTATCATATTTTCCTCACACCAATAAATAATGTTACGTAAATGCACACTATAAAACCACCACCTCATTGTGAACGTTAGGGGCCTATACCAAATGTTTCAGTGTTGCCATGACTGCGTCTAATGCATCTGAAATATTTTTTTTCTGTCACGTGACCCCTATTTTATTTACTTTTTATTTGCAGTCAATAAAACAACTATCTACAAGTTTGATTTAGATTTTTTTTCCAGTATAAATGTGCAACATGTTCCAAACACATACTGTATAAAAATAATAAAGTGTTTTAGTGAAATCAACTTATCTTTTTTATTAACTTTGTCAATTTGTAAGTTAATTCAAGTTAAAATGTCTTTTTCGGATTCCAGATAGAATTTTTGTCAACTGTTTTTTTTAACTTGAAATAAGTTGAATGAATGATGCTGAAAATTGAAAGACATTCTTACAGCAACAAAACATGTTTTGAACATTTGAACATACTTCCCAGCATGCATTGTTTGAGAGTTAAAAATCTCCAAAGACTCTCCTTGTTTGTAGTTGATGAAAACATACAATTTGCTATGCAACCTTAACACATGCAAAGGTATTTGATGGTTGTTTCTTTTCATAATAATGAAAACTCAGTTATGGCACAAAGCAGCAGCTAAAGTTCCACATATTAAATGAAGAACTGATGCAAGTCACTTTTGTGGTTGCATGACACACGGGCAAACTTGCCATTATTTGTGACAACACAACATAACAATTTGAAATATTAGCCCACTTCATTTGAACAATTACATTCAATAGCTGCCTTAAAAACTGGAGTAAAATAAACTTGAAATCCCATTTGATATGAATTAACTGAGTTCTCTGAACTTGAAATCATGAGTTGATAAAGCCTGGGAACTTTTTTAAAAACAACTTTTCGAGTTGAAGCGAAGTTCATCTTCAAATTGAGGTAACTCACATTTTAAAGGCAGCAATTGAACTTAGGTTTTTAAGTTGAACCACATAAATGATTTTACAGTGCATTTACAATGCAGTTGATAAAATGCAGCAGGTTCAGTGAAGCAACCTTCAAACCTAAAACAGTGACAACAGTGTAGCACCTTTTATAGTAAAACATTTGGCAGCTGAAACTGCATTTAAGCACCAACAAAACCCTTAGAATCCATGTTAATATATATGATATAAGATCTTTTAACACGAACTTCCTAATAAGACTTCTAAATATGATCTTTCCACAAAGGAGCATTTAATGTATCTATGATGAAAGAATATTTGATGGTGGTTGACTGGATTCAGTAACACACAGCACATATTTCCAACTTTGGCTTCAAAATAAAAGAAAGGTGGACTGACCAGCAGATCCACAGTCTATCAACTTTTATGTACAAAACAATAACTCGGTGTCAATGTAGTCTCTTAGAAACAGGGATAGACATCAAAATAAAAGTCAGATGGAGCAAAAAGGTAATTCAGTTTGCAGGTCACACAGCTGAGTTATCCTCAAGTAGGCTTGGGCTGATATCAATAATAAACAAATATCACAATATTTCCACTGTATGCAAATTTTTTCACAATATCTTTTTTCTTCAGTTTTGCACAGTTCTGCTGATTCTGACCCTCATTTCACTTTCTTTTCTGTACATAATGTGACAAATGAAACTTTGGACTGCTGTAATCATATTATATTATACATAAAAAATAATATATACGTACATACATTTCTGGAAGACTATTTTGCAATAAGAAATTATGGCTATCACCCAGGCCGATCCTTGAAGTCCCTTTTTGAACTGTTTACCATTCTGCTGCTGCACTGCTCTTTCAACACCTCAAATCCTATAGTTTATATTACAGTGAAAAAGAGGCTTTTATTTTGTGTGATCGGGGGAACATTTTAACTTATGTCAAAAAAGCACAAACTGTCTTCATTAACATAATGAGGTTAATGAGGACAGTAAATGCTCAGGTTTATGGAAAAGATTTGGGAAGATTTATTTTTAAACTAATAGTCAAATTCTAACTATATCATCCATTGAGGAAATCCAAGTCTGTGTTGTGAATAAAATGTCACAGTTTAATGAGCCCGATTTAACTGAGTGATCAGCTGTTATGAAACCGAATCTCATGGTGGGTCAAGTCAGAGTCTATCAAACCTGCTTTCTGGAACAGACGACTGCAAAACAATTCATTTCTCGGTGTCCATAAAGCTGTGAACAGAGATATCACAAAGCCAGTCATATGTTCTCTCCTGTCTACCTTGCTTTTCACCTGTCTCCCTACACTGAACTGCCATCTGTTCTAAGGAAGGAAAGTGGCAGCAAAAGCAAACTTTTTGTTAATAAGTTGTGTTGATAAGTATGGGCACTCACTGCTACGCTAAAAGGCACCAGTATATTTTTGCGGCTGGTCTGTTGGCTTTAAACCAGCAACCTTCCATTTGTCCAGCCTCTAGACGCTCAGACGGCAGATTATCTGTTTACTTAATAAACATAACTCAGTGCTCCAGTATGTGGGTCTCATTCTCAGATGAGAAGGGGAACTCCAAATGTCCGGCCATGGTGCAGCTGAGGCTATCTGCTGCCATGTTGCATGCTGTGTTTATGTAATTGCTGATCAGAGGCCATGTGAACCTGGCTTCTCACCCTGTCTGTCTTTAAATGACTGGTCCTATAAAAAGGACCCTGACCCTGCTGCGACTCTGAGCTGCCAGGCAGCCTCTTGATGTCCAGCACCAGCTGGAGCTCTCAGTGTATACACATAACAAACGCCTGCCACTACCTGACCTTTTACTACACATTCACTATGTCCACCCTGCCACACACACACACACACACACACACCTTGTCCATCAAGAATCTTAAACCAGTATAATCCTCTGTATCTCTGCTGTCATATCAGAATTCACAAACTAGCCTGGAGCACAAATGCCTGCTGAGGTGCTCAGCTGCAAACTTTATATTGAATCCTAGTATCTGATTGGTTGTGTCTTTTATATCCTTATAGTCATACAGCCGACATGATACTAGGAAATTGGTCAGCTGACTATGACTATAAGTTTCCTTTAGGGTGGATGTTAATTTGCAGTTTTCTGAGGCGATGTGAAGGTGGAGACACAAAGTGTTCAAAATATCTTGAAAGACAAAAATAATAATATGAAGTAAAATTCATATGCAACGATGAAAACTTTTTTTTTTTTTTTTACTTAATTCTGTCAAGTAAAATTTTATTTCTACATTCTTTCAGAGGCAGTTTATATTTGACAAACTTTAACTGACTCTAAACAATGAAATGAAATGAAAATAAATAAAAAGGGATCTGGTCTTTTTTATGTTAAAATTTTCAAAGACTGTTTAACTTTCCAGTGCATCACAGGGCAAAGCTTGTCATTTGATTGGCTGTTACTAAACTGACAGCCAATAAGAATGAGAATTTATTAATAGATTATTAGGTGAATTTATGTTATTGTAGACGTTCATTCAAACCATTATTTATTTAATAACCTGTTTTTATTTAATTTTGGACACTTGTAAGTCTCCTTACGGGATGAGGAAAATAATGTGATATAAAAACGTACATTTTAAAATAGAAACTGCTGTAAATAAATAAAAAAGTGCCTTCAATAAACTATTTTTATTAAAAGTGTTAAAATATTAATTTAAAATAATTAATTTAATACATCTTCAATTAATTTTAAAGATGTATCATATTATTTTCATTTCAGTTTCATGCCTATATTCCATATATTTTCTGTCTGTTAATATGAATATGTTTTTCATAGTCTTACTGATTTACTTATTTATCATTTTGACACTTTGAGCCTCTATAATTGGCAGTAAGACGTTCTATTTGTCTGCCTGACACTGGTGATCTGGTTCCCTCCTGCTCCACCTGATACATATCCACCCATCAGCACCAACGGTGCAAAGACCCCGACTCGACACACCGCTCTTCACCACCGTCTTCATGTTTGCCAACATGAGTCTTTAGCCTGTGTTGTTCCTGCCTCACTCAGAACCACAACCCGCTGCTCCATCAGCTCTGTCCAGCATCTCTCCACCCTGGATTAAAAACACACCTGTTTTTGAACCGTTGAACCGTATGGTAGTTGCTGCTTTAGAGTCTAAATTGAAGTTACCTGTACAAATTACTACAGAACGACAGCAAATCTTAAGAAAGTGAAACGAGCGGAGAGAACTGCAGCAGCTTTAGAATAAACCGTGGCAGTAGCCCAGACACAGTAGAAGAAAAGACTGGAGCAGTGGTGGAACACTCTTGTGTGACATTAATGTGACAATGAATTATGCATTGATGTGACAGGCTACAGTGTGTACACATCTGACCACCTCTGATGATGCATACACACAATGCACTGCTCTGATATTTCCATTCCACATGTGAGTTGTTACATCAGTCTGAAGTCAGATACCTCAGTGGTTCCCAGCCCCCACACTGGGGGCAAAAGGGAAAGGGAAAGCCAAATGATATATACTAAAAATGTGTTTTTCTCAGCATATCAGCAATTCTTTCAGATAAAACACTGTAAATGATTCATCCCTGTTACTTTCCAAGTTATTCAAAAAGCCTGGGAACCACTAAGTTACCTAACCTTCATTTACTGCTACAGAATTTTAGTTATAACATCAATTATGGTAGAAGATGAATGAATGAATGAATGAATGAATGAATGTGAGTCCACTGTAGGGATTAAGAGTCAACACACAATAAACGGGAAGAATTGGAGGCTGAAGAGCAGCTGTTTTGTTTTTAAATGTATTTCAGTCCGACACCAGTCCGTCCTCATGCACATTAAAGTCAGAGCGACTCACCTGTCCAGGTGAGCTGCTATTTATCTGTGTTCCACCACAAAGCTCATGGTGGTCCCATCAAACGAGGGTGGGGCAATGATCCGGGGCCCCTGCTGAGATGTGATGCTGATGACCGGCTGCTTGACGCTGGAGAAACCCTGCAGTGGCCTGTTGGTGGCGGCCTGCTGCTGAGCTCCAGAGGTCGCCTGGGGCGACTTCCCTGTGGTCATGTAGAAGGGGCTCTCTATGTACATGCCCTCCCTCTGCTGCAACGAGGCTTTCTCTCCACTCTCCGCCTCGGACTGCACCGACATCTGGGACTGCACCAGCGTCCGTGCCGGGATCACTGAAGGTGTAGGCATGAAGCTCGGATAGATCATGTAGGTGTGTCCATACCCTCCGGGGGTGAGGGCCAAAGGTGAGATCTGCATGGGCACATGGGTCATGGGAGGCTGTGGCATGGGCACGTCCACGTACTGGCCTGTTTCTGGGTCAAAGAGGCGCTTGGTGGCCGGCTGCACAGGAGTGTCCACCAGGTAGTAGTTTCCTGTGGTGGGATCCAGGAGCATCTTCCTCTGCGTGGCCTGGAAGGGGTCTATGGTGGGAGCGGGGGTGATTGCTGGGGAGAAGCAGTACACTTGTGGCTGATTGGTGGACATGCCCAGCGGCAGGGAGTGGTAGATGGTAGCAGAAGTGGTCTCTGGTGAGCATGTCTCCATCACAATACTGGAGCGTCTGGGGGTCTGGCTGTGGTCCTCCTGGCTCCTGGCACCAGATGTCAAGTGTCCTGGGGGAGTGGTCGGGTGTGGCTGAGTGGTGGATTTATACACTGATGTTTTCTCAGCAAAGGGCTGTTTGCTGCTGTTGGCGAGAGACTTGCCCGGGATGGTTAGGTAGTTCTCATTGTCAGCCAAAGCACCTGAAACCTCCAGTGAGGATCTATTCACCTCCTTCAGGTCACCTCCTTCGTGTCCGCCGACCCTCTGCTGGCTGATCTTCAATGACACGGGCAGCTTCGGTGACTTGGGGACAAAGCTTTTGGTGCTGAAAGGTGTTTGTGTGACGATGTTTGGCTGAGTCACCTTCGCGGCTGTGGAGGCCTTCAGGCTGGAGCTCAGGCTGAACACATTCTTGCTGCTTGTGGCGCTCGTGGTTTGCAGTGACTTTGCCGCCAGCTTGTCATCACAGCTGCTGAATGTCTGAAGGGTCTTGACTGGGTCTCTGTCGTCCCGCCTCGGCAGGCCCTCAGTGCAGGGGGACGCTGCTGCCGCTGCAGAAGCCATCTTGTCTGCTTTGGGATAGGAGTCTCTTCTGAGCGTCTTGTCGGGGTTGAAGCCTCTTGGGCCTTCCTCCTCCGGCCCCCCCTGCTCCTCGCTGGCTAACAGTGACAGCACGTGGCTGTCTGTCAGCGGCTGGGGTTCATTCTTCCTCTTCCATTCATTTTTTTCAAACACATACAGCTGCTCCATGGTTTTCACTGCAGCCTGGAGTTTCTCCAGAGCCACCTGGTTCGCCATCTTTGACTCAGGTTTCTTATCTGTGATTTCTGAATTTTTTTCCTGTTTCTTGCCTTCAACCCTCAAAGCAGTGCTTCCATCTAAGGAGCTGTTTGTACCTGTGGGTGTTTTCCCAGCGGCCCACTGCTGTGGAGCGCCTTTGGCGCCCTCTGGAGATGATCTCTCTGTGTCCAGTGGCTCCAGTTTCGTTAAGTCAAGATTTCCAGGTGGTTTTCCGTTAGTGTTTGTATTCACAGACTGACATTTTATCACTATGGGAGACACAGAGTTAGTGGCCCTATAGGGCCCCTGCTTCTTTGGCTCTGGGTGAGTGTCAGCGGAGGCGAAGCTGGACTTATTGTCGTTGTTATCCAAAGAAACGAAGTGATAGGAGCTTTTAACCAGTTTGCGCACGTCTCTGACTTGATGAATGGGCGTCTGCAGTTTCCCTTTGTTGTCTCTAATGTCTCTGACCATGAAGTGCGGCACTTTATCTGAAGACTCGCCCCTCAAGGCCGAAGCCAGCGCCTGGCATTTGAAGTCCTCGGGCCTGGCGAGGCCGCAGCCCATGTTAGGAGCGCGCAGTTTGGAGACGCCGGGGGCCTCCGTCCTATTGTCTCTGACGCTCCTTAGGTTGATTTGAATTCCCGGGGATTTGGACGTGGCGACGCTCCTGGAGTCCGCGACGTACAAAGTGTTGTCCGAGCGCAACCGTGTCCGTCCTTCATCGCCAGATGGAGAATAATCCCTGCTCCGCAGCTGCTGTCCGACCTCTCCCTCGCTGGACAGCAGTTGGATACTTGGCACAAACAAATGTGACATTTTGGTCAGTTTGCCGCTGCCCGCTGAGCCCTGATCCCGCTCGGCCTCTTTGTCGTTAGGCGGAGGCGGCTTCTCCTCTGGACTTTTATCGTGTTTATTATCCTTTTGAAACTCGAGCTCCTCGTCCTTCCAGCATCTGAAGGCGCTATTTTGGCTCCGAAGCAGCGTGCTTTTGGACGCTTCCAATGCGCCTTTTTTAGCATCGATTCCGACCTCATTCCCCGGCTCCAAATTGGTTTGTGGCGCAGGAGCGGCCGCGTCTTGTCTCCGAGAGTCGCCGTCCACAAAGTCCCCCAGTTCATCCGCGCACGTTATGGCGTGGTCCGAGCCGCTCTCTGAAAACCTGGAGCTCTGTCTGTGCAGCTCCCGGCTCCCCTTGCCCCTGTGGCCGTCGCCCTCCTGGTGCGCAAAGCTCGGGGAGGGCGCCGGATGCGGCTCACGGATCTCCCCCCGCTCCATCTTGCGCTCCTGCTCGAACTGCATCTTCTTAGAAATCACATTTTTGATCAGGCTCGAGGCGAATATGGCTTTCTTATGCGGGTCCTCCATGGTTTTGGAGGGCGGCTTGCTGGCCCCTCTCCTCTGGCCGCCTGGCAAGCCGTTGGTAACTTCATCTGTGGAACGTGATCCCGCCGCGATTTGTGCAAAGTTGGTGCCTCTTTCTCCCCCGGACATTCCCGAATTAACGTTGCAACGAAAATTCAGAGTCTCTGTGAGTCTGATCACTCCACTGTGGCCCTCACTGAATTTCCCCATCAGCTCTATTTTCTTTGTCGACGACGCTGCGCCGTGGGGAGCCCCCCTCAGGGTGAAGCTCTTGCTGGTGGGCGGCTCGATGCTGGCCAGTGCAATGCCCTTATGACCTCTGTTGTCTGTGCTTTTGGCTATCTCGACTGAGGCCGCGGGGTTCTGACTGGGAACAACACTTTGGTCCAGACCCTGTGACATGTTCATGTTGCCATATTTCAGGTCGACGAACGTGGACCACCTGTTGACCCCCGCCCCCTGCTCGGATGCAGAGGACCCACTGGAGGCGCTGAGGTTGATGGCATCAAAGTAAGGATGAGCCAGGCTCTTGAAGGCTCTGGCTGTCAGGTTGCGCACCTCCTTGTCAGCGTCGTCCAGCTCGCTGACAGCGCTGGACGCACCGCTGGAACACCCGGTGACCTCTTTTCCTCCTAGTTTGCCGCCAAAATGCAGGCGTCCGGGCGCAGCTATGAAACTCTTCGCCCTGCCACGCAGCGCCTCTGCCTTCCCATCCACTCCCCTAAACACATGGCGGCTCATGTCTCCGGAGCGCCTGGCATGATAAAGAATATTCCCCTCCTCCTGAATGTCGCCGGGGTCATTTATAGCTGGAGAAGTGGCTCTGATTGACAGGCGGATCTGTCCCCCGCCGTCGCCACTGCTCTGCTGCTGCCGGGGCTTTGACACACTCTCATCTGAGCTGGCGAACTTGGCCGCGTCGCGCAGATCACTTTCCAGCAGAGTGCTGACCGCTGCTGCGCCCGGGGAGCGGGGCCGGCGGCCGTCCCCCCTCCGCCCCGCCGCCCCGTCCGCGCCAAAAGAAGCGTAATCCACAAACGAGTACACCTGGTTGTCATCCTCGATGTCCCAGCTGCCGGAGGAGCCCGCCCGGAGGCCGTAGTCCCCCTCGTGGTCCGAGAGCTCCGACAGCTGGATCTCGTGCGTGGTAATGTAATGGGACTCGTCCTCGGTCAGGCACGGGACGGAGTCGTCAGAAAACACCAAACTCACATCATCATCATCATCGTAATCATCCTCATAATCATCCGACTCACTCCCCCGGCTCAGGTAGTTGTCTCCACAGCGCAGCTCTTCGTCTCCGGGCGCGCCGCCGCTCTCCTCCGGCTGCGTCGTGGCGCGCCCGCCTCCCTCTCCTGCTCGGAGACAATCCTCTGCCTTTGCGTTGAGACAAGGAGGACCCGATGGTGCTGATGGGTCGGGGGGATCCTCCTGTGCAGCTTCTGCCCCAGGATCCTCTTTCTTCTTCGTGTCAGTGTCGGTTTTGATCGCCAGCTCGCGGTTCGGTTCCGTTGCGCGCGGAGCTCCGGCGCCGCTGTTGTTGATGAGGACAGATATTTGGTTTCTCTCTCCAAAGCCACAGTCTTTCTCCGCCGTTGTGTCCACCAGCTCCAGAACCACGTATTTGCTTTCGTCCTGCGTCTCCGGGGCTTGGTCGCCTCTGTGCGGTTTTCGGAGCAGGTCTCCGACTCCCCGGAGAGTCTCCACACAGCTTTGCCCAGTCTTCATGGCTGAACCGGCAGGTTTCCGCTTACATTCGGTGTCTGACAGAGAAGGAGCGGCAGAGATGGAGCCCCCCAGGACTGTCCCGTCCTCCCGGCAGAGATGGTGCTGCGCGCAAAGCCCCGTGTCCTGTTGGACAGACTCTGACACGGAGCCGCTCCAGACATTCCAGCTCACCGCCACATGAAGCCCAAAGCTGGTGATCTAAAACGGAGCAGAGACATTACCTACTACTGTCTGGGACACATGGTTCTGAATATGGGGTTCGCGGACCGACGGGAGCCGTTGAGAAGAGTTCATTAAAAGATTATTAATACTCACTCTGCGTGGCCTCCTCAAGAAAATGTCTCTGTTTTTATTCTCTGTTACATAAGAAACACAGACTCAAAACGACATTTCCTTTGTCACTGTATCGTCTCAAGCAGGTTAAACTGGTGAAAACCAGCAAAAACACATGGGACCGGAAGAAGAGAGTCTGGAGGGGAGTGGACCCCCCCTCACACCCAGCAGCCACACCGGAGGAGACCTCTGGTTTCTTTCATCAGCACAATGTCATTTTTACTGAAAAAGCACAGACATCTTAAAAGACAATAATCTGAATAATCACGAAAGAAACTTACTCCAGTAATAAAAATGAACAAAGTGCATCTTAATTTACAAAAACACTCATTTCAAAACTACAACTATATCATGTTAATCTTTATTCATCATATAATAATGGGTTTTAATGTTTGTTTATCACCCCAATTAAAATAATACAACATATGATGATATTATTTGTCCCATGTTTCAGGTGTGAGTGATGCTGCCACCAAACAACAGTTCAAGGTTTCATGCGTGAAAGGCTGACGTCACTGTGACGTCACCCCGTGAGCGGCTGCTTTCAAGCCTCCGTCGGCCATCTTGGTTTTCTGAAACCAGAAGAAACCGTATTTGGAGGAGAAGGTGGAGCTGAGGAGGAGTGAGGGGGTGGATCTCACCTGCTCCGTATTCTGTCCTGATTGGGTGTTACAGTCTGTCAATCATATGGCGACCACGCCCCCCCCCCCAGTTCATCCCCTGCTTTCTGGTCTATTTTCCTCTAAATGGACCATCATTTAAAAAATGAACATCATGTTGTATTGAAGACTTGAAACTAGAGACTGAGACCATAAACTCATTAGGAAAACATTTACTGAGCTAATAAATCAAGGGAGAAGTAGGGACATTTTCCCATAGACTTCAATACAATCTGACTTCTTTAACAACCAGTGGAGTCGCCCCCTGATGGTCATTAGAGAGGATGAAGGTTTGAGTCTCTCCAGCATTGACAGACTGTGTACAACTTTAAAATAAAATACAATCGATATTATGACAAATATTGGATTCGCGTCGTGGGAAATATCGCGATATTCATTTTTGTTCAATATTGTCTGAGGCGTCCAACCTTTAAAAGCTTTAAAGCTTCACATAGAACCTGAATGTGTATTTAGGAGCAGACCTGACACCGGCTGACCAACAGATAACATTTCTGTGCAGACAGACGGTTTTTAAAAATACACGTGGAGCTCAAATATAGGCAGCGTGACAAAATGTGAAAAGTGCAGCTCTGCTCCGCTGGAGGGGACAGACCCAGATAAACACCCAAGTGACAACAACTCAGCAACAACACACTCCAATGAGGAGTCAGTCTCTGTGCACGTTTGACTGCTGAGGCTCTCAAGGGGTCAGTCTGTGTCTGGGGGCCAGTCTAGGGGCCAGGGACCACCAGGGGCCTTTGAAAGATGCCAGAGGTTCCAGAGCAAAAGTAGGTCAGGATTAATCTGTCACTTTTCTCCTGAAAGGACAAAGAGATGCAGTTTGTTTTTCATCATTACTGAGACATTTATAAACGCTTCTCTGTGCAACTGCATCGATGCTGAAGCTGTGATTTAAAAAGCGGCGAAAGTTGGTTGATAATCGTAGGAAAAGAACTGGATGAAGAACTGAAACTGAGAAGCCCTGTGACTGCAGGGAGGTATGAAACGCAGCATCGGGAACATAGAGTCTGTGTGCGGCTGTTGACAGATGTGTTGACGCCGTCGAAACATGTCGCATCACGCACGCCAAACACGTTTAGATCTTTTAGGAGCGACATTCGAAACAGATCTGACAGCTTCAGTCACAGTTTCTGACCGAGCAACAAGCCAGCCCCCCAGAGTCAGAACATCTATCTCTGCTGTGTGTTTTTGTTGTTGTTGCTGTTGTTTTGTTCATCACATTTGTTTTTGTTTGTTTTTTTTTGTCTTGTTTGTTTTTGTTTTGTTTTTGTTGCTGTAAACACAACACTGCCATATTGTCAACTGTAACAGTCAATGAGATTATTTACATCTCCAGCAGACAAATAGCAACATTAGCTTTAATTTGGAGTCATGAGTCTGATATTTATTCTTTTTCCAGCTGATGTTGTTGTTGTTGTTGTTGTTGTTGTTGTTTCCATCATCTCCTGAGAAACCCCGCGTCTCTTTTGCTGCTACAGTCTGTCTGACTGAAATCAACAACCGCTGTGGCCATAAAACCAAAACAAAGACCCGAAGGAAGCTAAAATGCTCTGTGGTGTCATGGTGCTTGTTCCTGTGCGGTTTTTCTCAGTTCTCCTTTGACTGTTTTTAAGTTGATTTTCTTCTTCCTTCTTTCTTCCACCAACCTCCTTTAACCCGTCTGCACTTTTGGCCCTAAGCTTCTTAAACCTGGTACAAAGGGGTGAGAGGACCTGAAGAGTCGACAAAACACTGATTAATGCAAGTTTAATCACAGCAGTTTCCATCACGAGTCTCTATTTTTGCTAAAAATAATCAGATATGTCTAAAGGTTATACATGTTTATAGGAAGATTCATGTCTCAGACTAAAACAGGATGAGACTCAGTAGTTTAGGGGATAGTGTAGTCAGAGTCCTGCAGGAGTCAGCCAGCGTCAGGGAGTCCAGTCTAATTGGAATGAATAACTGGGCGTGCTGATGGTTCACTGGCAGGGAGCCTGAACTCACCACCAGGCCATGGGGGGGTGGGTGGGTGGGCTGTGAGGTCTGCTGTTGGTAGGCAAAAAATCCCACCACCGCCCGCTGCCAGCGCCGCATAGTACTGTAGATAGTGAGCGGGAAACCAGAGATGACCCTGAGCTTAACTGGGTGAAACTCTGCTCCACTAGTGTCAAAGGCTGGACACAAGTATCCAGACCACATCCTGCACCAGGAGGAGCTGGTGCTGATGGTGAAACACACAGCAGACAGGTTATAGTCCCGCTTAAAGAATAATGAAGTCGGTGACATGATGCAGGACCAAAACCACATGTAACCACACGTGTCACTGCCTCCAGCTCTGCAGCTGTGCAGCTCTAACACATTCAATACCAGTTTCTTCCAAAACATTTTTGACAAAACCATCTAGTAGCATTTCAAGGTGAGGGTGACTTGACTCCGACAGCTCAACACAGACTCAACAGTAACGTTCAGAGTCACCCCACAGGTGGAGCAGGGTGGGGGGAGCATCCTCTGGACCTGATCAAAACCACATCACGGAGGGGAAATTTCCAGGTTTATCAGGGTCTCTTCCAAGATAATGTCAGGGTGGCTCCACCTGCTGAAGCTCAGGAGAAGCTGCTGATGCTGCTTCACAATGACTCTAAACATCAGGGAAAATCCACCTTCTGGACTGGTTGAGTCCGAGCCCAGACCTGGACCCAGCAGAGATGCTGTGGATCGAGCTGAGGAGCTGCTCACACCAGACATTAAGCAGCTCTGATCAGCTGCTGCTGAAGAGCTGGTTTCAGGTTATCGGAGCCAGATGTTATTAAACCCATAATAGTGTGTGTGATGTTTGCTTAGGGACGCTGTGTTTCTCTTCATCTGCGGTTTAGATGCAGAGCACATCACAGTTTATGACTAAAGCAGAAAACCAGAACGGTCCAGAGGGTTGAATGACTTGTTCTTTGTCACTGTACCAGGTCAGATTGTCAGATCACCTGTTTTGTCCTCCCTTTTCATCCTTTCTGTTCTTTTCACAGAAAGGATGGGTCACCTCACACATAACCAGGCAAACAGACAAGCACCTACAAGAATGTACACATTGTGTACACATTGTTATGTACACAAGAGCTAATTTTTACCCAGGACCCCCCCCCCAACAGGATTAATTTGGCCCTGTCATCTCAGCATAAGTCAGAATTACATGTTATGGTTTGCAGAGTTGCACTATGAGTGAGACTTAAATGTCTGACTTTTGTAAAGGAGTCTTGTGTAGGAGTTTTTCCAAACTA
Organism: Rachycentron canadum; assembly: GCA_038496675.1. Lineage (NCBI taxonomy): Eukaryota > Metazoa > Chordata > Actinopteri > Carangiformes > Rachycentridae > Rachycentron > Rachycentron canadum. The sequence goes on from CM076670.1 coordinate 15,290,717, forward strand.
ATTCATCTCCCCCCCCCGGACAGTTTTTAGGTCACATACCTGATGAAAGTCTGGGCTGCTGGTCCAAACACTATGAGAACCTCAGTTGTGGCTAGAAACGTCGACTGGGGTCCAGTTTCTGTAAACCCAGCGGCACAAACAGGATATATTTAGCACACTATTTTAGTGAGGCAGCCTGGTGACTGCAGGTTCTTGAGGAGATACAGTTACTCCTGGAGTCCACATTAAAACAGCGTGTGGTCAATCATGTCAGGCCATTAGTCAAAAAGGATTAAGAAGGCGACGTAAGTGGTTAACGAGAAGAGTGCACGGACAAAGACGCCCCTCCCCCCACTGTCATGAGTAAAGTCCCCATCAGTCGAGTTTATCTCCATAGCAGCAAACATAAATAAATGCATATCATTAACATCTAGGTCGTATATGTCCTACACTGATCTGAGCTGTGAGAAGTCATGAAAGAGCTTGCAACAGGTATCTGTGTCTCCAGGCAGCGAGACATCTTCTTCAGCAGGTGATAGAGACACATCCAGACACTGTAATAAAAGGGCTACACCGCCGATTTTCATTCACGAGAGGGACCCAGTGACAACAGCTGTATCATGTCCTCTGGCTGAGGATCCAAATATTAGACAGAAACAGAAGATCTTCATAACAATGTCTAACCAGAAACATTATCAAGTTGCATCATGGGAAGAATGTCCCCCAAAATTATGGGGGTGTGAATCACAGTACGAACAGCACTGTTCAGTGCTAATGCAGGAAGGAGTGTGACGTTCATATACATTACTTCCTGTACTCCACACACTTTGATGTGAATTATTTCAGACTTTGGGGATTACTTGCATTTTCCTCCACTGCCACCCATTGGTTTAAAGCCTCCAGTTTGTGATTGGTTGTCGCCATCTTGATTTTTTAAATTATAATTAAAAGAAATCATATTTGGAGGAGAAGGTGGAGCTGAGGAGGAGTGAGGGGTGGATCTGACCTGCCCTGTACTCTGTCCTGTTTGGGTGGTTCAGTCTGTCAATCACACAGTAGCCACACCCTAATTCATCCCCTGCTTTATGGTCTATTTTCCTCCAAATGGACCATCATTTAAAAAATGAACGTCATGTTGTATTGAGGCACGGTGGTATAGTGGTTAGCACTGTTGCCTCACAGCAATAAGTCCAAAGACATGCATTTAGGTTAATTGGTGACTCCTAATTGGTGGCCCTGCAATAGAGTGGCGACCTGTCTGCCCTCGCCCACTGTCGGATAAGTGGTATAGATAATGGATAGATGCTGTACTGAAGACTTGAAACAGGAGACTGAGACCATAAACTCATTAGGAAAATGTTTAGTGAGAAGTAGGGACATTTTCCCATAGACTTCAATACAATCTGACTTCTTTAACAACCAGTGGAGTCGCCCTCTGATGGTATGTAGATAGAATGAAGGTTTAAGGCTCTTCAGCACTGGCTTCACTTTACAGCCCCAGGACCTATATCCATTTTTATACCCATCTATGTAGTAAAACCTGTGAATGGGCTGAATGTGGCGAGGGGCAGGTGGAGGTCATCACAGAGTGGCAAACTGAGGCATAAGCAAAGAAATGATTGGCCAGACCAGTTTGTAGTGTGTGGAAACACTGAACAATCTGGGTTGGGGTTAGCAGTGGAGTGAAGGATCAGGCCTGTCGGGGGCACCAGGACAACAACTTGACCAGTGATAACATAGCAAGTAAAGAGCAGAACAAACAAACAGCTGAAGATTTTAAATTCAAGGAAACGTTGAATCTTCTTATTGAACTGAGTTTGTTCTAAAACTTTGAGCTGAACTCTTCTTGTCGTTCTCTCTACAGTATATATCAAACATTGTCCGTAAAGTTGGTCCATGTTGCAGAACTTCCAAATAATGTGTCGCACAAGGGTGTTTTTTTTTTTCTTAACTTAGACAATATTTATGTACTATTTCAGGTTATTTACTGAACTTCAACTGCAATAAACATTCAATAATAAAACAAGGACGCAAATCATGAAAACAATGTGTCAACAACGATCCGATGAATATCTCAACAACTATTGGATGGAAATTTGGCTGAAATATTTTTTATCCCAAACAGTGAATTGTAATAACTTAAGTGGTTCCATCCAACTCTATCACCAGCTCACAAGACTTTTATTAGTTCAGTTCTTCTTTGACCTTTTGTCTGCAGAACCTATTAGGTAGCCCACACATCAGCTTATGTTTAGTGCTAATGAGCATGTTAGCATGTTAGCATGATAAATGGAAATGGTGAACATGGGGAACACTGCACCTGCCATACATCAGTGTCACTGCGAGTATGTTAGCACGCTGATGTTAGCATTTAGCTCAGATTTTCTGTTGCAGTACAGCTGCAGTAACTCCTGATGTAAACACTGCTACTGGTTGTCACGTAACAACCTGCTGCAAAGTGCAGTTTAAATGTCCTTTAGGAAGGAGTTGGCAGACCCACAGCACACAGCTGAGAAGTGTGAGTCTGCAGCTGTGGCAGAAAGGTCACAGACTGAATGCTCTGCAGTGCAGGCTTCTCGAGTGCAGCACAGCATTTGAGACAGAAAATGAGCTGTAATGTCATAGAGTCCAGACTAATCTGTTTTCCATCTGTCAGTGGCCTTTCATCAGTGCAGGGGGGGGTAAAGATAATAAAAGGTTGGATGTGTTCATATCTATCCTTGATTCCCTGCCCTAGACTGGAAATGACTATTTATCACAGCTACAGAGTTTCACACACATATCCCCTGGAAGTGACGTAACCCAGGAGCTTCCTGGGTGCCTGTTGTCGGGTGTCTCCCCATAATAAACCACAAACTGTGTTCACAAGCTGTATGAGCAGGCATGTGATGCCCCTGCCCTCTGGCCTGGCCTTCACCCTCCCTGCCCTTCGACCCAGCCCACTTCTTCTGACACGCTGCAGCACGTGATAGAGAATACACACCTGAATATTTACACTGTCTCCGGCCGAAGCTGCTGATTTAAACTGTGGCCAAACTCTTTCATCTTGTCCTATTTCTCAGTCTCGTTGAATCTGCAGGATGAATGTGTTCTTTCACCAACAGAGGGCAGAGCCCACCATCGTACTGAGCAGCTGTTTGTTCAGACTGAATTCAGACATGTTCAAGCTTTGCCTGATTTTACTGTAAAACACTCTTAAGAATTAAAACATGTGTGTGACAGTGTTAATAGAAAAACAGCCTGTCACATACTGAGAGTGATAAAGGTTGGTAAAATGATGAACCGTACACTATACAGGTGCCCAGGGTGCCATGGTTACGTACGTTAGGTCAAAGGTGAAAATGTAAAAACCTCAGTTTATTTATGCTGCGTTTTTGTTTTCATTCATCACCATGAAGACACACACTGTGTCTTCACTCGGACTGTGCTCCCACACACACACCATCCAGCTGCCACAAATACTCACTACAGCACCGAATGTGGACTAATCCACTACTGAAAATAGTCCTCAACAAATGCATTGTTTCCTCCTGTTTGGTAGAGCGGGTCGTCCACAAGGCTGGTTTTTCTGATCCCTGCCTCAAAATGTCCTTATGGCAAACTGCGAACCCCAGATTACTGATCACTGTGTGTGTGTGTGTGTGTGTGTGGAATGTAATAATGGATGATTGAGTAATGTAGTTTAAAGCACTTTGAGTGGTCAGTGTGACTAAAAGCTACATAAGTGGAGTGTGTTTACCATATGAATCAGTCAGAAAGTGCTGACTCTTGTTAACAATATCATTTAGTAATGACACAAACATGCTGTGTATAACAAGCCCAATTAGTCTTTACCTCCAGTTAAAGGTCTCTCTACACATTTGCATCGTGGAAATGTATTTTGTACATAGTGCTTAGATGCTGATGTGTTACTGTGGCGTAAGCCGCTGGTGTGTTTCGCTGTCAAGTAGAAGTACACTCAGAGAAAACAGACCTTCACCAAGTACAAGAACAAACAACACGTACCAGACCTCAGAGAGAATGATTCACACCCGCAGTGAAAGATCCAGCTCTGACTCAAGATCAAAGGGGTTCTGAAGCAGATTTCAGATTTTAAGTGTTGATTTTCTGCTCTGGGGCATGAACAGAGTTTAACCTGTTCCTGCTGCTAAGCTAGACATGTAAGTGCATGCGTGTGTGTGTGTGTGTGTGTGTGAGATTCTCCTGCTGTTCCCTCTCCTGACCTCTGTGCTCTTGGCAGACAGCCCGTGGTTTTGCTGGAGGGGGCTGGGACTATCTGATGTCAGACTCACACATGGAACAATCCACTTCCTCCTTGCTGCAGAGCAACAACTGCTCAACAATTACCCTGAGGAAACGCGAAACACAAAACACAGACATTGCAGCATTTTTCCAATTGTGAGGGAGGATGAAGTGGGAGGCGGGTCTGCGCTCACTGGAAGAAAACCGCTGCACAGACACACAAACTGCACCTGGAGAAATGACTGTCCTCAGACTCACACAGAGGCTCTGAGCTGTTCCTCTGACCTGCAACCAAACGACAACAAGAAGGAGAATGTGAGTGAGTATTCAGATCAGTGAGCTCTCACTGACGGAGGAATGTTCTGTATTTTTAGGGCGTGTTGGTTGAATGTTCTGTTCTTAACAGCTCCACATCACTGTGGAGGAAGCTTGTTATCACTTGTTTCTCTGCAGGTTTTATCTTAAGTTTGAGCTCATAACAGGAGCACTGGGTTTAAAACTTCCTTTGAATCATTTCATTTCAGCAGTGAATGTGTTAAATTTTTTATCTGTGCTCAGTCAATATGCAATTGAGGCTCACTGATTTCCTCTGTTAATGGGGAAGTTCAAATTGAACATATTAATAGAGCATAAAACATTCAGGATGTTTCTGCAAGTACTCTGTTTCAATGCAGAACTCTTTCATTGTTTTTATTGTCATTAACTAAAGCATTTTAGCTCTTTATTGCTTTATATCCCTGTACGTGCACATCTTTATACACCATTACATGTTCACGCCTTATTCCAAGATGTGTAAAAGGTTATGCAGGTGCTAACATGTCCCATTATTCAGATGTCGGTAAAAGTAGCGAAACTTACATGCAAAAAAAGTCATGTAAAAATCTTACTTGAAAAAGTTACTTGAAGTAAAATTCTCTCAAAGCTGCACTTATCATGATATCATATGAAAGCATGAGGCGTAATTTATTTATAGAGTGCAAACTAGACTACTAACTGCTAGGACAAGGACATTTAAATAGTCGTAAATAGTTGGGTCGAGACCTGAGAATGTTATCTGTTATGTGGGTGGGGGGGTTGGGGGGGGGGTCCTACCTCAGAGGGTTGGGTTGAGAGAGATGGGGTGTGTCCCCCAAGATAGAGAGAGAGGGAGAGATACCATCTTGACTGTTGTGTTCCAGCTGTCAGGCTGGTCGTTATAATAATGTCATCAATAATAATGATACACGATGACAGCAGCAGTGAGCGTTGAGTTGTTGTGGCAGATCTGGATCCTGCAGCTCCAGACTTGGCTGCCCGACTGTATGTAATGCTCACGGTAACAAACCCACAGAGAATCATCACCAGCTCTGCAGCTCCTCTCAGCTCCACAGAGCCTGTTTTAGTTCGTTGTTTTGGTTTCAGACCTCGGTCCACTACCGGCTCAGCAGCAGACAGACACAAACAGCCAGACGTAAATACTGGACTTAACTTTAACCAGATCGACCCCTTTATGTGATAAGCGATAAAATGTCAGACATGTTTATAGTTTGTCCTGCTGCCCCAGGTGGACACATAATGAATCAAAGCCCCTTTAAGTAATCTGACGGCAGTAAAGTAACAAGCATCTACCTCTGAGGCTGAAACATGAGGGTGACACTGAAGTTTTAAAACCTGCAGTTTCTCTACAGACCACTAGAGTCTGGCTCCAACAGTGAGTCAGTCCCATAGACTCCATGTTAAAGCGTTCAACTTTACAGCAGAAATAAACATATTTACACCCAGGTACAAAAACGGATTTGGTTTTTTCATATAACTCACCTCTTTACATTTTATTAAAGATGAATGTTCTGTATAATTGACTGACGGGTGGGTGAGCTTATACAAAACTGCACAAACTGGCATTCACTGAAGTCTCAGCTTCACACAAGCAACACTTCTGCCCATTTCTGGGTCAGCCCAAAGGCAGGCGGAGCCAGGGACTGCCAAGATGGTGATAGTGGAGCAGCTCACTCTGAGCCTAAAACCGCTCTTCAGAAACCTGTAGGTGACGTCACAGAGGCGACGTCCTTCTTTATTTAAGTCTCTCCTACCTTATGCAGACTTCATTATAGTATTTCAGCCAGTATTTGAACAGTTGTGAGTGAATCAGTGTCAATAAATTGATCCTTCTCTTCAGTTAGGTGGCTCATACTGAATGAACAGAAACCTGATCTGTGAACTGTTTTCATTTGCAGGCTCAGCTTCAGACTTGCCTACATTTTCTCATACAACCTCTTCCAGTTCTGTGGACACACATGGATACTGGCTAATACCATAGCCAGGTTCCTCACATTTGGTAAAGGTGAGCTTCTTCAAAGTTAATTGTGAAATTTCGGGTACCAGCGCAGAGGACACAAAAATGATGGATTTTCAAACTTTCTAAGATCAACAGGAACCAGCACTTCATTAAATGGTAAAATGTGGTTATTTGACGTTGCAGGTGCTTTAGCAGACACATTCTACTCTGTTGGCTTTGTGATGAGTCTCTGCCAGCTGCTCTCCATCCTCGAGCTGTTCCATATCGCAGATGGGATTGAGAAAGCCAGACTCCTACCTCGCTTCATCCAGGTGAGTAACAGTGGAATCTCATTATTAATCCTCTTAACAGGTTTCAGGTATTTGAAACAGTGGGATTGTGGACACCATCTTGCCATTTCAGGTCTTGGAGAAGAACCTCCTGCTGATCATGGTCATCATGCTGGAGGAGATCCAGAGCAAACCAGTTGTGTGTGTCCAGCTCTTCTTGTGGAACGTTTTGGACCTCTTGCGGTACACACACACACACACACACTTCATTCCTTGTTTGTGCTTCTTAAGACACAGACCTCTGGCAGCAGTTCTGATTAGCACAGTGGTGATCCGGATGGTGTGATGTATGTCAGAGCACATGCCGGTCATGGGCAGCGATGGCTGGTCCGCTGTGCACTTGTTGAGGTTTGGTTTTGCCTGTGTGAGCGGTCGGCTGCTGGTGACCTCTGGACCGTCTGCAGAGTTCAGTCTGCACAGCTGTACTCCTGCCTCAGCCTCAGTTGGTTTTGCCCCAGCAGCCATGACGCTGAATGATGGATAATGCCAGTGAGGGTGTAGGTGTGACAAAACATTTACTAGTTTGATTTCAATGAATAATCATGGTCCCCAGAGGATAAGTCAGAATAATTTACAACTGCTAGACAACTAAAGAATGAGCAGAAAGAAGCTGGAGCTCTGTAAAGCAGAGCTGTGGATGTGGGTGATGCTTCTCTGCTGTTTCATAACTACAAGCATTTCCTCGACATTAGTCACTGTTTATCCTGTATAGATGAACAGGCAGATATTTGGAGACATACAGCAGCTAAACAGACCATAAAGGGTTAAGAACTGGAGTAGTAGTAATGTTTATCTGCTGATGGAATAAACTGACAGTTAATGTAAAATACTGCTCAACATGTTTGATGTGTGCTGTGTGATGGCAGGTACCCACATGAGCTGCTGTGTGTGATGGATACACCCTCCATCGCCATGCTGTGGACTCGCTACACACTCCAGATCCCCTTATACGTCCTGTCAGTCGCCACTGAAGGTGACAAGCTGATTAGACAAGGATCACTACACTTACACTCAACAATAAGAGCTTCACTTCACTTCACTTGAGAGGCTGTTGTTGTGTAAGGGAAGTCAGTGTATTTACAGGAAATGAGTTTGCAAAGCTGAGCTGATGATAAAATGTCAGGAAGTGTGTGAGGAAAGCACTTTCTAGTCTGTGTGTGTGTGTGAGTGAGTGAGTGAGTGAGTGAGTGGGAGGGAGGGCGAGCGAGACAGAGAGCAAGATAGAGAGAGAGAGAGAGAGAGAGAGAGAGAGAGAGAGAGAGGTCACTGCAGCTAAACACAACCTAAGTGAAGGGACAGGTGAAGTACTGAAATAACCACTGACATTATATCTGTTTATAACACTGTTTGTTAGCAGGAAATGGCCTTTATTAGACTTGTGCTGATATTAAATCGTAAATATTTCCTGTGTTTGGCAATACTGACAAAAACGTGTTTATGAGACACGAGACACCTGAACACATAATTTAGATTGTATTGTACTTATATTATTGAACTATGTTATTGAGATATTGAATACTGGACACTGAGTCAATAATGGGATGATTTAGGTTCTCAACCTTTATTTTGAATCAAAAATTCAAAAAAAAGGTCAACTTCTTGAGTGTGATCCAGTTCTGCTGACTCCAATTGTTTTGTTTCTTGTGTCTTATTCAGGCGTCACTCTGTACCAGGCCCTGTCGTATATTGAGCTGGCTGCAATGAGCTCAACACACATTAACCCCTCTGTCTTCCTGATGGTCTACCTGCCTCTTCTCGCTCTTGGTAAGATAAGATCAGACTCACCCTGACACCAACACTTTAAAGGCTCATCAGACGCCAAATCACGACCACTGGTTCAGGACACTTTGAAACAGTGTTTTTAAAGTCCAGAAATTCATCAGGGCAGACATGGTTTTATCTTTTGTCACAATAGTTGTGATGTTTTTATATGGAGTTATGTGGTACAAGTATTTCTTGGTGAACAGTGATAAGGTACAGTGAGTGTATGCAACTTCCTGAAGTCTTATCAGAGTGAGGTTGCCAGGTTGTGTACCATTGTGTCTGTGGAGACCAAAACCAAAATCAAAACTGACTATATCTGGCGACCAGAGCTAAAGCTGGAGATGTTTGCACTGAACTACAGGGTGGATGGATACATGCTTGTTTGAAGAAATAGTTCCAGCACATAAAACCAGACTGTGGTTTGCAGCTATGTTAGTGGTCACAGGTCAGTCCACTGCTTTAGTTCACACCGACATATCTGAGGATGAATCCCACCGACTGAGGTGGCTCATATGAACAATAGTTAGCTGGAAACATCTGCAGAACTCATCCACCACAGATGTACTTTGTTTTTTGTGCCACTTTCTCCTAAATAACACACAATATATGGAGGCTTCATTACTGTCATAAAAATGTAACAGCATTAATTCCCAAAGAATGGATCCTAATGACTCTGGTGATACTGTGACTTTCTATCCTATCAGCTCTGCTGTGTGTTTTCTGCCAATTAGCAAATGTTAGCATGCTAACACACCATATTAAATATATACTATATAATAAACATGTTAGATATTACACCTGTTCATCGTCAGCATCTCACACCATTTAGGTTTCATTTGATGAACTATAGCTTATTTATATTCAATATACAGTATGTAGAGAATATTTCTGTGATGGTCATCCTTTTACTGCTGTCACCATAAGTATAAAACAGCTACAGACACACCAACAGCTGTGTTGTCCTTTCAGGTGCCTCTGTAACAGTGTGGCAGCTGCTGAAGGAGAGGCAACACCACCTGGAGAAATGGAACAAGAAGATGAAGAGGAAATAGAAGTGAATGGATCAGGGAAGTGAATTTGTGGTAAATTTAGGTCCTGGAACATCTTCCTGGAACCTCCTGGAAAATCTGTTACTTTTTTTTCTTTTTTAATTCAGTGAATTAAATTTCAAATTTGAAAGCAGCCATTTAAAAAAAATAAACAAAAAATAAAAGTCAGTGAGACCTTTAATGGGAGAACTGTTTGACAGAGCACATTCCTGTTAACATGTGTGACTGCAGTTTGTCTATCTGAGCTCATAGCAGTAAAAAGCGTGTGGAGCTGCAGTGACCCCCAACACATTCAGACACATCACTGTTTCCACGTCCACGTCGAAGACCCTCTGCATGCGTTGCTGTGGTCACGCTGTTGTAGCTTCTCATGGCTACCAGCCATAAGCTCTGGTCCACACTGCTTTCTTCCTGAACTCAGTGGAGGACCTCAGGGCCGACAGAGCAGCTGGAACAACACAGAGACGATCAGATAAACCTCTCATACACAGACTGTTCATTGGAGTCTGTTTCTTGCTCTGGTGTGATGTAAAGGTAACAGGACAGATGCTGTGCGAGTTTCTAGTTGTGATTACACTCGGTTTCTCACCATAACCCATTGTGTGTATCCTGGAGGACTAACAAACACGCTCCCTCCCTGATTTGCAAAGGTTGATCTTTTATCATGTCATTGGATTATTATCGGTTTGAGTGAATTAACTTTAGTTCAATTTTAGTCATATTTCAGTGATGAATTCTTTATTTTATAGACCAAGTACCACAGCAGCAGCTGTTGTTGCCTATAGAAGAAATCACTAGAAGATTTATTTCAGGTTACAGAATTAAACTTTGCATTTAAACAATAATGTGTACATTTCTCATGTATTTATGTGTTTAAATGTTATTTCTCTTCTTGGGAGTGTGGGGGCTATTCCCAAGATGTGGGGGATACTCTATATGATGGTTTGAATTTATATTGTTAATTAAGCAAAACTCAAACATCTGCTACATGTTGGCAAAATGTCACTGTCAATTAACCAATGTTGATCACAACACATGAACAAAACTGAGCTGCTCATTAACATATTGCTCCACGGTGCCACATGGTGCCGACAAAGTAAATAAAGGACCATCACTGACTTTGGAGTTGAACCTGCAACAGCACAGAACAGTGTGTGTTGTATTTGTGTGAATTTGTTTTGAGTTGCTGTGTGTGTGTTTGTCACCTTTGGCTGTGCTGATGGTTGCAGCAGACACATGCTGATCAGGAGCTTCTATGATGCTAAGAAGCCAGTCTATGAACTGAGAGACAGACACACACACACACACACATTACATTCTGTCATTGTCTCGTCTAAAAACCAAAAAGCTTAAGTTAAGATATGTCAAAAAAGTCAGTATATCATCCAATCAGCTGTGACCCTGCGTGCCACGGGCGGAGACCTGGAGTGCAGAGAGACTGACCTTTTGTGTCTGGCTGCTCCAGGGCTCCTTGTCCAGAAGAAGAGCCAGGCTGTGGACCAGTCCCAGCAGGCACTGGGGCAAGGTGTGGTCAGTGAGCGACTCTTCTCCGTAGAGACCGTGTTGCAGTGCTCGAGGCTTGGAGTCTAGTTGCCATGGAAACCACTGGGCCCTGACACCATAGAGGAGGGGCATGGCATGGTCCCCCCAGGACAATACTGCAGCAGCAAAGACCTGGAACAGGAAGTCTGTGGCCTGCAGAAAAAAAATAAGAAAATCTACTCAGTGAAAAACTGACTGAACGTTAAAGCAGGTCTCAAGAATTTTCCACGATGTGTTCAATGACCATTTTTACATTAAGGATTTCCAAAAGATGGTGTAGTTTGTGACCAGCAGTTAACCAACAAAGCATTTCTACTCTGTAAAATACTGTTGATACTGTGCTCCTTTTTAAAGACCCTCATGATCAAAGACATATGATCATATAATCAGTCAACACCTGAGCTTTTCCACCTTAAACTGCTGTGAACCAATGACAGTTGTGTCTTATTCAACAAAATCTGTTGGTAAAAACAGATTCATACGTCACAAACCTAAGGAACCAATCCTATCAACTTGTGAGGATGAGGGGAGCCAGAGTTAGCATTAGCACAACCACTAACACTGTGTCAGCCACTGCCAGTTAGAGGATAACAAACAATGTAAACAAATAAAAGATGCTGTTCTGATACGTGTCTGATTCTGAGTTTGGGTCTGACTGAGGCTCAGACATGAGTAAAACCACAAGAGTAAAACCTGCTTACATCTAACTTCTGTTAGTGGACTCACCCAAAGAGACTGGAGCTGCCTCCAACTCCACCTCAGGAACAAGTTATTCTACCTGAGGAGCCATAAAGCTCTCACTTACAGAGGTTGTCACGTAGCATGTGATGATAACATTCTCTTAGCTCTAAAGCCCCCATGCCCCCACACACACACGGCTCAGGGACATACCAGTTTGTTGTCTCGACATGCGACAGTGGTTGCACCATATGCAACATTTCGGATGTGGCCCATCAGCTCCAGGAGCCATTCCATTCGTCTGGAGATGCCTGTGACACACAACATGGAAACAAATCGACAAATCAATCTTTAAAAATTTTCCCCCCAAAAAATGTAATACTCCAGTGTGATAGACAGCCATGCTCAGAGCAGTAGTGTCATGTGGAAGCTTAATGAAAGCAGCAGCAGAAGCTCTGCAGCTCCGCTCAGTGGTGCTCTGACCTGTGTTGGCGCTGGTGGCCAGGCGACACTGATAAAACGTTTGCAGGAGGATCCAGCCAACTCTGCGGCTTGGCCAACCACGGAGCACACCGGCGATGATGTCATTGAGACCCAGGAGGGGAACTCTGCCCTGGGAGGTCAGGTAGGCCAGGATGAAGCACGTCTTCTCCATCTGAGTCTAAAGAAACCAAATGATCCAATAATTGAGTTAAAATAAAATAGAATTGAAACATTAGCCTGAACATTATAAATCTCATTTGTTCAGTTATGAACATATATATGTTGTGTAAATATATAAATATGTATATGATCACATCATAGTGCATGACTAGGCTTATCAAATGCTCCTTCAAATGTGTCCTTTGTTTCCTGATGCTTTGTGGCCCAACCTATCCCAAGAGTCACTGTATCAATGATGAATCAAAATTCAAAATGGTGAACTAAATAAATAAATACATAAATAAATAAAATCTTCTGTGAACCAGTTTGGCCTTCGTGGTCTGTGTGATCTTCAGGGACCACGTCTTTGTAAAACAGGTCCTCCAAAGGACTCAGTCACTGAACAGAGTGAGGGTGTCTATAATTATCTAAGAGCTGGAATCAGGCTGTGGTTAGCCTAGCTTAGCATGAAAACAGGCAGCAGTAGGAACTATCAGACTGTACCTCTGTAACTTGAGCAATCCGATCAATCTCTGTGTCAGACATCTCAGACAGACATCTGGAGACCCCTGTGTACAAATCCACTTCATCGTCCTAAAACGCAAAGTTCATCAGTACAAAAAGGCTCTTACTGTAAACAACAACAACATTAGCAGCAATAAGCATTGGTAGAGGAATGAGCTGGTACTGTCAAAACTGCAAATGCAAACACAATGAAAGAGTTCAAGTGTCTTGAATGTGTCTGTTCTGATGAAATGTGAACCGTCTTTTGCTCCATTTCTTCTTCACGTTGTTTACTTGAGTCGTCCCTGATGTGTAAAGTCACTGACGTGTGAGCACAGACAATAGTGAAAGAGATGAAGGCAGATGAAACTGAGGCTGCAGCTGAGGTGTGTGGTCTGCAGTCAGCTGAAGAGAAAAACCACAGCAGATTCTACCTGGATCTGGTTCGGCAGGAGGGTGAAGATCTTCTCGGTGGTGGAGCAGAGGATGGTCCAGCAGTTACTGGGGGGGTTAGGGAGGGCCATGGCCTGAGCAAGGCCCTGCAGGAGAGAGCGGCACAGGGACAGACGCTGGGGGCGAAGGTCCTCCTGGAACTGCTGTAGGCCCAGACTCTCCACGTAGACCTGGAGCTTGTCCTCAGCAACATGCTTCATCCACAAGCCCAGGGTCTCATACAGGTGAGCCCGGGTCTGATACTGGAGGAGGAAAACAAGAGGTAAAGCTCCCCAGAGCCCTCTCTGATGACTTATAGGTATCAAGGACTGAAATCTGCCTGATAATTTAGATAAAATGTAAGATTGGAGGAGTTCTAACCTTTTATTTCTCACAGTAAGGAACACAAACAATATCAGCATCACATGAGTATCAAGTCATTTCAAACAGCACTCCACAGCCTAACTAATAGGTGTGGTTTTCTGTGTGGTGCAGTGATCTCTGGGTAAAAATCTAGACTTCACTGTTCACTAGTGACACCTACTGGTGGTGATTGTTTAGAGCAGCCATGTCATAAAATAAGATCATGTGCTGGGGTTTGTGGTGTAATGTATTTAGTTTGGTATTTACCCTGGATAACATCACAGAGGTGGAGTCAGGGGCTTATCACATGTAACATACAAGTTCAAGTAAAGGCTCTAAAATCAGTGTTTTTTATTGTCTGAGAATAAACCCAACACAAATTGAGGGTTGTAATTCATAACCAACTGCATATATCTCATGAGACGGTCAAACGCAACATGTAATATAATATAAAAAGATTAAGATTGTGAGATGTGGTAGGTGGTAAGTGGACCATGTCTCTCCTCTCTAAACTCTGTCAAACAACATGCATATAACTGAATTAAAGGATGGGAACAAATGAGTAAAGCTTGTGACTGACGATGAAGTGGTGATGTTTCCGGGTGAAGTTTCAGAGGAAATTTAGATTTTATGTCAGCGCATGTCAGATGCTGTTGATACTTCCTGGATGTCTACAGCCAAACTCAAGAGGGACTTACACTGAGACTGTGCACCAGGGGAGGTGAGAGCCAAGAGCCCAGGAAGAGAGATGCAGACTGAGAGGACTGAGCCTGATTCGCTGCCAACACCACACACTGATGCTGCACATCCTGTCCTGTTGAAGACAACATAGTTCAACATGCTGCTTCAACTCTGCTCATCTTTGGCCTGGAATATATGACTCTGTGAAGACTGTTACCAAAGCTGAGCCTCATCAGAGGAGACAGGACAGCACTCCAGTTTATGGGCGGGTACTGGAAACTGGATCCAACTGATGCCAGGGGGGACAGAGCAGTCTTCACCAGAGCTGGAGGAGAGAACGCTGGACCTGGGCACAAATGAGTTCAAAATTATATTTCTATTATTGTGTCAATCATATAGTAGCCACGCCCCCAATGCATCCCCTGCTTGATGGTCTATTTTCCTCTAAATTGACCATCATTTAAAAAATGAACATCATGTTGTATTGAAGACTTGAAACTAGAGACTGAGACCATAAACTCATTGGGAAAACATTTACTGAGCTAATAAATCAAGGGAGAAGTTCGGACATTTTCCCATAGACTTCAATACAATCTGACTTCTTTCACAACCAGTGGAGTCGCCCCCTGATGGTCATTAGAGAGGATGAAGGGTTAAGGCTCAGCATTGGCTTCAATTTTCAGCCCGGTCCACTTTTCATAAACACTCTATGGTTCCATGATGGTTTAGTTTTATCACAGAGTGATCAATACAGATTTTCTGATGTTAATGAAATTCTATTAAAGTAATGAAATGACTTTAAAAAATTGTTTTTGATAATAGTAATAATAATACAATCTATTTTTAGGTGCCTTTTAAGACACTCAAGGACACCTTACAACACAGTAAAAGATAAAATGCAGGCAGAAGGCATAAAATACAGTACAGAATAAATTCTATAATTCATATTACTGGATTTCAGAAAACCTGTTTTACTAAACTGGTCCACAAACCTTTCTTTCCAGCCTCTGAGATGAAGTCAACGATGAATCTGATGACACTTTTCTCTGAGAGGTAACTGAAATCCTGAGGAACTAAGGTGGTGACACAGAAGAAAAACAACAACAACAAAAGAAAATCACACCAAAGAGCAACTTCATGTTTTAAACGTAGACAGTAACCAGGTCACATGCCCAAAGAAAGAGGAATAAAGTGATGAAGTGTAATGACCTGACTTCCTCCCTGCCACTCCTACCTGCTGTGTGGCTGTGGCTGGTGGACATATGGGCCAAATGTAAATGACCCACCAAACAGGCGCTGTTGGACTGTAAACCAATGGCTCCTGAAAACGTTATGACCTGGAACAGACATAAAACAGGCTAGTGTGCATAAGGAGGAAAAAACTGACACATGTACAGAAAGAGAAAAAATGTCATTTGGTTGAGGGCTGCTATTCTATAATATCAAATATATCCACGTTTGGGCTGGACCATATTTAAATATTACATTTTGGACATCGCCCAAGCCAAGTGTCAATAAACTAACAAACAAATAGCAACAAAATAACAAATGGTCTTAAAATGCTTCACACACTCTTCGTATTTAAATACACTATTCAGTAGAAAATGTGATGTCAGGGCTGCACTTGAAGAAACAATCATTAGAATCAGCTCTTTAAATGTTACTGAGTTGTCCTGAGGGTGGCGCTGGAGGATAAAACAGAAAAGGTTAATCCTCAGAGGAGCATGAATGTGTCCACTGAAACCTCCTCAGGATACTGATGATGGTGGCATTGATGCCACGGTTATAACAAACACCATTTTCAACACATCCACACTGGTGAGGACTCATCAGCCCACATTTCCTGACAGAGTCAGACCCATTGATGATGTCATCATGTTGGGCAATAATAACAGAAACTGTATGAATAACACAGTGAGTGATTCACCTGTGTGATGGCTCGAATGACCTCGTTCAGTCTGCTCTGCTGCTGGGAGGAAAGCTCCACATCACTGCTCAGCTGTAAACACAGACATTAACCAACAAAACATTCAGATTAGATTAGATCGGATTAGACAAAACACATCGATGTGGAGGGGTGGATATATGGATCAATAGATGGATGGATGAATAGATAGATGTGGTGGATGGATAGATGTGGTTGGATGATGGATGGATAGTAGATTAAATAGAAAGATAGACAGATTGATAACAGTGGATCTGCTGCTCAGTGAGATGAGACATTTGCTGCAGCAGTGGTCTCAAATCAAATCATGACCTCAAACTACAAAATACTTCACTCCATAATTAAAAACTCTAAATCTATTTATTTCCCACAGGGTCTCATTGAGCCATGACAGTGTGATAGCCAGACATACTAGGACCAGGACCAGGACCAGGGCCAGGACCAGGACCAGGACCAGGGCCAGGGCCAGGGCCAGGACCAGGGCCAGGGCCAGGGCCAGGTAAATGGAGCAGCTAAATGGAATTCAACCATTATTTGTTTTATTATTAACACCTGAACTTGACCTGCGACACATGTCACAACGTCCTCTGTTACCTGGACACATTTCTGATATGATCATGACAACACCTTATCTGCTCAGTGTGTCTAAAACACACGCTGCTTTGTTCTTGATAATAAATGACAGATGGCTCCATCTCTCACCTGAATGAGGTAACTCTCAGATCCCACTAGAGCCACCAGCCCATTAACAGCAGCCAGTCGCTGCATAGTGGGACAACCCTAAAATAGACAGACAGCAGTATAAATGATTTGGTTTGGTCAAAACTGACTCTAAGAATCTAGAATCTAAGGTGTGTGAATGCACAGTGATGTCCCTCTCTTCATGCTGCAGTACCTCTGTCAGTAAGATCTTGATCCAGGCAGCCAGCAGTCGAGGATGGATGTCCTCTGCTTTGCCGTGACCGGACAGTGACAGGCCATGGACGACCAGCCCCAGAGCCAGGGAGAAGCCTGGGGTCTGAACACAAGCGGTGGGATGTTTTAATTTATCATCAATATGTCTGATAGAGTTTATGCTTTGTGCTACACTAAGCTACAGCAGGTTGAGGTCAGCATCAAAAAACAGCTACTAACCCTATTTCACAGGTCTGATTCTCAGTAGATTTTAGACAGTGTTGATTCAAAAGCACATATTAATGTTACAAACTCTATGAACGACATTTCAAATGTAAATAGCCTGATACTTTTTATTTCCCAAATTTAAAAATAGAAATAGGGTGGAAATATCCTGCTTTGGGCCATCGACAGAGGAATTTCCTGCAGTCAGTCAAGAAAGTGAAAGTGATTCTATATTGATGACCCAAAGCAGACCATCTTTAAATATCTGGAGGTTAATTATAAAAAAAACTGTGAAGAACAGACTGACTCTTCAATGGGTTTCTAAACACAGACTTTGCAGGGCACCCAAATGTCTGCATACAACTGTATACATGTCCACAAATAGTCCTCCCTGTCCCAGCAGACACAACACTCTCTTATGCTGACCTGCTGGCTCTCCTCAGTCAGGGTACGCAGAGTGTTCATGACCTCCTCGGCCTTGGCAGCATCTATAAGGCCTCCACTGAAGGCTGAGACACCCACACATGCCAAAGAGTACGCCAAGACCTGCACATAGTCAATATTAGTCCACGATTGAAAATCTGTTTTACTGTAGGTTTTCTTTGGCCCGTATGGTCTATTTCCACTTTACTTAGAGATTCACTCTTTTCACTTTTACTCTCAGAACAAACTGGTGTGTTGCAGCAGAATGACACCTGTTGGGTGCAGCTGTTGTACCTCCTGCATCATGCGTCCCTGCCCACTGCTGTCCTGCAGGCTGGACAGTAGTTTGTCCAGTGTTTGAGTGACATGCATGTGTTCATCCCTCTGTCCACTGCTGCAGAGAGCTGCCAGCACCAGACCCAGACCTAACATACAGCCAGTGCTGAGGAGAGGAAAAAAGAACTAAATATTAGTGATCAGATCTTTTCATCTAATATTATGATGCAGTCCAGCCTAAATATTGTGACATACGATAATGGGGGAGGGGTATCACAGGAAACATCATTATTCGATATCATCAAATAGGCTTATGAAATAGCTAAAAGTAATTATAGTGTAATAATTATGTAGTAATAGTAATTGCAATGTATTGTTTTGTCTTAAGACATTTAAAGGTTAGTGTGTTAGGTAGTCATATTGCTGTAGGGGTGTTTCATTGTCAGGCAGTTTCTCCACCACTTTGGTCTCAACTAAAAAATGTCAGAGACTATTGGATGTTCTAGTGATAACCTGACATTTCATCCAGCTCAAACACCCATCATCTATACTGTTTATCCTGGAGCCAATCCCAGCTGGCATTGGGCGAGGGCGGAGCACACCCTGGACAGGTCACATATGTAGACATGTAGAGACAGACAACCATTCACACTCACACCTATGGGCAATTTAGAGTCATCTAACCTAACCTGCATGTTTTTGGACTGTGGTAGGAAGACGAGCATCTGGATGGAACCCACACAGGCCCAGAAAAAACATGCAAATTGCACACAGAAAGGCCCCAGGCCCAGGGTTCAAATCCAGAGCCTTCTTACTATGAGGCAACAGTGCTAACCACTGCACTGACCTCAACAAGTAGGTCAATACTTAATTTCTCAATACTTTGGTTAGGTTTTGGTTTACTACTTTGGTTTGGAAAAATGCACACAAAACACTAAACCTCACAAGAAACAGTGACTACACAGAGAATGTAATTACAGCTAACTGATGGTAAAACTAAGATTGGAAAGAAATAATAATGTAAATATTGAAGTCAGTTTGGTTTTAACACACCAGCTTTTTTCAAATATGAAAACTATTGTGATATTCAGTATTATCACATATCGGCCTGAGTCAGTTAGCAGTGCTTCTAAATTTACCCACGCAATTCAATACAATTTCAATAGAGCAAAATGAAGCTTAGTGTGTTATAAGAAGTATGTAAAATTATGATTCATCACACACAGAATGAACTGACAGGCGAGTACTGAACTGAATCATGCTGTTACAGCTCTGCTGGGCGCCCACATACACTCACACATCATGTGTACAGACAGAGCACTGACTTGTATTCCAGGTCGGGGTTGAAGGAGCAACTTTCCAGAGTGTCCAGAGATCTGAGGAGGAGATCAGTGTCCTTCTGGACAGAGACGTCACTGAAGAACAGAGACAGGCAGGTGAAACCTCACTGGAAAACAACAGCCAGTGATGGGTTCAGGTTCACACTCTCCTTACCTGAGGCGCTGTTGGTGCAGACTTGACAGCACCATGCCCAGCGCGAGGCCAGAGTGGAACTGGACGGCTTGGGAGTCGTCAGCGGTGGGTGAGCCTGGCAGGCCAGCCTGCAAGGCTGACAGGACCTGGACCATGGCGTCCCTCTGCCACACCACCAGCACCGGAACCAGCAAGGACAAGGCCAGACTGGCACAGGAGCGAGCTATGGCACTGGCTGTGTTCTCACCTGAGTAGGAACGCTGAGGAGGAGGAGGATTGTGTCAAGTGATGAGGGTGTCTGCAGACCTAAATTCACATCACTGCACAAATATAAAATGAGTTGCTAGTTGTTATAAATGTTTCTCCCCTGATTCTCCACATTATTTATTATCTGTCTGTGGATAGATGTTGGGAGACTTAAGCAGCAGCAGCTTCTGAGTGTCCATGGGAACACACAGGGAACATGAGTAAAAAGACTAGCTTTGTTTACTGTGCCAACGTGTAGTAGCAACATGTGGACTGGTGCCGTAAAGGCTAGAAAATCTGTGCCAGTTAAAATAGAGAAACTCTGTCAGAGTGTAATGATTCGAAATAATTCTGGATTACAGCTCTGGATAAGATGGCATCTGACGCCGTGACGTCAGCACTACTGTACACACATGAAAAAAAGGTTGTAATGTGTTTTTATGTCAAACCTCAAGGCCTCAAAGGTACGATTCATCAGCCCTGCAACAAGTTGCGTGTGCCTGTCATTCAGGGTGCTGCTGGGTGTGTGTGACAGGACTAGTCAGTATCAGAGTATGGAATTGTCATCTGACACTTACATGCAGGAACCATGGGAAAACTTGTCCTCTGGCCTTGTAGCTGCTGCTGATGATGCTGAGCAGGGTCTCCAGCACCATGGACAACCAGCTGGCTGTGGGCACAAACTCCGGTCCAGCCTACAAAGGTAAGTTGGGAATGATGGCGTATAATTCATCTTAATTTCACTTTTGTATGTTCAGTTTCACATTAAATTAATTTATCTTAAGTTGTTCTAATTCACCAGTGCTTTGAGGGTCCCTTGCTTTTGTTGCTGGGGTCACCTGGTTAAAGAATGGGCCCCATGAAGCTGTGGTCTTAAATACAGGAAGTCCCAATATGGCTGTACCAAGTGCCTCTTAGATCAGGGAATTATTCAATTTAGGTATTTTGTGTATTCAATTAGCTATAAGATATTCAGATACTTCTGTAAATTAATTTTCTCAAATTTTTGATTAAATAAAGTATCTTTTCAAAATCCACTTGTGACTCCTCATGCCCGGCAGCTCGGTCCCTCCCGCCTAATCTGAGGATCCCAATGGATTCCAAAGGACACAACTAGGTAATATGAGCTGAAGATGGACAATACAAACCTGTGAAAGTGAGCAGAGGATTTTAAAGTCATGTCGCTTCCTGACTGAGACAGTGAAGGGACAAGATGATTAAGTGCATCTCTTAAATGTTGGCGCCACTTTTAGCATCAGTGGGTACAAGTTGTATCATCACCTTTCATCGTATTATACCAACTTGTCTGACAGAAAATTGACATGACATCTGCACCTTATTGTGGTTCTGTTTCAGGCTTTAGAAAATTCAGCCTGTGATGAGAGTATTTGACCAATCACAAGTCTTTACACGGAGAGCGAGTGTCCCTATTGGTTGCTCTACAAAGGCAGATATGTGTACATTTGTCAGTATCAGAGAAGCACTTTAGAGATGGAGGTAAAAGGATGCTAATGCTAATGCTTGGTTGAGTAGGTAAGATTTACCATCAACACTGCCATGATTTCTGCTGCCAGAGAGATATACATGAACAATGAATTGACAGATTCAGGAATTATTCATTTTAATAATACTAATTATTGTGTTATCATTTGAGTTACATTATTTATATATCTTAACTGAAATATAAGTGAACTTTGAACGTACCCCAAGGCTGCCGTCACTATCAGCTGGCAGGTTGCTCTCGTATTTAGCGAGGACAGCAGCCAGGCCACTCAGGGCCAGGATGGAGTTTCCCTGAACAACTGGACTGTCCCTGAGGAGCAGAGTGACACTTCACACAATCCTGCATATCAGGCTACATATATAGGCTACATAGACTATCAGGCTGTGCATTACAGGTCCTGCTGTGTATCTAAAATGTAGTGATCGCAAGCCGGGGACTCACTTTGTAGCAGCTTTGATAACATCTGCCAGCTGATCTCTGGCCCTGAAGGGAAAGAGAAAAAAAAGGAGGAGAGACGAATCAAGAGGAAAGAATGAGAGAGGAACTGGGATTTGAACGTCGTCACTGAAAGGTGATGGTGATGCTAATGCAGCGATGTATGAACAGCAGCATGTGTTCACACACACACACACACACACACACACACACACACACACACACACACACACACACACACACACACACTCCTTTAATCTCACATAGGTGCATCTGTCACCTGGCTGATGTAACATGTGATCCACTCTGATAAATACCTGTGTTTTCAAATTCAGCCTGATAACTGCTAATATTTCATACTGATACCTATATTTGAACATTATGTTTTTAGTTTTCCAACCTTTACTTTAATTTCTTAAAACTTTATTAGCAACAAAACACCAAGAAGTCATACTATCAGTAAGCTAACAGCTGCAGACAGAAGAGTGGTATTAAGGCCCTTTTCCACTGGTCAAAATACTCGCTCTGACCTGCTCACAGCAGGCTTTTGTCTGCAATGGACTGGCATTCAGACACCGGGCACATGGCATCGACGTAAACTCCCAGGTTAACACACCAACGTAAACAGACCTGTCACCAGCTGTTAAACCAGACACTCCACAGCTACACTCAACTCCTGAGCTGCAGCCACAAAGTAAATTTAAAAATCTCTCATCTGAGTGTCTCACACTGAGGCCTCGACACTTTTACAGAGGCAGCAACCTGGGGATGATTCTCTACCGTCTCCATGTGTGTTTGTGATGACACTGCTCCTCACAGTTGTGTGTGTCAGTCTGAACAAACCTCCTACAAACTAACTACAGCTACTAGCAAAACTGCTTGACATGTAAACTTATGAGGTAAACAGCATGAAACAGTATAAATCTCTTTATATTCTGGATTTAATCTAAATTTGATTTTAGAAACTATCCATTAGCTAATCTAATGTTAATCATTTCCAAGACCACTGATCCAAATGACATGAAATTAAATATTACATTTGGGGCTCCCTAAATCCTAGAATGTCCAAAAACATGTGGTGAACAATCAGATTTACCAAATTTCACATCTGTATAAGTAACAGTATGGCGAGGCTTGTAAATACAGGTTATTTCACTGCCTTATCAGTATTTTGCACTATCTCCTGTTATTCTCTGGTTATTGTTGTTTAAATGAGCGACTTCACTGATAATTGAATGAGGAAGATGTGTGCACATGTACAAGTGGCAGTTTGTGTGAGTGATGCTCACCACAGCCAGGCACAGTGCTGTTTGTACTGCAGCTCCTCTGGGCTCTCTTTGCCTTGTTTCTGCTGCATCTCCAAGTCAGCACGTCGACCCTGAACACAACACAAAACCAACCACTATAACTATAACTCTAACACGCAGGGCATTAAACTCTGTATGGGTTTGTGAGATAAGGAGCTTTGAAGGTCAAAACTGCAAGTGAAGCAATGACTAGACATAAATAATCCTGTAAAACAGATGTAATGAAATGTTTTAGTTTCAGAAGCAATGTGAATTCGATAATTTGAATGATTTACAGCAGTAAAAGTAAAATTGAATTCGATAATTTGAATGATTTACAGCAGTAAAAGTAAAACAAAGACGAATTGTCATGGTACAGTCTGTCGTGAAATGAAATCCTCTCCTCGCTGTACTTAACATTGCCTGGAGAATTTTATGCAGTATCAGCCAGTTCTTCTATAAATATGTAATCAGTCTGTCAGTTGCCAGAAGCACAGACCTGTAAGACGGCGTGGAAGGCTCGGCTCATGAACCCCCTCCAGGCCTGTGGTAAGAGGAGGGCCCTGTGCCATTCAGACGGCTGAATGTTAACCTACACACCAAAATACAGTAGAACACAGGAGGTTGATTTCCATCTGCAGAATGCAAAGACACGTGTGAGAGGCAGTGGAGGGCCAGGTTTACATGTACCTCATGAATCAGAGCTGTCAGGGTCTGCTGGTAGCTGCGGCTGCGGCTGACGAGGAAGCGATCGATCGGTTTGCCGTTACGATCCGTCTGCACAGGCAGCTCGTAGCTGAGCAGCAGACCAGCTACAACACACACACACACACACGGTCCCATTAAGTGAATGAACAATGTACACATTGAACAGCACAACCACAAATTTCGAGACCACATTAAAACTTAATGTAGCAGCTTCAGTTAATATTGAGTTGAGTTTTTGCTTCATTTGAATACAGAAAGTCAATAAAACCTAACTCTGAACATGACTTTACATAAAACCAAAAGAGTCATTGTTCGGAGGTAGTGCACTTGGCTGAGATCCATGTGTCCATGTATAATATTATCATAGGGAAGGGGTTTTATTATATAAAATCATATTACTCTGTTGTATGTTTCAAGTGTTTTTTATGTCAAATCACATTTGGAAAATATTGCATGTAAAGCCATCCTGAATTTTGGGGGCAGATAGAAACATTGACATAATTAAATTCAGATAATGACCAATAATAATTGTTGAGTATAAAAATAAAAAGAGCCAGATCCCTTAGATAGGGCAGATTACTGTGACCAGGACATGTACATGTTAAAAGGGTTTTGTTTTGAGTTTTTCCTCAGTCGATGTGAGGGTCTAAGGGCAGAGGATGTTGTTATGATGCTATGTAAAGCCCTTTGAGACAAACTGTTTGTAAAAATGGGCTATACAAATAAAATTGCCTTGCCTTGCCTTGCCTTACTGGTGGTGCATCTTCAGGGGAAACGAACCCATCAGTGCTCTCAGATGGACAAACAAGACAGTGGCACCCCCTTCCCCTTTTACCCCTGCCATTAAGCTGCCTGACTCTCCCTGCCTTTCCTCCCACCAGAAACTGCCTTCATTAACTCCTGCACATCATTTCCATCTGTGCATATTCTGTATTGTTACCTGTTTTCTTGTCTGTTTACAACATCTATTGCCCGTCTGCCCGTCCTGGGTGAGGGATCCCTCCTCTGTTTCTCACCATGAGGTTTCTCTTTTTTTCCCTGTTAAAAGGGTTTTTTGTTTTGAGTTTTTCCTCAGTCAATGTTTGTAAAAATGGGCTATAGAAATAAAATTGACTTGCCCCTAAATGACTTCATACCCATCTTTGGTATTTTCCTGCCTTGTTGTGTCTGCATCTTGTTACTTCTCATCTAACATTGATAAATGTATGATAAAACAATCACATCAGCTTGATATTAGAGGTTGGACAGGAACATAAGATCCAATATAAAGACACAGACCAACAAATATTCCGACAGACAAGCTAATAAAAGAAACATTAAAGATGGGGATGGAGTTACTCACCTGCCAGTCCAGGCTTCAGCCCAGGCTGCTTGTTTTTCTCGTAGGTCTTCAGCATGAATGATGGGATTCCTGCCACTGTTTTACCCTGGTCTGAACGCAGGTTCCCCCCCCTCAGGGCAGAGAAGTATACCCCCCGTGGCATCTGACTCATTTCCTGCTTCACCAGTGACGTCAAGAAGACTTCAAATGCTGAAGAGAAAAAGTTTATCTCGAAACTGTAGAAAAGCGTCCTACCACATCCAAGCTCTCCTCTGACATGATCCCTCACTGGCTTCCCACCATGAACAATGCAAAGCCAGTTGTGTTAGATGGGGTGCGTGGTCATGGCCAAGCCTGATCTTTGACCTCAGTTTGAGTGAAACTTACCTGGGAGAACAGAAGTGGCGGTGAGAGCCATCAGCTTCACGTAAGATGAACCTGGGATGGAGAGATCCTTCTCTTCCTCGTTCTCCTCTGCCTGTTCCTCCTCTTCATCCTCCAGGAGCTTTGTAGGTGGCCTGGCCTCCACATCAGAAGGAACAGAAGCATCAGATAAAAAGAGACAAGCTCATGATTACAGATATGATACTGCATGGTGAAGAGAAGAGAGAAAATATAAATTAACCATAATTCTATTACTAATCTCATAATCTATAGAAAAAGTGGATTCATATACAAAACCGTCTTCATTTTTGATCGAACAAGGCTGCATCTATACAATAGAAGTGGATGTAGAGTCTGGTTTTGAGTCTGAAGTGCCTTTAAATCTGCATCCTATCTAATGACCATCAGGGGGCGACTCCACTGGTTGTTAAAGAAGTCAGATTGTATTGAAGTCTATGGGAAAATGTCCCTACTTCTCCCTTGATTTATTGGCTAAGTAAATGTTTTCCTAATGAGTCTATGGTCTCAGTGTGATTGACAGACTGTACCACCCAATCAGGATAGAGTAAAGAGCAGGTCAGATCCACCTTCTTCACCAAAAATGGTTTCTACTGGTTTAAAAAAAAAAAAACAAACAAAAAAAAAAAAAAACAAGATGCCAGATGGACAAATTACAAACTGGAGGCTTCAAAACAGCAGCTCACAAACCACTGCGTGACGTCATGGGGGGTTGATAGTTTGTCTATGCTGCTGCTAAGCAGCTCTGTGAGGCTGTAGCATACAGACAATATGCTAACATGCTCATAACATTTATAAATTAGCACTAAGCAGTACAGCTAATGATAATTTGAATGTTATTAAAGACCAAAGTATTGGAGAAACTAAATATTGACCTACTGTTCGAGCTTGACAAAATGTCAGGTTATCACCAGAGCATCCAATAGTTTCAAACTGTGACCATGACTTACAACTGCAGCGCTAATAAATTGGCACTAGTTAACACACTGTGTTATGTGGATTAACAAAAATGATGTTGTTGTTCAGACTAATATGACAATGAGCAGAAAAATACAAAACACTGCCATACTTTATAACTTATTCAAACAATTTCATTGACTGAGTGGATATTTGATAGTATTGAGTGAGGCTGGGCCCTTACTGCCTCAGGAAGGACAGTTATTGTGTGGACCTCTTCAGGAAAATCTGCCAAAGCCTTGTAGCCACAGCTGGCCACCTCTGGATCCTGTTACACACACACAAATACATTTTAAATACATTTATAGATTTTTGGGGGGATTTTGAGCTTGAAAAGAAAAATAAGGTTGTATTTAGACTTTGTCAGCTTCAGTAAACAGACCTTGTTCACAGCATAATTCCAGAGAAAGCTGACCACCTCCTCTTTCAGTTTCTGAGGAAAAAAAACATTAATGGAATTTTTAAAAATCAAAGCTGTTGCGTTTGTCAACAAAGTCTGACATTAAATCACTGAGTAACAGCACATATGTGAGATTCTGACACAACTTTATTAATCAAGTGAATGGGAAGAGTTTTTAATTCATTTCTGAGGTGTCTTTCAACAGCTCATCTGGCTCTGTCTAAACTTCATACATGTAAAGACACAGGTACGTTTGTGCTGCAACTATTTGCTGCTGAACTGTGACGTAAT
Source organism: Rachycentron canadum (assembly GCA_038496675.1). Lineage (NCBI taxonomy): Eukaryota > Metazoa > Chordata > Actinopteri > Carangiformes > Rachycentridae > Rachycentron > Rachycentron canadum. The sequence goes on from CM076670.1 coordinate 15,317,983, forward strand.
TAATCACATGTTGTACATTTCTGTTCAACATGTTTATTTTAGAACTTTACAGGTGTGAAGAGGAGTATTTTGTTAACATGTTAACTGTAACTGTACCCAACTCCAGTTACCAACAGAGGCTTTTTGGTTTATATTCTACATTTCCAATTTATAAACATTTAAAACATGTAGGTGAAAGATGTGCAAAGACAGCTGCTGTGTTTATACAGCCATATGCCCATACTCACATAGCTAACTTGTCAGGTATTTTATGTATGTTAGGCAGCATGTGACTCCGTGTTGGGAGCACAGGGTAGAAAAACACTCCTCTGTCTTTATTCTGAGGCCGAAACCCTGACATTTATTGTTGTGATCAACAACCAAAAAAAGCTTGATCATTTTTTTTAAAAAACTATTTTGTGTAAAAAAAACTTTGACCTTTTTTATTGTTTTTATAGTAAAAAAGAAAAAGCGTCTGCTACATTGTCTTTTTAGATACTATCAGTGGGAGCTGCCACATTTAGAAATTTTCAAATCCTACACAGTGTGTCTTTTATTCTAGAAAACCACCTTATTGACGCTCATACAGACTGACAAGACGACACAAAAACACACAACCAAAGCTGTGACACTGCAACAAACACAAATAATAAAAAGCCTTTTGATTAAGTGACTGAACTTAAAATGAAGGCTTTAAGTAAGCCCATCGGGCTCTTTAGTGCTCCCTGCTCTGCTATTTGTTTTATTGTCATTTTCAGTGTATTTTCTATTGTGCAAAAATAAATAAAACAAAATCAGATACCTCATACTCCTCTGACTTGACGGTGAGCTGGGGAACCAGAGCCAGGAGCTCAGCTATAACTTTGACCATCAGTGGACGGGACTCAGAGCTGAGCTCTGGCCCGAGACGCCTCCATGTTGAGATGATGTCCACAACCTGTGAGATAACCCTCATGAAGCTCAGTAGAACGCAGCCAGAAATGAGATTTACTGGTAAAATCTGTTGCAGGAGTGACCAGCATACATCTGAGGAGTCAGACTAAAAAGCTGCTCTGTGTTTTACTCAGCAAGATTATCCAGAAAGCTCAGTTAAATCCACTTCCTGGTAGTCGAGTACAGTTCATGTATGATTATATATGAGGAGGTCTAAGAAGTTATCTGGAAATTTTTTAATTTTGCATGCATGCTTTGTGTGTGTGACCTCTGCACGGCATAGCTCCTGTAGTCCTTGCAGGGCGAGAGCAGCTGGAGTAGCCATGTCTGGTCTGGTGCACTGGTTCAGGGTGTGTGTAATAGCAGCCAACATATCTCCACCGTGCTGGTAAGGCCTGACACACACACAATCAAAAACACACACACACACACACAACTCTGTGATACATGACATAACATCTTGGCGACTAAGATGGAAACTGATCATTCCTACTTTTACATGGTCAACAGGTCACAGGTTTAAACAGGATGAGGAAGCTCAGGGTCCATTTACTAACCACTGTCCATCTTAGTGACACCTGGGCAGACTCCACCTGCAGATGAAGACCATGTGAAGTGGCTGAAAGCTCCAGGAAAACATAACAAGTGGACCCTAAGATTGAATCTTTCCGTAATGATTATTTTTAAGCTATTTACAGAATGAATTTTCATATTTTGAAAAAAAAACGTTTTCATATTTTCAAGATACTTTGACCTGCATATTGATATGTAAGCATTTTTTACTTAATTTTAAAGAGGCTTGAGTCTATTGTCCGACCTCTCCTTTAGATTGAAGCTAATATTCTCTTTTGTGCATTTGTCAAGACAAATCATGTAGCCGCTGGAATTTAAAGGACTAAAAAACATCAGACGGATTTTGCCAGTCGACTTGACGTGACTTGTCGTCTGTGACAGCTGAGATGAGGGTTGCTGGATTGCTCTCTTCAGGCAAAAGAACGAGATTGTGGATACAAGCAGCTAAAATAACATCTGGAGGAGATCAGTGCAGGGCTGCTGCTCCTTAACATCCAAAAGGAGCCAGTTGAGGTGGACTGGTTAGGAAGCCTCCTTCCATCGGTGGTTTTCATCGGTGGTAAGGCCGTGGGGTAGAGCCAGAGCTGCAGGGATGATATATTTCTGATCTAGCCTGAGAACGCCTTGGGTCCCTCTGGAGGAGCAGGGAAGTGTTGCTGAGAAGAAGACAGCTAGACTATTTTGCTTGACCTGCTGCCACTACAACCCCACAAAAGTGGCAAAAAATGGGTGGCTGGACATGGGTGTCATGCCCCTCTCAATGAAGCATCACTTTATGCCTGTGTGTGTGTGTGTGTGTGTGTGTGTGTGTGTGTGTTGGTCAGACCTCTCTTTGCAGATGTCCCTGAGGCAGGCAGCCCGGGCCAGGATCTGTTCCCACTGGGCATCCCTCCCAACCACCACCCTGGTGTCCTGCTGAGCCAGCAGACGCTGCAACTCCGGGTAAACTCGGTCCTTATAGGGAGGATCACAGTCAGCACACAGTCACTTTTAGGAAAAGTATTTAATTTAACACAATGACCATTTATTCTTTCAGACCTGTTTCTTCCAGAGAGCAGTCATGAGGCGCATTGCCACAGCTCTGAGTTTGGGTGCACTGGCAAGCATGTGGACAGTCTGCAGCACCAAGGGGACACACAGCTGTAACACAGGAGCACATGCTGTGTGTTAGTGGTTCAGATCAGCACCTGGTTCTGAGTCACAGTCAAGTCTGCACAAACAAAGTTTTTTCTGAATTTTACTCAAATAAGATTCACAATCTTCAAAGAGGCGGCATGAACTGAAGGATGGAGATGTACAGAGATGTGCAGTGGTTTATATTTCAGGTTATATAGTGGGGTGGGAGGAGCGGCAGAGGTGTTTGGTACCTTATGAGTCCCGAGGTTTGGCAGGCAGTTGAGCACAGCATGGGCCAGCTCTGGATTCTTTTCTTTCCCCAGTTTGAACAACAGAACTGGGATGAGTGAGGGGACCTGCAGAAGCACCAAACAACACTGGGTGAACTAACTGACTGGCTGAAACAAAGTAAAACTGAATAAATTCACTCTTCTGTTTTTCGTTACTAGCTTTTATTAGCATTTTATTTTTCAGTTCCTTCATTGGTTTTAGCACAAGGTTAATTTATCTCTTCTTTATTTACCCCATGAAGCATTGCCTATCAAAGCTGCACAAAAAGTTTTGCATATTGACCATGGATCAAATGAATATGCATAATTTGAATTTGTTCATTCACAGTGATGAACCCACAGAGAATTTACAAACAACCCATCAGCTCTGTGGGAAATTTTAGCCTGTTTTAGCTGGTTACTCTTTTGCTTTAGTCTCACTCCTCTCATCAGTCTTGCTGCCAGCAGCAGCTGTTTCCAGCTAAATAGTCTGATAAAGGTTAGAAACTAGCAGGTGAACTCAAGGAACATTTAGAAGCTACAGAGAAAGAGATGTTCCACAGAGTTATAATGAGAATACTGGACCTATATGTTGCTCTGTGTCTCCTAAGAATGATTAACTGCAGGCTTAAATGATTTAAACAACATGCCATAGGCAGCAGCTTCCCTCAGTGAGCAGACTCATATTTACTCAACAGACCTGTATGTGTGCACACGCCCCAGCAGGGTGAGCTGAAGAGGCAGCATCAGCACATACAGATTAACCAGTTCAGGTCATGGGCTGTCTAATGTCTCGGCCTCCTCATGATCTGACCCATGGTCAGGGTCTGCTGAGCCCCAGCTCATTTCCCCTCACATCCACTCTGCTCAATGAAACTCTAACAGGCTGAGGTTAGAGAGTGGGATGAGGGACAATGCAGGGTGAACACTTCATCATTCCCTTTAGTGCTGGGGTCAAAAAATGGAACCACTCAGGGTCCTTGGACACATGGTGTCAACATCTCTGCAGTGTGCAGCCTTTAATTAACATACAGCACTTACTGCTGCCCTGCACCTTCGCTGTTGCATAGCAACCGCTTCACCTGCAAGACTTGAGGAGGACAGAGGGGCAGAGAGGAAGGAAATGGAGGTTTCTCTTTGAGTTATAACCTGAATAGTGTGCTGCTGATCCTAAACAATATCCATAAATCAAGGAAATATTTTTCCAATACATAGGAAATAAATTTATTTAATTATACTCAAGCAGTATAACAAAATTATAAATGATTGTCTATTGGATCTGAAGAATCCAGAATCAAAGTGAGTAAGACACGTGTGGACAGGGACAAAGACAAACATGGTTTACTTGATATCAATTTGTCTATCAACGTAACCAAACTGGATAAAGATTGGGTTAGAGGTGATCCAGACCTGGATTGGACAACTCTAGAACAGGCCTGGCTGCACCACATGGTCCCATCGCCATTTTATCACAAGAGGTGGGATATAAGAGTCACAATCCTCATCCAAGAGTGTGTGGATTACAACCCATAAAGGTTCAGTCATACTCCTCAATCTGGAATAACTCTAAAATAGGTATTGGGAAAAGAGTGGCGTCCCAGGGAGAAAACAGAATGAGTCATTTGTATCAAAAACTATACATTTGTGTTACATCTGGTTCTTAAGGGAAAATATGAACTTGAAGAATATGAATATGAAGAACATTTTTGGAAGTATTTACAAATGAGACATTGTGCTGGTAGCAGAAAAACAAATCACTGAGTAACACTTTATCAGAGGATGTCACATTACCTCAGAAAGCTTCAGTTTTACAAAATGATTCTTGTAAAGATCTGATTAAAATGACCGGGAGCTCTGGCCACTGACATTGAAGATAAGGATCAGATATTACATCAAAAACATCAGAGAAGCTGGAGGGAAATTTACTGCGTATAAAATAGTGCACAGATATTATTGGAAACTAACTGGACTTCTCGAAATGAGAACTGCTGATAACAGTCAATGCTGGAGATGCTGCGCCTACATCCAACGGCTTTGTATCCTCTGCAATAAGACAATGGTACAAATTCAACAATTTTAAATGTTGGTCTTTTTATACTGCAAAATTGGAAGAACCCCAGTTGTTACCCTCCTCTCTTGTAACAAAGAGATGATGTTTTGAGTGTTTGTGGCAGCGAGCAGGCAGACGTGAGGGGATGAGATACTGCACACAGGGAAATCCATTGGATTCAAATATGCCAATAACCTCCTACCAATGCATCAAACGACGGCAAAAGTGGCACTCTGGGAGCAATTAGACCAGCGGGGGGAATACTCTGAGGCGTCTAACAAGCCCAAGTAATGAGGAGCCCATATCACCATGTGATATTTCACATCATCTTCCGAAGCTCCATTTACAGTCCCAGGGGGCCATGGGGAAGTCTGTCAGTTTAAACCTCTCTCTTTATACAGATGCAGAAAATCTAGCAGCTGAAGGGAAGTGAAGGTTCTTTGGCAATGTCCTTTTGGCAACTGCCACGTGTCCGGGTGATGAAGTCACACTAGTGATTGGCCAGCTGAATGTGGGGGTTCCTCATGGTAAGGTTTTATTTGAGTTTTAATTACAGTTCAGTTCATGGTTTTATGTTTCAATCTCTTTAAATTTCTGTTCATCCTGTTGGAAAACAATGTTGACCAGAACCAAAAGAGAGAAGATCGATCTGTGCTGCTGACGCAGAGGAAGGCCTTGAACAAAGTTAATTTTCCCTGATCTGTTGGTCTGAAAAATGTCAAATGTTATGAACATATACAACTTGTGAAAAATGGGTCCAATATTTTCTTTAGTGACTTTGGGGTGAAAGAATCTGTCATAATCTGCGATGACGTTAGTTTTTCCCATTGGAGTCTCCTAAAGGGACGGGGCATGTGGCACAGATACAGGAAATGATTCTGACAATCTCCTTTCTTCTCCTTTCTTCACCTTATCTAGTAACAATTAAACAGCCAAAGGATTTATTTCTGTCAATAAAACTGAACCTAATGTCAAAAATCTGGCAAATTAACAACTATCAAAAAAAAAAAAAAAAAAAAAAAAAAAAAAGCAAAGTGGAACAAAGTAGATTAACATTTCTATTAAAAACAGATGCTCAGCTCTGGACAGACAAAGTTTTCTAACAGTTGCCAAATACACTGATTTCATGAACCTCCAACACCCACTGTTAGTGTTAGTTTAAATTATCTATTATTTTGGTATGTCTTCTGTTCTTAACTTTTTTGGTTCCCTACATGTGATCAAATCTGCCCCAATGCAAATCACATTTCACAAATTCCGATGATTCAAGTATTTATAGTATAAAGTATTTTTGAAATATGTGAATAGCAGGACCGGAATTACTTGTTTTGAGGAGTATTGAAGTTTAAAATAAGTGTCTTAATTAAATACTAAGGCATTTTCTAAAAGCTTAAGAGAGAGGCCTTAACTTGAGACATCCCCTGTGTTGAACCGAGCCGTGTGGATTACCTACCTGGCAGGGATCGGCTGCAGCAAAGGCCTGGCATGCGTTCAGAGCCAGCTGGCAGACATCTTCCCCACCCTTTATGATGAGATAGGTCACAATGAGGGTGAGGGAGCAGGGCAGACGCTGGCCAGACGACACGGCTGAGCGAACCGTCAGCAGCCAATCAGCAGCCGGCGCTGGATCATCTGCCACTTTGCGCAGTATGGACAGAGCGACGCTGAGCTCACTGTACCACGAACTGAGAGGAAGTGCCAATGGTGGCCCAGGCTGAGGGGAAGAACACAGATGACAGAATAAAATCAGTTGACATTATTTTAGTTAACCCCAAAAAAGTTTAATTCTCCACAGAAATAAACAAACCAATCAATAATGAGTGTCAGGCATTTCCACGTTTCTGATGCTACAATGAGTTGTTGCCAAAATCTTTACGTAATATATACATACAGAAAAAGGACAAATTAATTCAGGTGTTTGGAGTTCTGCCCACAATGAGTAAGATGTAAGATTTAAATTAATATTAATTAAACCACTGTTTGCCAAACTTTTTCAGACCAAGGACTTAGGCACTACAATATGACTCACTGACCACCTAACTCCCAAGCATCCCCCAAACCAACAGGGCTACTACTTCAGTAGGGTTGAGGTGAGCTTGAGTGCAAGTGCAAGTTACAGTGACAACCTTATAGTAACACCTCCTGTTGCGTCTGTTGTGTCTGAGGTTTCAGTTGATTTTCATTTATTTGACCTGGTCTTAAGCCACTGATTTTGAGTTTGATAGCTAACAGGCTGATAACTGGAGACGTTTAGCTCAATCCCAGAGCAGCTAACTGTCAGCTAACTGTTAAAATAAGGAGACATTAGGTACAAAGTGTCTGTGGCTGTTCAATATCTGTGGCTCTTTTTGTGGCTGCTGCTGGACTCAGTGCCATGGTCAGTCAATAGCCCCTTTAACACAGCTCCTGCTGTGAGGCCATTAAGAAGACCCTCCACTGTGCCACCTCAGCCTGTTGGTTTTATGGCTGATCCAAACTGCATAACAGTGCGTAGTTGTAGCACGCCGGCGCTCGGGAGTCAGGTGTGATGTGTAACAACAGTGTCGGCGTCCCGTCCCACCTCACCGGATCTCCCTTTTACACAGACGTTGCTCGGGTCAGTAACTACCTCCACTGCCGGGTTAAACATATCCTGTTTGTCTAACAGCGTTTCATTTGTTTTCACTGGTTCCTGTGTATCTGTGTACAAAAGGTTGGACTGTGACCATCAGTGAGCCTCCACACAGAGGCAGTAGGCTTAATCTGAGCAAACACCACTCTCACCACTTCCCTTACTCTTGGACACTGCTTCCAAAGGCAGTGATAAAAAGCATTGAGAAAGCGTCAGTTACCTGTCGGGGTGCATCTGTCTGCCTGCTGATGCTGCGGAGCAGGCTGTGGGCCAGGCTCTGGTTGAGGCTGTGGGTCCTCCGGTCAGCCAGGGGCTCAGTGAGGCCCAAATATGACAGCAGCTGCAGCACGGGAAGAACCAGGACTGGACTCAACCAGGGCGCCAGCTCAGCCTGCTCAGGAGCTAAACTCAGAGCTGTGTGGAGGACGGGGAGGGGGAAAAAAATCCCATGAAGGTTCATAAATCTATTTGAACAAATTAATTTGTTAATTAAAACAAAGCAGGAGGAAAAATAGAGAGATGCAGAGCAGTGGACTTCAACAGGAAGGATCATGGTAGCTTTAACTTTAATTTATAATAAATGAAATTATTACCACAACATGTATTTGAATCTGATGCAGAGCTAACATTAGTATATTATTAATCATAAGATGATTTCTTACTTCTGAAAACTATTTAATTTAAAAATACAGACAATTATTTGATTTCAACAAGGAACCAGGCAATGACAGTTACAGTCACCCACTTGAACCTAAATATAGGGTATCTATATCATATTAGAAGCTTGTGTGTTGGTCTGTAGACACAGTTCACATCTATGATCAAAGTCTCTCTGTGCTCACAATTAAATTCAACAGTATTCATGGTCTCCCTTTTCACCCTGGTACCAAACTGGTACCAGGAACTTTCTGAATTCATCGGTGCCTTAATTCATCAGATTATGGACTATAACAGTTTCTCTGCTGTGTTAAAACATGCATGTAGTGCAGCCTTCACCACAGCTGCAGCTCTAATGAATCATTGTGTACCTGAAGATGATATTCATGGCATAAACTAATTAGAAGTTAAATATTATGAATGAGCAAGTTTGTGGTTGGTGTTGAGGATGATTTTGTTCACAGGTCAGATTTGATTTTCTGTTTGACCCTGGTCCTCAGGTGGATTATCTGTGTTGGTGCCTGGACAGCAGAACAGAAGATGGTTTAGATGCAATTTACCTATAATCAAATCAAATAATGTCTTTCGAGCTGGCTGATTATCTTTCGAGCTGGCTGATTGTCGAACAGATGACAGCGTGATAAAGTTTGATGGAAAGAGATTTTTGTCAAACACATGCCGCAGTAGCTGCTTCTTCTTCTATTGTGAACTAAGCCTTCACATCATACCATCATTCAATGTAAGAGGCCAGGCAAGTTCACAAGAAGTTATGTAAAGAGAAAAAACAGTGATTAGAGCCTGATCATTACATTTGGGGCAATATTAGGTCACTGCAAATACTAATGTTAGCAGCCGATCAATGACAAGGAATTGAAGAACAGAGGCAGTATCACCCTTCCATAGTTTGGTGGTGTTTTTATTTTGCACTGTAAATGTCCCATTTAGTACTTTTTTTTTTTTTTTTTTTTTACAGGAAAAATAAACTGATGTAAGGTAACCTGTCATAATATTATGGTAAGAAGTCATGATATTTTTTTGTTATAATATATTATTTCAAATCAGGAAATATTTAAAAAATTAAATGTCATTGTTTCTGGCATTTACAAACTTGTTTTTTTAAATCCCATTTGTATTTTAGCCGCTGCTTTAAAAAACATATTGTTATATAATGCTTCCAACATCTTTAAATAAACAGGTCATCCAGGTAAACGCTGACTGCAGAACAGTGTCTTGAAGTCATTGGATAAAGTGACTTTAGGAAAAAACTGACTTGCTTTTCAAAGTGAATGCAGGAGGCTTCAACTAAAAACTGTTTTTAGTTGCAACATGTCACTTGTCAAGAAACTGCACAGGACAATCAAATACATGTAAACACACCTTCCTGGTTACTTTGTAACATGAGGCTGAAACTCTGCTGGTCATCTGCAATCGTAGTGATCAAATACAGAATATTTGCTGCTGTGATGAGTTTCTCAAGATGTAAAGTGAGGAGAGTTTATACCTAAAGTTAGTAGGCTGGTCTGCTGAGCTGCAGGGGCCTCCAGCAGGAGCAGGGCCACCCCCATCATCAGCTCGTCCATTGGAAGGTCCTAGAAGTAACAGTACAGCTTTAGACAGTGACAGAGCTCATACTGTGCAGCGTAGTGTGAGTGAGAGACTGACTGGAACAGTAGCAGTAATGTCGCCATGTGACCTGTTGGCAGGAAGGAAGGAGCTGCTGTAATAAGCTGAGAAGCGGCCGGCAGTCTCCGTTCAACGTCAGGCAACGCTGACAGGCGCACAGCAGATGTAGGAGCAGCCTGGCTCGCTCGGTCCTCCAGTGCTCCTCAGGGGCCTGAGCAAGACCCTGAAGCAGAGCGTCCAAGAACCCACACAGCTCCAGCACCGCCTCCACGCTGTCCACCTGTCAGCACAGACAGAGCAACACTTCTTTACCGATTTCCTTCAACAAAATGACTCTAGTGAGGTTTATTTTAGCAGTAAACATTCCCCAAAAAGCTGCTGCATCAAGGAGGTCTTTAAACTCCAATTTGGATCCAGAAATTTTGAGAAGTTCAATTTTTTAAAGCTCATGTGCAGAATTAAAATATGTTTAAGAGTATACAAACATGATTCTAGCAATAGGTAAAAATAGACACCTCAGTAAGCTCCTAAAGCTTGTGAGTAGGCCCAGTCACTACATATACCCACAATGAAATACTGAAGTCCCCAAATCCATACAAGAAAAACTAAATGGCTTTGATACTTTCACAGTATTAATATAGAACCTAGATGTGCTTTATAATCAAAGACCACATGGAGGTCTACCTTTAGACCGTATGGACCTTTAACATCTACCTTTAGACTGTATGGACCTTTAACATCTACCTTTAGACTGTATGGACCTTTACCATCTACCTTTAGACTGTATGGACCTTTAACATCTACCTTTAGACTGTATGGACCTTCAACATCTACCTTTAGACTGTATGGACCTTTAACATCTACCTTTAGACTGTATGGACCTTTAACATCTACCTTTAGATTGTATGGACCTTTAACATCTACCTTTAGACTGTATGGACCTTTAAAGTTATTTGATGAAATGAGGAATCTGTTTCTTCTTTCAAAAGAAACAGGCATAGTTTTAATTAAATGCATACATTTTTGTATCCATTACAATGTAAACATGTCAAACGTGAATTTTAGCAGTTTTTACAATTTCAAAAAACAAATCATGAATTTACTGGAATTGACTAGAGGAATTTACTGATGTCGGCCTTTCACGGATTATTGTCTAAATGTGTGTCACCTGCATGTGTGGAACCAGCTGGCAGAGGCAATGCAGCAGGCTGTCGGACACTGTGCAGGGCTTCTCCTGGCCCTTGCTCTGGAGGCCTGACGCAGCTCTTGGATGTGTGGGCAGCAGCACCCTGAGGAGACTGTGTCGGAGGAGGGCGTGCTGGGGTTGCCTCTGAGGTTCACAGTACAGGTACTGCAGGAAGGGGGCCAGCATGGTGATGTAAGTTGGTTCATTTCTGCAGTGTAGAGACACACAGACTGTTACTAAGCACCTCCAACCTGTCAACATAGAGTTAGCTCATATGAATCAGGCCTCAGAGGTCAACACCTCAAGTAAAACTTGAGCCTTGTGAACAAACTGATTTATGTTGCTGTGAGATGCATCTGTGTGTATTTGTCATTACTGCAGAACAACAGCCACCAGTGGTGTGATGGGTTATTTAGGACGGGTGCTCTTCACAGATAGCTTTGAAATTCATGCACTGAAGGAGTGAGTGATTGGATGGAGGGTTCAAGGCCCCTGCTGTGGCTGACCTGTCGGCAGCCTGCTGAATGAAATCATCAATCTCCAGCTGCAGAGCAGGCCAGCAGTCCACACGGTTCTCCAGGGCTGTGATGTATGGGTGAGGGCTGGTCCTGTGAAACAACACAGTAAACAACAAACAAAGGCAAATGTTCACACCACAGGTCCAGAGTCCCGATTCTGATTTTATTCTCATGAATGTGACAGATGTTACTGGATGTTAAGGGAACACAAAAGTTATTAGAATACATCCTGTGGGGAACATGAACAAATGTACCAGATGTGAAGACCCTGCACTAAAATTCACAAAAGTAGCCTCATGATGGCACTAGAGCAAAAGTTGGCAAAGTCATTTGGTAGCATTGTCTTAGGATTTTGAATATCTGCAATTCATAGCAGTTGCCGTCGAGTCATTTCATTTGATTATCTACCGATCCATCTAGTATGTCAACATACTGTAGAAGACATTGTAATATGAGCGATTTTAGAGCAGACATTATTGGGAAAACTTAGTAAAGCTGGAGGAACAAGAGGAAAAATCAGAGGATCATCAAAGTCAGTAGGTTTCAGCCTCTGGTGACCTTAACTGTCTGCAAAAAATGTTATGTCATTGTTGAACTGACAAAGTTACTGAGGCTACAAAGCCTTTGTTAAAATAAATGACTTCCTATTTAAGGCCATGGTTTTAATTCATTTAAATATAAGATGGGAACTAATTAGGAGACACTAAAATCTTGCTATAACATCAAATGATCATAATGTGGTAACTATAGAAACAAAGGAAGGACTTGAATTATTTAAATTTCATATGAGAGAATCATAACTATGAAATTTAACCACTATCTACAACTTAAAGAGCCATTTAGCTGCAGCTGAACAGTGCTCAGTGGTTTCATTTCTCACTTTGCTGCAGTGATTTTGAGGTGGAGTTCAGGGTGTGTCACTTTACCAAGAAGAAACTGTTGGGTTATAGGTGTGGCAAAGTACACTCAAGGCTGAATTAGCTGCTACTAGCAAAACGCATTGCCTGGTGAGTTAAGTGGGCACCAGGTTCTGCACAAGTTTGCAATGTTAGCATGCTATCACACTAAACTAAGTTGGTGAAAAATGGGAAACATTCCATCTGCTAAATGTTAGCATTGCCCTTATTAGCGTGTTAGCGTATTGTCTAAAGCATCACTGTTTACTACAGCCTCACAGAGCTGCTAGCATAGACCAAGTGTCAATCCACCGTTATGACACCCAGTGGTTTGTGAGCTGCTGTTGTGAAGCCTCCAGTTTGGAATTTGTACGTCAGCCATCTTGATTTTTTTTTAAACCAGAAGAAACCATATTTGGAGGAGAAGGTGGCGCTGAGGAGGAGTGAGGGGTGTAGCTGACCTGTATCTGTACTCTGTCCTGATTGGGTGGTTCAGTCTGTCAATCACAAAGCAGCCACACCCTAATCCATCCCCTGCTTTATGGTCTATTTTCCTCCAAATGGACCATCATTTAAAAAAATTAACATCATGTTGTATTGAAAAAGACTTGAGAATTAGTGCCATTTTCACATAGACTTCTTTAACAACCAGTGGAGTCGCCCCCTGATGGTCATTAGAGAGAATGAAGGTTTAAGGCTCTTCAGCTTTGGCTTCACTTTACAGCCCTGGAGTCCACTATTACATACAGTCTATGTTTATGTCAAGGAAGAAAAATGTGTGGAATTATGAAAACTCTATATTATGACTCCAAGCATAAACCAAAACCATAACAAAAAAACACATTTCTTCATGATGTTTATTTTCTCTGTGTCACCGTCACCAGGCTTTCAGCCTCTATCTCCTCTGGAAGAGTTGCCTTCATTATTCTTCAAATTTACAAAACCATTAAGTGCAGACAAAACCCTGGGGTCAAATCCAAGGTGAAGTCTCTGTGTATTGTTAAGACTCCAGCCCACAGACAGGCCAGAGGTTAACAAACAGGGCTGCTGTGTGGGGGGTGGACACCACCATCAGCTCCACTTAACCAATCCATTAACATCAATCATCACATATCTAAGTGTAGGAAGGAAGTTTAGTGACTGAGCATGTCTGTGCCTGTGACAGCCTGCTGCGTGGGCTGAATTCCTTCCCGCCCAGTCTTCATATGGCGTTATCTGTCTGACCATCTCTGCCGCCCCTGCTCAGGTTCCCCGTGGCCATCTCCAAACCTTCAGCTTCAATACAGCTCCCATCCATCAGCCTCTCATGCCATTCTCTACATTTCAGCTGCCTGACAAAGAAGGAGGCAGGAAGTCAAGGAGACCTCCCTCCTTTTAGTTCAACTCCAAGTTCACAGATGAATCAAAGTTGCAGGCAGATGAATGAGCCCTGAGAACTTGTCCACTTTAACGCCCAGCTTCCTGTGAACGTCTGCAGGTTGCATTCACCGCCATAAACATTTGCATTACATACAATTATTGCCACCAACACAACATGATTAAGTCAGTTACAATCGCAATTACACAACTAAACAAAGGGCTTTGAATTTGAAATAACAAGTGGAGTCACCTGGATGAGGTGAGTGGGAGTGAGAGAGAAAGAAAAAGTAGATATTCACTCCATACAGCTGATGGTGGAGTTGGTGTTCAACCAAAGACCTGATTTACTGTCTGAACACACAAGAAAAGGCGTGACAGAGACAAGAGTCTTTGTAATGAACTCACAATGTTTCTAGAATTAACATCAGCTGATATACTCAATATCAATATTAGTATTTGCCTCAAAAATCTGAGCCCAGCTATAGTTTCAATGAGGGTTGTCTATTGAGCTTCTGCTTGGGAACTTTTCTCATCTGTTTAGCTATGATTACTTTTACTGCTCATAATTTACCTTAAAAATAAAACACAAAAGTGGTTTGAAGAGTCCTGTAAAAGGTTCTGTGGAAGGGCTGCTGGCTGAATCACCACCACTTTAAAAGGGATCTTTATTTCAAACGAAATGAGCAAATTACCATGCCACTGTACCTGAGCAGTCAGGCCAGAAACACCCAGTACGTGGGAAAGCCTGCAGGGGCCAGTGAGGTCCGGCTACACTGCTACAGCCAGGCTAACATCACATGAAAAATGAGCTGGTGTGGCAGACCTAGTCCTGAACCTTTGCTGGTCCTGCTGGGTGCTGGAGTGGCTCAGAGTCTCGGTGGCAGATTGCGCGGGGCAGCAGCGAGCAGACGGTCAACAATGGGCACCAGTGTGCATCTTCCATTAATCCCACAGCATTTACAGTAACCCAGCGGTGCCAGGCACAACGACCAATGACGGGCCAGACTGCCAGTCCAACGGCGCCACCCTGCTGCCCTCAACACATTCATCTTCCCACCGGGGAGGTTGAGACCGCCAGACAGACGCAGACAGCACAGACAGCGGTAAAGACAAAATGTGAAAGAAAAGGACAATGGGAAGGAGGGAGTAAAAGAAAGTAGGAATACACATGTAGAGAAGGAGAGGTTAAGAGGGATCAAAGGGTGAGGTAGAGAAAAAACACAGAGAGCAGGAGAGAGGAAGGGAAACATGAAGGAAAAAGGGAAAAAAAAAAAAAACTGACAAAGCAGCTCAGTCTTTTTATCACCCGCTGTAACTGATTAAGGAGGCCCCAGGATCTTGGCAGAGGTGCAGATGTAAGGCTGGAGGAGGGGGAGGAAGAGGAGGAGGAGCGGAGGCTGTGTCCACACCACTGCAGTATATCAGCCTGGGGACATCCAGCCAGTTCAACTAATCTTTACCACTGCGACCTCCCCTGACTCTGGAGAATTGGATCGTCTGGTGGGATTCACCTACCAAAGACAACTTCCCACCAGTCTCCCACCAACTCTGACCTACATTCCTCCTCCCAATTAGACCTGAGACTGACCTGAGCCAAATATCAGCATCTAGGCTATTTGTCCACAAATAATGTACAAGCAGTAATGTGCAGGTCAGTGCAGCAGCACAGGTAAAGAGCTCCACTGATCATACAAGTTAAGATCAGTTAAATAGTTTATGAACAGACAATGCCAGTTAACTAACTTGAGCCTCTAAGATGTTATATAGCCACCAGCCAGGGCTGCGACAAGGGCAGACGGCTGGGCCCACTCTCTGCCCACCAACACCGGACACACACTGTATATGTTGTGTGCGCTTCACCGCTGTCAAACATTTGGGCGCCCATGTTAACCCTAACCCTGCGTGACACGTGCGTCTCATGTGTTGCGGCACAGTACGATCTCAAGGTTTGCCAATTTACGCGTGAAACGCACGTCTAGCAGCAAAAATAGACAGAGAAAAGACCTGCTGATGTCATTTTGACATTTTACCAGCAATAATACACATAAGTGACCCTTTCCCCTATAGTCTCTGTGTCCCGGTGACAGACAAGAAAAATATATTATTTAAACATTTTAACAGCTGTGTTTTCTGTAAGAAATAGATCACAAATTGATTTAAAATGAAGAGAAATTGAACACCCATGTATCCAGTAAACTCTGCAGCAGATCAGCACACGCCAGAAGTTGTAAACAAGTTAGTTTCAAAGCAGCAGAAATAAACATGTTCACAGCCTGGTACAAAAACAGCGTCTATGTCTGTCAGATGTGTCGGAATAAACTGGAGTAACAACGTTCAGCCCAGGCATGTGGACGTTAACCTGCAGGGTAAGACTGCTGGTGTTAGGACTGCTCATACAACCCACACTCAAACAATATGACCAGCCAATATAATCTTTCATCCACAGGCACTAGTTTTCGTCCTTTTAGATCAGTCAGTCTGGATTTAAATTTCCATTTAGTCAACAGGAAAGTTAGTCATTCGGAACATCCCAATAGATCAGCTCATTTTGCACCTACTGATTTACAGCATATTCATAACAATTCATGAATCTTTCTCGAATATTCTCATGTTCAACAATGTGCAGACAAATAAAGTGTTTTCATTTCAGACTTTCAGACACATGGAGACACCACTGTGTATGTGACAAAGACAGACCTGATGGAGTAAGGACAGCTGAAGGGTTTTTCTCTGTCTCTCTGGTCTGCCTGCATCTGCAGCAGCCGTCCCATGACCTTTATCAGTCCCTGGGCGTTTCTGTTGACAGTTCAAGTCAAAAACAGGACACAGAGAGAGAGAAAGAGAGAAGGTCACGATCCAATCCAATGTCCACAAGTAAAATAAGACCTGGGTTGTGATAAACAGTGATGATCTCTTACTTTGTCCCTAAATTGTTTTTGCAGACAGTGCAATAAAGTTACAAAATGCATAGATACAGAATCAATCAACACAATAAAGTTTACAATTACAACAACAAGAGCCTCTCAAAGTAACACACAAAGGTTTAGAAGAAGACACAAACTGGTCTGAACGAGAATCAACTCTTATTGCTCAGCCACTTGTCCGCTGTCGACAGCATTTCCTTTTCCGTAAGAGCACTCTGTCTATCATGAGTTGTTTTTTTCCCCCAAATAATCAACTAACGTGCACTACGTCACCGGGTGTGAGACATGGCAAGTGACAGAAGCCTGGTTCAGGTTTTTGACACTGTGGCTGTGTAGCGATAACGTGTCATTTGTTCTCCTTTCTAGAGTTTACTGTGATCATTCGGTCTGTTGGTTGTTCACAGCATCTTTTCTACATGGTGCCGTCAGCGGCGACCACCTGTTTTCTGAAAGCGGCCGAGCAATACGAGTTGATTTTTGTTTAGACCAGTGGAAAGTTGGTGTTAAATCTGTGTGAAATGGAAATCTAGAAGCAGAGAGGTGAGATCAGTGAACACGCAAACACGATTATTTCTGTCTGAATTGTCATATAGTTTTTGCTGTAAACTATGATAATAATGAATTCAGCTCTGGGAAGTTGTCTGTTTTGTTTTATTTTAAATGCAGTGTCTCCTCTTTATTTCACATTTCCACTTCACTGTATCTAACTTGGCGCTCTCTAAAGAACATGTGAGCACATGGTCAGAGTGTGACCATGTGCACATTTATTATTTATACATCTGGTCCCAGGTGTGAGTGTGTTTTGTGTACCTGGCAGAGGGCAGGAGGTTGAGGACACTGTTGAGGACATAGTGCAGGTCTGCATGGCCCTGATCCACCAGCAGCACCACGGCGTCGCAGCAGGCTGAACGCACCAGAGCACAGTCACTGCAGCACTGCTGCCACAGAGTCTCCAACGCTGGGCCCTGGTCCACACCACCAACACAACAACCAAGGTTTACATCCAGGTTTAGCTTAAAGGCATCAAATGAATAACTCTTTACTGGCCAACATGCTGTAGGCTGCCCTCTATCTGTGTCTATTGGGTTGTTGATTAACCGCTTTGCATTTAAAGCTACTTAACTCTTTATACAAACCAAACAACTGCTGCTACTATCCGTTATTAAATGAGTTGTTGAAGTAAGAGTAACTAATCCTGGAAATGTTGCACAAGTTGGTCCAAATAAAAATGAAGAGCTGTATGAAATCATCACCTGTTTCCCACCTCAGAGTATTACTTTGATGAGTATCTCACCTGAAGGGACGACTGCTTGATTTGCCCATTTGGTCCTTTCTCCTTTAACACAGCAGCAATGAGGTTCCTCACTGTCTGGAAAACAAAACAACAGGATAAATGTACATTCAAGATGTTTAACTCGTCACAGCAGCCCGTGGTGACTCACAGCCTTCCAGGATTTGGTTTCTCTCTGTGTTTACCTAAAATCTGCTATATTTTGGATTACTTTGTAAACTGGATCGCTCAGAGAACAGTCTGCCGATCAGAAGAGAGGCTCTGAGTCTCACCAACCTGTTGGTACTAGAGCTCCAGAGCCCTGAGAGAGGAGATGTAAAACTACACTGAGATGGTTTTTTGAACAAAGCTGCATTAATGGATAATTCTGTTGTCTACAAGGCATAAATACAACGGTGAAGTTGACAAGGTCAATTTAGCTGTGTTAGCAAACACTTAACTACTTATACACCTAAGATTATTATTAAAATTTTAATATTTTATCAACTTAGAACCAATGGAACTTGCTACCAGAACACAACCCTGCCTGTGGCGTTACAGAGGAAATAGGAGCAGCATAACAACAACACAAGTTACACAAGTAAGCAAAACTAATTTCATGAGTCACCAGCTTACCTGTGCTTGTATAACAGGGTTGGGAAAATCAAACCGTGTCTTTAAACTCTCCATCACGTCTGCCGGTCATTCCTGAGAACAGACAGAAACAGCTACATTAGGAATAAAGCTGCAAGCAAAAATAAGGAGTCAAAGGAAGTGAAGGAATTTTGACTCCCGGCCGAGCTGCTTTTGGAACAAATCAAAACGATTTGAGGTTTGTAGGACGACCAATTGATTTATTTCGATTTCTTGAAGTTTGGAACATGAAACTTCTGGAAATTTTGACTGTTTATAATTATAATCCATGCCCACTTTTATCAGTCGTTGCCACATGTTATGCATCCATTGAGCCTCGATTGTGCAAACTGAATTTTGTACAAATTCATGCGGGGCATTACGAGACACTAACGTTTGCATTAGCGGCACCTCCTAGAGGCAGAACACCCCAAGACTGCGTAGTGAGGCTCAGACCTTTATCTGAACATTTTATCTTTAGTTTAGTTTAGTCCCAATCTCTTTAGCCAACTTTGATTTATAAGCATTAATGTCAAATTGAAGACAAAAGGTTTTAAAATGTGTAATCTCTGAATTTTGATGTGTCAATATTCCTTTGCTAACTTTTTGGCAGCAGCGTCTGTAAATGTTCCACATTTGATGAGAATTGGATGAACAGCCTCCGGTTTGTTGGGTTTTTTTTTTTTTTTTGTGCAAATGGCAGGAACGTGTGGTGTCTTTGAAGCAGAAGACCAGTGGAGCCAAGATGCCGGTGAACGCAGTCTGACATGACAAGTAAGTAATTTGAATCTTGGCCAAGATGTTTTTAGAATTTAAAAAAAAAAAAAAAAATTATTATTGTGCCACCCTGATTTGGCAAGTGGCATGTGTGCACCATTCTATACCTTCTGACATTTTCACTTCCATACCTCTACAGTTTCTGCTGCAGTACCATTTTTTACTGACAGAAAAATGAAAAAAAAAAAAAAAAAAAGACCACAAATAACCACTAAATGTGATTACAACCAGGTTCCCTGCTTGGACCAAGGAGCAACGTACCACGACGTCGCTCGTTGGTTATATTTGTTGTTTGCAATTTGGCCCTCGGCCATCTTGGTTTTTTGAAACTGGAATATGCACCATATCTGGAGGAGGTGGAGCAGAGGAGGAGTGAGGGGTGGACCTGACCTGCTCTGTACTCTGTCCTGATTGTCAGACAGAGACTGAGGCCATAAAAGTTTTAGGAGGCGTTTACTGACTTTAGTGGAGTCGCCGCTTGATGGTCGTTAGAAAGAAGCAGGTTTAAGGCCCTTCAACACAGACTTCACTTTTCAGACACGGAACATCCATCCACTGTTATATACAGACTATGGCTTGGACCCAGGGGGTAAATACTGTTGGTTTCTTCATTTCTGTCCTTTCACTCCCATTAAATCAATGTAAGACAGCACTATAAAGGAAGACTTTCAAAGGGGAAGCTCAGTGATGCCTTTTGTTGAACTCAAGAATATCACATGTCGGTGGTGCTGAAGTGATGCAGCCACCTGTTGCTTCATAGCACTAATGGAGCAGACACTCCAGAAAGAAGCACTGCTTGGAGGTATTCAGCAACTGACCCTTTGAAACGGATCCCTGCCATGAGTTATCAAATTATTGGCCTGCAGCCATGACATAATTTTGCATTAAATTATTCACAAGTCATCAATATACCCCCCCCCCCCCCCCTCCCCTATTCTCTAACAGCTGGCAAAGCAGATGAGTGGCTCATCTCGGGTTGTCTCATTAGGCCTGACAATAAAGTGCTCACCGGCCTGTACACCACAGCTGCTCACCTGAGTCAGGTGGCTTTTTATCTGCAAGGTTTCACTGTCGGGACGGTTCAACAGGGACGCCATTACTTTTCATTCACTTCTTTCCAGTCATCGATTTGTTGGTATTGACAGAAATGTGTCTGCAGCACAAGAATCAAAAGCTGTTGAACTTTGCTAATTTTAGAATTATTCTTTATTGAGCAAAGTAAAGAGTTTAGCTTCAAGCTCATCTTTAGACCAGATTTAAAGTTTGAAAATTCTGAAATTTTTGAAAAACATAGACATTTCTCCAAGTAAGAAATGTTTTTTTCTTCCATACAGTCAAAAGGTAGGATGTCCATGTCAAAAACTGAGCTCGAAAACCAGCCATGAGGACTTTTGTGATGTTCCTAAAGTCAACACCCATCGTCAGTGTTAATCTACTCTATTCTTATTCAGTTAAGTTCAGTTTTTTAAAGCTTCTTTTTTTAGATAACTTTTTCAGTTATTTTACTGGCATTAGAGAATTAGAAAGTGTCACTGCTGTTCGGTTGCTTCACTTGCTCAGGTGTTTCTTTTTGAGTCTTCCACACGGTTGAGCAGTTGAGTTGCTGAAACTGCAAATGTAACCTTTACTGCGTTTTATTTGTAATGTTTGGTGAGCCAATCAGAAGAGAGGCAGAGTCTCTCTTCTGATTGGCTCACACCTACAACACCTACCAAAGAGAAGACTGGGAGAGGAAATGTAAACCTCAAACACATTTTCTTATGGATATCAACGGTTTAAATAATAATAATAAAAAAAAAAAAGAAAACAGGAAAAATGATGAATATGGGACCTTTAATGAAATTATTTGACATTCTAAGTGACAAAAAGCCCACAGCATGCCTTTAATCAAGACCAGTTTTTGATCATTTGTGATGACTGGTTCCAGCTTTAGAAATATTAGTTTTTGTAAACTCAGTATCTTTTGAGTTTGGGGCTGCTGTTCATTCAAAATAGGCTATTTTAAAGAGGGGGGGGGGGGGCTGCATGAAAACATTAAGTAGTTTGGGTTTAAATGGGTTTATATCACTGATGTATATCACAATGGAGAATATTTCAATTCCTTTTCTCCAGCATCTTTGGGTTAAACTGTAAACTGATATACTGTTCTTACATTACCACACAAGGAATATGAGCCCACCCCACCCCCACCCCCTTCCCAAACACACAACCCAACCCCCCTGCTGTTATCTAAGTGATAAGCCAGTGTGCTGTGCTGTACTATCCACCAGCCTGCTCCTGCACACTCTACGCCGGCTCCCACAGCTTCACGGCTACATAAACAGGTAAGTGAGCTGCACCTGCCAACACTCAGCTTCGCTCCAGACCAACACCGAGCTGGATCGAGTGCGAACTTGCTGATGAAAATCGGAATGCTGCAGATTATGACATAGCTGCTGGCACTCCTCTGATACCCAGCACTCTTTAGCTTGATGGTCTTTAAAATGAACTAACAATGAGGAGTTTGACACGATGGTGGTGGAGGAAGTTTACTTTTCCGTGAAACTGATGAAAACAAGTCATTCAATGTTTGGTAGTTTTAGTTGGTGCCTATGATTTGGAAGAACCTGGCTACTTCTCTCTCAGTGGTCAGCGAAACCTTTAAAAGTTTATACACCAAACTGTTCCAGAGGTTTCTGCAGCATATTTACCTTAGAGCTAAACAATATGGGCTGGCCTGTAGTGCTAGGTCTGCATTAGCAATACAAGTGAGGACAATGCATGAACAGTGTTGAGCCAACAGTGCTTTAGAAATGACAGCACTGAGGCTTTACAGGGTGACACTGGCTGCTGCTGCAGAGTACACATGCCGGACAGCCACATGGGACTTTTAACGGCCTTTCAGGTGCTGCAGCACACATTCTTTCAAGGCCATGTTGAGAATCGTGGCAGCACAGAGCGCAGCCACATGAGCCTTGACAGGTTTTAATTCATCAGTTCAATCGGTCAGAAGAAAATTGATCGACAGCAGTCATCAATCAATCTATTAATACTCGAGCAAAGGTTTGTCACAGCTCTTCGGGGATAGGGGGTTGCCTCCGTTTCTCTTTCGCCGCTAGTGCTCTCAGGATAAGCTTCCCTGGCATCAGCAGAAGATGTGCTAGCATCCTCACCGCTGTTGCAAGGATGTGCACATCTAAAAGAAATGCTGAGATTTGAGTATGGCATTCAGTTGGAGAGCTTTTTTTGCACCTAGTTTAATGAGTGAGGTAGTGAGTCCAGGAGGGCTCTCTCCTTTCATATCAGAACTCAGAGGACCATAACAGGGAAAGTGGTTTCTGGCAAGTAAAGTTGCTGTAGAATTTAAAAAAATATTTTTTGATGCTATGAGCCTGACAGTGAAAACTGAAATGCAGGCAGTATCCAACTAATTAAAACTGCCCTGTAAAGTTTTTATCGACTGGTGGGACTATGGAGCAAGGTTTTAAACATAGCAAGCATGCACGCAAGCCAATGGATGGTAAGACACATCCCGATAGTAGCGCTGCACAATTGAATCACAATATGGCCGAGCACAATATCCAAACTGCAGGAGCTGCAATTACTTGATAAAAGGCAAAAAAGTGTCACCAAAGTGTTGCGCTGCTACATAGATGTCCTGTACTAAAAATTATATTCTCCAGATGTAGAGGTACACATTTGTTTGGTGCAAGACCCCCCCCCCATCCCCTCCTAAAAAAAACAAAAAAACATAATGATGGAAAAAAAAAAATTCTGTGAAAATAAAATGAAATCTTATCAATGTACCCAAAAAGGCAGAGACAAGACAACCGCTGGCTAGGTCCAGAAGAAAATGTATAAGAGGAAATGCACTCCACTAGTTCACGCATCAATCGATTTAGAGCCAATCATCACCGAGGCTAATTAGACCAAGTCTGCACTGAAACGGAAGTGTCAATGTGGCTTCATTTGCTCTGCAAAAATAGGTAACTGAAACCATTAGAAACGAAGATATTTAATTACTCGTCATGACTAATTACAACCCACTTCGTCCATGGTATCGTCTAATAATAGTCAGCTCAATACATGGCAGATAATATTTCCAA
Organism: Rachycentron canadum; assembly: GCA_038496675.1. Classification (NCBI taxonomy): domain Eukaryota; kingdom Metazoa; phylum Chordata; class Actinopteri; order Carangiformes; family Rachycentridae; genus Rachycentron; species Rachycentron canadum. The sequence goes on from CM076670.1 coordinate 15,341,442, forward strand.
CATGATGAAGCTATTCATACAACTGCTTCACTTTTCAGTCCCCGAAGCCTCCGTCCATGTTTATTCACAGTCCATGGTTTCATCACTGCACGGGATACCTGGTGCTGTACAACTCACACGAGCGTGACACTCGTATGTGCATGAGCCTGAAGAAAACAGACAGACAGATAGTTAAGGATTCCTCTCCCTGATTCAGACTCATCCGGGCCTATGTGGAGCGCTCTCGTTCTCAAGGTTTTAAAATGCAAACAGCAGTCATTTATCAAGTGCAAAGAGCTGGAGGCCTGGCCACCCTGAGGATCCCCTGCAGCACAGAGATTCTGGTCAGGCAGGTGTGTACAGACCTGTAGCAGAGCGAGTCTACCAGAGCACCAAGTGTAGAGATGACCGTTGCTGTGATAAACATCATCTCATGCTGCGGGCTGCAGCAGTGCATCACCCTGGTCACTAGATTATTTGATGCTGCCTTACTCGCCCACGATATTAAACATTACTTCGGATTTATCAATCCTCTCCCAGCTGGCCTTTACATCAGCATGATGTTGCTGTTTCTCATGATGACGATTACACAAGCAAGACATTTATTATTATGTTGACATTTACTCCCCCCCCCCCCGCAAACCATGACGTTTGGTACATTGTATCTATGCCGAATTAAAGAACACTTCCTGCTTTGACATATTATTCTTCCAAATGCGTTTTGCGCAATCCAGTATTTTGCAAATAAGTGAGTGTGGGGTTAAGTTGACTGATATTATAACTGGGTTTCCTCTAGCGTGTGCTCTCGAGCTAGCCGCGGTCCTGGTACTGGCTACGTGTCTCACATAACAAACCGGCCACAGAAAACTTAAACACAAACCTGTGTTGAACGAAAAGCGTTGGCACCCAGTGAGAATTGTGATGGGATGAAATATAAAACAGGTAACACATGAAGTTAGCTGAGCGGGCTAAGCGAAGCTACGTAACGGTCACCAACACGAGCTAAAGCTAAACTGTCCCGTCTGTCCATTCGTAACATTAAAGTAAATTCAAGTATACTGTAAGTACAGCGCAGCAGGCAGGCAGGCAGGCAGACTGACTGACTAACAGCCTGGCTTCAAAGTTGGTGAAAGCTTGAACGTGTTGCTGAACAAACTTTACCTCATTAACTCAGCGTCCTGCAAACCGGCATGTAACTACGGTGTGGCTCGAGGACCAAAATTGGTAGATTCGAGCCTGGCACGCACCGCGCTCTGTCCAGTCACCGTGTATCAGGCTTTATGTGCCGGTGGGAAACTTTCAGATATTACATAGCTCAGCGTTATCAGCCGGGTTAATAATTGCCTCATATAAGTGGGTGTATGGCTGAGTTGGGCATCAGGCTGGTGGCTGTCTATTTTACATTTCGCCATGTCAGTCAGTCCCATCCAGACGAGATTTCCTTTTCCAGGGAGACCTGAGTGTGTGTCTTCAAACTGTCCCCCCAGGAAATTTTGAGCATCACACATATTACTTCTTGCATTGTGGGGAATTTTTTTTTTTTTTTATGCATTATGATTTCCCTATGTGAAAATAAGAGCTAATATTGGATGTTAAGTTTGTAAGGAATTGTTTTTTTGCTTTTTTGTCAAAAGATGGATGGATCCTGTCAGTTTGATGTTTGAGTTTGTGATGCTCTATAGTCAAACTTTAAAAACCCATTCACTACAAATGTGCAGACTACAAATACTACATTATTCTCATACAAGTAAATAATAGGAAAAGTGGCCAAACGCTGCCATTTTTACACAATATAAAGCAAATGTTCACATCTATGGAGTTCTAATTATTATTATTCTAATTATCATTATTTTGATTCATCTGGAGACAGTGGCTTATCAACCTTCTTATTGGGTTTCAATTGTAGTCTTTGCTCTACAGTATACTGTAAATGTTGTCTTTTAAGTTTGTTTGTTAAAAGTCGGGTGCAAATGATTTGTTGTCACAATAATAATATTAATACAATTTTAACATCTCATAGAAACTATTCAAACACGTTTCAAGCAGTAAGTAAGTGGCTGTAGACAACATGGTGAACCTCCTCAAGTGGCAGCGACACAGTTGACAGGAAATCACATCATCTCTGTAGTGGAAGTTGACTTCCTTGCCATAAATGGATTAAAAACTATATGTAATACAAATATTTTTGGGAAGTCATTTAATCATCTGTAAAAGTCTTTATATAATATTTTAAATTAAAGGCATCATTTATTAGAATTGTATAACGTGTTAATCACTTTAATTCCTTTACCGTTGCCAGTGTGTGAACGGATTGTAACACATTTTGAGACCTTCAACCTTCTTGTGTGTCTATAACAGCATTTGGACTGATTTCTGTGCAACAGGCCCTCAAGTCACTTCCTTCCCCCACAGCACCAACAGCGTGCAACAGTAGTTAACTTTCAATGCGCTTTAAAATGCCACAAAACCCGGAGCAACCTGTAAAAATCCATATTTGTGTGTGTATAAAGTGAATCCATATTCTACATGTTATTAATCTCATAAATATTATTCGTAATATGATATTCAGAAACAGAGATTACACACACTGGTGTGTTCTGTCTCATGAGAGCTTAACAACACTGGTGAAGTACAGATGTTCCTGAAATTCAATTTTTTTTTTTTTTTAAGAAAATGTACTGCATTAATATCCAAATGAAACCTTATTCTTAAGAAATCATTACATCCATCATTGTTTTGAGAAGAAAAGGAAATGGCTTTGATCTACTTCTAACTTTGACACTGTCCATTATGGAAACATTTATTTAAATAGGAAAAGGAAATCGTATTTTTGTAACGTGAGCTCATAATGTTATTACATTTGGTTGTAATTGTCAATAAACATAATAGCAGCTGTATGTATCACAGAATGATGTAGCACTATTCCCTCCTGCCACTGCCATACTCATCCATTAAATCAGCAGAAACTCCTCTCTAGAGCCAATCATTCTGAAATAAAGAGTTCCTCTAGTATCAAACAGACCCGTTCTTCCTTCGTAGCATTGTGTAGAGTGAAACTACGCTCACTGCGAGTGTTTTCCATGTGCTAATACCTGCAGATGATAAACTGATAAAGAGCCATTCTGAAGGGGTTTCCCCCGGGACCTGAAGGCAACACAATTACAGGAAGGTTGCGGCCGCCTGATTGGAGGTCCGTGTGTCTGCCGTTCTGTTATTGGCCTTTTCCGTCTCGTGCTAAGGCTTGGCCCCAGCGGGTACACCAAGCTGCGCGTGCGCTCTGCCCCTCAAAGCCGTGAAGGTTGCGGCGTTGAGTCGGAAAGAAGACGGAAATGGTAAGATTCTGCGTTCAAAATAAAAAAAAAAAAAAGGATCGAGCGTTAAAGTCATTTGCCGCGGCAAGAAGCTGCATCATGCCTTATTCAGATTCATATTCAGTTTCTAGAAAGACTTAAAATGTTGCTCATAAACATGGTCACCATCAGAGAGCACATGTTAGCAAGATCTGGCCATTTTGAAAAGAAGACAAAAGAGTAGAACATCAAGTTACATTACAAACCAGCAGCACTGAACAACTGCTTTGATTGGCAGATTATGATAAGTAATAAAAAGAAAAATGAAAGCTGTTATAGATTTATTGACCATTATTGGCCCTACAAGGAACTGATATAAATAGATTTTTTTTTTTTTTTTTTAAAAACCAATGATAAACAGTGTGAAGTTACCTGAAAAATATGTTACAAGACTAGAAGATTAAGGTTTGACCACCCTGGGGCCCATGGAGGTCTGAATCCAACTACCATAGACATTACAAATTGTGATAGTTTGGTGAAATTCTGCAAAAGTGCCACCATCTTCTCAGTAATGTTTTATGTAGCATAAAATAGTCATGGTAGTGACCCAGGTTTGAATTATTTTTTGGGATGATTCCGGCATTTTTAGGCTAAATGTAAATTTGACTACTATTAGGTCACCAATACATAAAAAGAACAAATTAAGTATTTAGCCAAATCATATTCCTAGGTGGTTTAAAAGTGTGCTTTCAAACCAACTATAGATCTGCATTTTGGGGAAATTTTTAATATTTATGCAAAAAAAAAAAAAAAAAACTAAACAAAAAACTAAACATTTTGAAGACATGAATTTAGGTGAATTTCATGAGGATTAAGTGGCGATTTGGATTTGAGACTCCCATAATAAGTCTTCTTTTGGTATCCATGGCGCATCGTTACTGCAAGGGCTTTATTTTGAAATTCCACAGCGGAAAGTCTGTCGCTTATTACAGGCTATTGACAGCCGGCGAGCCTTTGAAAGTCTTGAGTCTGACTTCAGTCCAGGAGAGACCATGTCCGCCGTCATAGGCAAACTGCACTCACCTCTGCTCTCATTTAAAACTAATTCTCCATGAAATAACAGTAACGCGCGGCCTGAAGGATGGCCAACTCGGTGAGTAGCCTGTGGGAGGATTCACCCGCCTGTCCGGTCTAACGGAGCACGTTTGGACGTTTTGCTGTTTTGTCACACCGGAGGAGTCGGTGGCTTTTCAGTCCGTAACGAGGATTTTCAAGCCGTGCAGCTAGCTAGAGCCGATACGTGCCGCTATTCCCGAATGAGCATTGTAATACAGAATTCCCATGAAAAACCTCGCACTTTTGATATTTTTCCGCACGCCGCCTTAAATGCACATTTCGCTTATGCGTAAATGAAACAGTTACGCCCGCATTTTAATTCGGCGTAACGTTACACACAATGCATAAAGTAATATTTTTTGATTCGGGTAAGATGTCAACTTTCTCGAGGGGGTTTCTTGTGATCCTCCTTCCATTATCTTCGCACGGCCGTGTAACATTATGCAGTTGGAGCAGATTTCAGTAGGTTAAAGTGCGTGGAAACGTGTGGTGCTTCAAGCATGGTAGTTATTCAGCATTCACATGAAGGCTTTAGCTGACAGGGAAAAAAAAAAAAAAGGAAAAAAAAAAAAATCGCAAGTCAGGTTCTCTCTAATGTGTCGGTCTGTTGAAGAGCAGTGGCATTAAATTAGAACATTTTTGAATGGAGTTCTCCTCGCAGGAGTCCAGCACAGAAAGGTTGATTTTAACGTCGGCACGGGGCTTTGTAATTGCTCCCTAAACTGTGATGAACATTTTCAGACTCCGTCAAACACGTGTACACATCAGGTTTTTTTTTTTTTTGTTTTGTTTTGTTTTTTTGAATTTGAGCAGTAACCCAACATCATTGTGTTTCACAGGGTGCTGTTCAGGTGAAACTAGAACTTGGTCACCGTGCCCAAGTCAGAAAGAAACCCACTGTGGAAGGCTTTACCCACGACTGGATGGTGTTTGTCCGAGGACCTGAGCACAGCAACATTCAGCACTTTGTGGAGAAAGTAGTTTTTCACCTGCACGAAAGCTTCCCCAAACCAAAAAGAGGTAAAAAAAAAAAAAAAAAAGAAGAAGCCTTTTATTTCTACTGTGTTTGGAGTTTTCTTCTGCCGTGGTTCTTCGGGGCAGCCTGGCTTCATGTGTCCTGAGACAAACCCTCCTATCAGCACACGTCCACGTTGTGCCCTTGATCGAGCCGTGGAGTCTGTAGCTTGACTCTGACCTCTGACACCATGGAGGGCTGCAGAAAAAAAGTGAATTCTTCCATGTGTTTTTAAGCATCTCTATGCTGCGCTGAAATGGCTCAAATGTTGGTGTTGATGCATTTAATGTCCCGCTGCGAATTGTTACTGTAATGTATCAGCAAATGACTGAATTTATTGTGTGCTTCTCTCCGTAATTCTCAGAGGACTGAATGGGGAAGGTTGGAAATAATGTGTAATGATGCAAGATGCGTTGTGCCATATGTTGTGCTGATGTCTTTTCGGAGCATTTCAGTTTTCCTTCTGAGTGTCGCTGCATGTACACGTGTTGGTTTGAACCCCTGCCAGACAGAGGTAATCGCATGCAAGTGTTGCTTTTGGACGTGAAACAGACGGAGCTTGTATGTAAGAGCTGCCTGGTTTTGTGGGGTGGGGGGTGGGGGGGTTGTGGGGTAAGTATAGAGACAAAGCAGCGACAGGTATAACTTGTGGATATTTGCTTGCCGTTTGTTGGTTGCAGGCCTGCAGGCGCTCAGCTCCTACAAGCCTGAAATACAAGTATTGCCAATAAGGAAGGTTAGTCTGATAACTGCTTTTCATCATGAACTCAGCTGTGCGGTCTCCCCACCACAACATGCACACACATACTGTAAGGCTGAGCAATACCAGTAACCTTGCAGGTTCCTTGTGAGTCAAACTGTGCAGAATTAGTTCCTGTAATTTATCATTAATATCTGTGAAAAGTAAAGTTCATTACATAATGTAATGAACTTTATCCAATGCTGCGATCCAGGATTCTGTTTGCAGTCAAACGTGACAAAGAAGAGAGAAGACGTGAGAAGTTTGGTGGAAAGGTGTCGTTTGAAAACTGATCCGTCGACCATCAGAATAGCTGCAGATGTGTTTATTGCTGATCTGAACATGCTCGGACGTTCATGCCGACTGTCTTTACTCACCAAGGCTTTAAATCTGCTGTCCAAAATGGTGTCCCACCGTTTCATAGGAATGACTGTGTTGCTTGGGGCCTCACGTCTTTGTGGTCCGTCCTGCTTTGTTTATGCGAGTCCTGATAGAGCGGAGATCAGTTCAAATATCTTGTGGTGGAGGATTTCTGACCCATCTCAGCCTTTTGGGAGTTACAGGATTGTCTGGTACTCGGCATCAGTCCAGTGTCGGTTCCTCACATTGTAGCTCAAGCAATGACAAAGAACGGGAATATTAAGTTTGACTCCACTCTGCTGTACAGTGATGTATCAAAGTCATTTTCTTCCTTTTGATTGAAAGTCTGCTGTCAGTGGTGATCACCTGCAGGCACTCACAAAGTACTGCTCTTTGTTCCCTGGTTCAGTGTAACGTGCATTTTCATTACAACAGACTGATGCTTGTGGACTTCCGGTATCAGCACGGCAGCATAGAAAGGAGCTCTTGCGTCAGTAGAAATAAAACCCTGTAATTCAACTAAAACTGTAGAGCCACGTCACAGGCAAAGTGCTGCAAATGGGAAAAGAAGGGAAAGCAAAAAAAAGTGAAAATGACAACCTGTTCTGTCGGCTTCCTCTAAATGAGAGCTGAGGGAGGTGGTGGCTGAACTCGGTTCCTTAAATCAGATATGAAAAAAAATTTTGCAACTGGACGAGTGAGCAACAGCAAGGTGGAGGAGGTGAGCAAATGTTTGGGAGACACGGAGAGGAACATTGGACATTGGAGGCAAAGATGTCTCATTCAAAAGTCACTCAGGGCCAAAATCAAGAATGTTCTCAATGCAACAATATAGAGAAGACGTGTTTCAGTTTGAACATTGCAGGCCAGCGTCGGCAGCAAGGAGCTCAGCTGCTTCACCTTTTAATGTTCACAGTTGTGGGGGAAAACTTCCAGGAAAATATCTACATCCAAGACAGGCGAGTGTTCACGATTATGGCGAGAACGCACAGCAGAGCAGGAAGGAAGACTGACTGGCTCAGGCTGAGCTAGTAAAAGGGACATGCTTCCAAAGCACCGTTTAATTCAGCTGTGGCAGCATACAGCAGTGCACAGGAAGCCTCTGCACATTTAAGAAGGTGGGACCTGAACATGGGACCATTACTGGTGAGCAGATCCAATGACATCGCCATGGAAACCCTCACCGGAATTTAGCTGTGGATGCAACGGGGACGCGGCGACTCGGAGGGCATACACAAGAAGCTCGAGCAGTTACAGTGGCCGGAGAGCGCGGGTGTCACAATGGATGTGTTGTGCTTTGGCTCGTGTGAGACATTCTGCCATGTTCCCCCCTTTCTGAGGTCCAACTCTTTGTTTAAATGAACACGTCCGAGTCCATAGGCACCAAGAGGCCGAGTGTGGTACCAAGGATGCTAACGGCTGGCCGATCCCATCCTTTTGTGTTGCGTTACTCACCTGTCCCCCTTTTGTAAGTCCGAGGTCCCTAGTGACAAGGAGCCACTCAGACTCCCACATTTCATTATAAATTCTGTGACTGTTCTAAACTGCTCCTTTTCTTAGTTGAGGCCTGGGTACAGGGAATGATGAAGAGGCATGATTACAACATAGAATTGTTGAATTTTAACTGTAAACAAACCCATTTAAAAAAAAAAAAAAAAAAAAATCTGTTACTTTTTGGTGAAAAATATGGAAAATAAGAAACTGAAGAAAATGGACTTTAAAAGTTCATTTTTCTCCTCAGACAGAAGAGGAAAACGAGGGGAGGTGTAATGCTGATTTCAAATTCTGTTTGCTTTCAACTTGTCTCAGAACATAAAGGCCAGGAGGGTAAATTTGTTATAGCAAAGGGCAAACAGGGAATAAAGCAGAGGCACATATGCACCCCCAGGCCGTGATATCACCTTCCTCAGGAAGATGTTCAGCCCGAGCGCTTCAGAACCTTTTTATAGACACTGAGGCCCAGATTAGACAGAAATAGTCATTTATATATATATATATATATATAATTGCAGGAATTGGAAATTATTAATATGTGCTGGTACCTACCACTGATTTGAAAATGAATAAACTGTCGAGTCAGACATGGCATTTACATAGGACTTCATGTTTGAGAGATTGTCATAAAGGGAGAGAGTGAGACCTTTCTGATCATTCTGGATTAAACCTGAAATTAAATGTAGATGGAAGGCCAAAGACTGTTCTGTGGAGGCTAAAGACTGAATAGTAATGCATTTAAAAAAGAAATGGCTGAACTAAAAATGTACCTGGAACATAATGATAATGGAGAGGTCGATCCAGTCATTCTCTGGGATGCAGCCAAAGCTTTTCTCAGAGGAAAAATCAAAGTCAAAAAGCTGTTAGACCTGGAAGAACAACTGAAGAACTGAGTGAACTCCGTTCAAAGTTTAGAAAGACCCCTCTGTACTTGAGCAAATGAGGAGATAAAAGACCCAATTCTCAGTGATGAAGTTGAGAAAAAGTTTGGATCCGTGACGCAAAGGTGAAACAGGAAGGCAGCCAGGATAACTACTACATTGGAAGGAATGCAAATAGTTCGAAACGCACTATAAATCACGATACGCACACCCAGACGGACGAACAATCCCAACGATTCCTGGCCTCATCTGACCTGCCTTCCACCCCTAAGACCAACATGAAAAACCTGCATCTGAAACCTCAATAGAGGAAATTGATAGCGTAATTTCAGGCCTCAGTGCAAATAAATCCTCAGGCTGGGGTGGACTCCCTCCAAAATGGAGAGAACCATCGCTCTTCTTACTAAAAGCCTCTTTTAATTCCACCCTGAATGACGGGGCCCTCCCACCAGGAAGCACTTCTAGGGAAAGGTTAGATGGACTGCAAAGGATATGGACCAATCGGTGTTTTAAATACAGATTATGAACCATAGGCACCCAGTGGACACAGTAATTGCTTTCTTGATAGATGAGGACCAGACAGGCTTTATAAGGAGTAGGAAAACAGGAGAGTCTTTCATGTTATCAATCACAAAAGAAAATCAATGCTGAAAAGGCGCCCGACTCCATTTAAGACGTTTATTTCAAGCTCCTCAGATTGGACTGTTGACTTTGGTGAAGATGAGTAGTGTGAACATAAATTCTACACCACAATATGTTGGGATAATGACATTCACAGGGCGTGGAGGTTCTGCCACTTCTTGGCTAAATGTGTGACTAACTGAAATAGCTGAAAATTGTCTGCTTTTTTTTTTTTCTGTGTGGGATGAGAAACACTTTTTAAATCAGTATTGTAAACAAAAGTTCCAGCAAAAGACCCAGGGCCTTTTTACCAACTACAGAGCCTGTTTTGCCTGTGTGTTGCCTGGAGGTTGCTGGATCTATGTTTAGTTCCTGCTTTACTGCTCCTTTGACTCAAACGTGGTACTTGCTGAAGAACTCTTTCAGTAGTTCCTGTATGCAACATCCTGGGACTGTTTGGGGGAAATTGGCCCTTAATGCGTGCCCGTCGCATCACGTCCTCAACATGTGAAAATGATCTTTCTGAGCTCCTGGGAGCACCCGAATGCTCCGATAGTCTAATGTGGCGAATATAACCAACTCAGGAACTGATGCACTTCAAAGCTATCCAAAGTTTTGAGTCACGGCAAGTGGCACAGAAAGTTCATTTACCCCAGAGCCTGTAAGCAGTCTATCTCTCTATCAAACTCCTCTGTCTGCTGATATGGAGCCTTCAGCGCTTTATGTTTCTCTTAAAAGGCCTTTGATTACAGGGAACCAAATGAGTTTTGGCATCCGCACACAGCATCCCTCTCCCAGCTCCTCAGCTCCAGCCCAGTCTTTAGAAATGTGAGATTTGGCCGGAGGACTTTGGTTTGAAGCCCAGCAGGAGAAAACTTAACCTTCATGGTGACATATGCCATGAGATCTTTCCAGTGCCGGTGAAGTCTTTGTTGCCTCTGTGTTTTTACATGGTGACAAATTGCGAGCCAAAGGGCCTCCTGATCTGTTGGGCTGTGTTTCAACAGACCTGGGTGTAACAGATCACAGAGGAGGACTGTGTTTTTTCAGTTGTTAAAACTACTTAAGAGGATCTAGTGTTTTCTTCCATTGAAACTATCGTTGCTCGCCCACTGTCCTCCTGGCTCGCTCAGTGGGGTCAGATGTTTACATCTTGTGAACTGTAGCCGTGATTAGAACAAGTGAAATGGCACCAGCTGATTTGGATGCTGATGTCTCTGTTGAGGCAGCATCTGTGGGGTGGGGGGGGGTTGGTAATGAATTTTCCATAGTGAACCATATTCTTTCTGCTGAACACATGCAAATATGGGACAGAGAGAGAGCAGTTTTCCCATTTGCAAAAATGGAAATCAACAAAGGTTGTGGATAATGATCTGGGACCATCTGTCCAGGTCAGGTTTTAGGTCTGGTGCCATTTTGGGGTTCAACCAGACAAACTGAAGCTTGATATAAATTGGAGCTTAACAGTTAACCAATCAATGGATTGACAAAAATATTCAGCATCTGTTTTGATAATCAATGAACTGTTCAAGTGCTTCTTTAAGCAAAGTGCCAAATGTTTCCTCATTAAAGCGTCTTGTTTTTGAGGAGCAGCTGTTGATGAACTGATTCATTGATTCTTCAAGTTAAGAGAAATTTATTTGACAACTATTTTAGTGATCAGTTAATTGTCATGTTATTCCCAGTGGTATCAGTTTGGTAAATGATATAATAATCATTTTCTGCTTTATGACAGTAAATAGTAGAACTCTTGGTGAGTCAAAACAAGAAAACTAAATAATTCAACGCCTTTGGTGACTTTTGTCCTGATGATACCACTGACAGATAACTGACATTTATTTTACCTTCACTTTATTGTAATCTACAAAAATATTTGCTGTTTTTTTTTTGTTTTCTGTGATTTGTACAATTATCTTCATTAGTCCTGCAGTCACTGGATCAGACAAGTAATCTGAATACAACATTAACAATGTTATTATTTATCTCCGTTAACGCTGACTGAATGTTTACTGTAAACGTTGTGTATTGGATTAAATGATAAATCATATCGTGATTTCAGTTGGAAAAGTCTAAAAATACTTTGACACATTTTAATTTGACTTCAAACAAATTGTGGCCTCTGTGACTTGGGTGTTGCACTTGGCCATGTTGTGATTTCGATTAATCATCATACAGCTCTAAAACGAAGAAGTGTTTCCTGTCACAGCTCTCGCCAGCTCTTATTTGATTGGCTGTTGACGCAGTAACAACCAACCATCTTGGATATAGCTCAGGTCTACGAACAGCCTCACCACACAGCTGCCTGCACCACGGACGCCTACTCTCTCTTTTTTCCCTCTGTTTAATTCAGTCCATTGTCTAGCTGTTGAGGGCTAGTCTCCTATTTCTAGAGGGAAGTTTTTCACTCACCTGAATGTCTCACATAGCGACTCAGCATCTGCTCTAAAATAAAATGGGAGGCATTTAAATGCGTCATGAGCAAAGAGTAAAGCTATCAAAAGGAGCTGAGTTCTGTGTGCCAGGTTTTATCTATAGATAATAATTTTTTACTTTTATGGACAGCAGGAGTATTTGTGGAGCGTCAAGAAAGTAGCTGTGATTGGTTTCATACTGTGTCGCCTTGGAAACCTGATATTGAGTGTGCGGAGTGGGTTGGTGCAGGGAGGAAAGAGCCCATTTCAAACTAAATGGACTGGAACATCGTTTTTACTTCTCCCCGTTTCTCCTGGTTTGTGAAGGCGGTTGTGACTGATGCTTTCTTAATGCTTGAATTTATTGTTTTTTTCATCACGTCATTGATCCGAAAAAGAAAATTGAATCCCTAAAACTTTTGCCCTGACACAGAGGCTCTGTGTGCTGAGGCGCCTCCACCTGGATGTAGCCTTACATAAGGGACTGCAGCATTAGATGAGGGAGGTCAGGTGTGTGAAGCTTTGCATCATGATTCTGCAGCAGGAAAGTGTTTTGTTATGTGAAGCGGGGCTCCCCGATGGCCTGTCAGGATTTCAAAGACAAGGTGGAAAGGGAAAGGAGGGAGCCACGATCACATTTCAAAGTCTCTGAAATCCATCTCTGCCACTTGGCTCATGTGCAGGTTTGATTTTTGTTTAGATTTGGGTCAGTCGTGTTTTATTTGCTCCTGTAAGGTGCTGACGACAGGTGGGCTCATGTGGCACGCTGAAACAGCTTTTTTCCCCACATCAGATGTTTCCTTATTGCTCAGACTGTTCGTCTTATCAACGTGTCATCACCTTTATGAATCTCTGTGCACATCTGAGGTGCCAGCGGTCGAGGTAAAGTGATGGCTTCCTCCCACACTCAGTGATTTGTCGTGCAGCCCAGAGAAGTTGCCAGACGCACATTAAGATTAATGACGAACCAGTCAGTAAAGCTGCCACCGCGCTTCATTATTGCCATGCGGTCAACGGGCCAGCGTTGAGGCGTTGCCATGGAGACGGGCCAAATGGCAATGCCGTTTGAACAAATGGAGGTAAGAGAAGCTCTTTGGAACCAGTGAAGGGGGTGCTGCTATTTTGCCAATAGGCAGCAGCGGCTCATGCTGCTTAAGCACCTCATTTGGAGCCTCGGCTGTCGTTTAATCTACTCTGGAGATGGCATCTCTTCAGAGGTGTTTGTGATATTTCAGAGGATTGTCACTTTAATGGAAAGATGTAAGACAGTGAAATGGGCCGGCACGGCGGAAAGAGTCTGAGTCTGTGCAAAGCAGGCAGGAGACCTCCATGTGGTCTTTGATGATTGCAGGTCTAGGTTCTATATCAGTACTGTATCAAAGGCCTCAGTCGCAGAGCTCACAGCCTGTTTTCAGAAACTGAGCCTGAAAACCAGCTGTCAGGACTTCCGAACTTTGTGATGTCACTGCCCTCAGCCACGCCCCAGGCCCCAACCATCCAGCCTTGCAGGATGTGGTTTCTCTGAGTTTACCTGAGAGCTGCTATATTATATTAGATCACTCAGATAACACTGGCTGATCGACTTGTTCTCTCTCGAACTCCAGGGAGCTCTAGTAGATTTGTGGTTCTTAAAACCTTAAATATATCTTCTTGTCTTTTTAAGGTGCTTTTTGTTACAGGGCTAAATATTTGAAGCCAACAGAGGGTGTGGATTTGTTCTAGTTTGCCTGGTCTGGCTCTGTAATCATGGCCAGTTTAACCAAACCAGACCTCTGATGTTACAGTGCTGTACCAGTCAGTTAGGGAATTAGATCTTTAGGATTAAACATTATTAACATCATAAATCAGGAAGTGGCTGTGGCTTGGCATGTGACTCTGTTTTGGTTTTGGGATTTGGTGTCTTTTCTTCTCAGCAGGAGAAATGAAAAAAGAGGTGGAAGAGAACCTGTTTATCATTTATTTTAAGAAATGAAAACATGAATTCACCCACGGCTGCAGCTTGTGCTCATTTATACAGGGCAGTGTGTAATTCCTGCATGACTGCAGCTCGTGCTTATGTATACAAGGCTGTGGATAATTCCTAGATGACTTCAGGAACTGCTTGTTTATACAGGGAAGTGTATAATTCCTGGATGACTGTGGCTTATGTTCATAAGTATACAAGGCACTGAATGACACTGGGACAACTGCAGCTTGTAATTATTTATACAGGATAGTGGCTAATTCCTGGATGATGACAGCTATTATTCATATAATTCCTGGACATCTGGAGCAGTTGATACAGAACAGACCCAAATAACTGATGCACACATGAACATTACAGCAAGGTTCAAACATGACAGTAAACTCATTTGGGTGATTCCATCTTAAATGGGTCGCCATGTTTGATTGTTTGCGTTTAAAGATTCACATTCATCTGTGGTTAGAAATGATTATCTTTATGATCATGTATCCATTGTGTTACGACAGAACTTGCCCCATCGTGTATGCTGTCTGATGAACAGTTTAGGGAACTGTCTGTGCTGCTTTTCTCAGGTGGAAAGGACTTTTTCTTTTGAAAGACTCCTACATGTCTTCTGAAAAATCCCAATCAGTCAGCCGTTTTCTCTGCCAGGCTTCTCCGGCTGCATTTTCAGGTGCGGTGTCTAATTTACCTCAAAGCTGCTGCTGAAAGTTGGAAAGTTGGAGCTATCTGAAGCTTCAGTTTTATACCTCCAGTTCTGGGCGTTTTGAAGACTTGAAATGAAACTCAACAACAATAGTTGAGGGTGAAGAGTATCCCCTTTCCTTATGTTAGCCAGATTGGCGACAGTATAAGCCCTTCACAGTGTACACATTGCACACACCCACAGATTGATGCCTTAATGATTGGGCCAACATGTTAGCCTCTGGCTATCTCCTGGGCTCCTTGGAACGCTTGCATGAAACCTTTTAACTCCCCTCATCCTCCACTCCTGCTTAATTTGTGGCTTGTGTGCACATACCACATAAGTCAAGTCACTGCAGTGACCTATACATAAGATACAGATCCTCAGGCTGAAATATGTCTCAGAAGCTGTAGCGCTTTCCTTCCCTCTTTGCTGTGGCTTTGCTAATGTGATCTCTGAGCTGTGCTGATAGCAGCATTGACGTCCTCACAGGACACGAAGGAAGCCTTTCTGCACGTGTGCTTTCTTCTGTCCTCGGCCTCAGTAGTTTTTAAAACGCAAACTCTGTTTGTGACTTTTTACAGTTAAGGATGAAACGTGTCAAGTCAGTTAACTGTGCACTTCTCTTCTGTAACGCACTCTGCTTTTCTGCAAGTAATTACACTAGAATACTTCTTCAATTCATTTTCATGCATGCACGTATGCTTGCTAGGAACACTTAGAGCAGCCACTGTCTCCTAGTGCTGTGTCTTTGTGTCTTGAAATGTGCAAAGATTTTTTTAAAGATAATTAGTCCTCAGATGTTCTTCAAACCAGGTCACACTTTAACCTAAGCCAAAGATGATTTTTTTTTCCCTTCTCAAATTTTTTAAATGTACTTTTGATTGATTACGTTAAAATAAAGACAGTCAATACTGTCAAAGTTCTCAGAGGAAAATGTTTTCAAATATTTACAATTAGTGCTGAAGTTCTCCTTTCTGGGTGTCAAGAAAAAGAACTGAGGCTGAGTGAGGGGAAAATGACTTCATGGTTTTGAGGTCGTCTCCATAATAAGTGAGCAGCTCAATTTGCTGAGTAAAGGTGCAGTTGAAAGTGGAAAAAAAAATCTTTCAAGCGATCTTGGGTCTGTGAAATGTGTATATAGCGGTTTTTCAGTTTTTAAGACAAAGCCTTATGTAGAATGGCACTCAGGGCGTACCTCCACTGAAAATGTTAAATCTTTTATCTTGCCATTGTAAAAAAAAAAAAAAAAAAATTCCTGGCTCTGTCTTTAACCAGATCTGCACCACAGTTTGGTGGGTTCTGCCCTGGCCTGTGCCCATGCCGCACTAACGTTGGCTCAGTGTTTTCTGCGTAATGCTGTGGACAAACTAAGAAACGAAAGAACACGGGCGAAAGCATCACCCATCATTTTTAACACGTTAACATCGGTGAGGTGGAGACTGCACGGTGGGACTGGGAAAGAAATAACCCTGGACTTATCTTGTGGGACTGTCCCAAACCCTAATGACAGACTCACAGAAGGGCCTTGACAGGGAGACCGACAGGGCTGGTAAAAATGATGTTTTCATGGGACACGGCCCAGTGGGATTTGTCCCAGTTTTCCTGGTGGCCAGTGATACTGTTGTGATGAGGCCTCAGAGCATTGAGAGGCAGACAGATGTGGAGGTTGCTCCAGTAGCAGCAGCTGTAGTAGCAGGAGAGTCGTGTGTATCACTGGCTGCAGCTGGAGTGCTGTCATGTCTGCATGTTAGCTTAGCAGCAGCAAGTACAGAAGTAGTGGACTGTCCTTTTTGTTCTGTATCATGGTGCAAAGCTTGCCAGCACCTTACTTTTATTTGGTTTTGATGCATCCTTTGAAACACGATGCCAGGAAACGTTACCTTCCTTGCTAGCTTAGCTACAAAACCTGCAGCCCTCCATTCTGTCAGTGTAGCTCTGGAAAAACAATCTTAACAACTACCTCTAGTTTCTACTTGTGTTTCTACTGTGTTTCGGACAATTTACCGAGCAGTACCTGTACAACAGTAACCCAGTCACTGTGCTTGTAAGGCACACTAAAGGTTTCTTGTTAATAGAGTTTAAAATGCTTTGTAAAATTACTCTAAATGAAACAAAATGCAGCGCAGAAGTGACAAAAGGCTGAAAAGGAGCCAAAAGATCAACAAGAACCAGAATCATCACTGAAGTCCAGCAGCTGGAGCTTCATCTCAGTTGAGTTTCGAGGTTGATGTGTACATTAGGGACTAAACGCAGGGCAGCGTGTGCAGTGTTTTTTGGCGTGTTCTTGCTGTGTGAAGAACCTGAAGACCCTCGCCCCCCCTTTTCCAGTGTCTGGCAGAAATCAAAGAGCTGCGGGAATTTGTCAGTAATTATTTTACGATTCCTTCGAAATCATACCCACCTCTATAGGTGAAACACAAAGAAGGCAAGAGCCATGAAAGGTGCAGGCTGGCTGCTGCTGCTGGCATGAAAGGATGGAGAAGGGGAGGAGGTGCAGATAGACGGGGCAGCCACTACCAAATAACAGGAACCGAGTTGTAAATGCTAGCTGTCCCTCAGCTCAGTCAATGAAAGCAGGTTGGAGGAAGTGGTTTATTGAAGCATGGTTTATATGGGGCTGTCTGTTGGCAACTCTTTCTCTCCTTTCTCACTCTGCCCTGCCATAAAACATTTGTCTTTTATTTACAGCACCTCCCTAACACACCAAAGCTGTAAGTCAGGAGCCCGGGGCCGTGTTTTTCTCAGTGAGATAAATGGAGTCAAAAGGTGAAATCATTTGCCTCAACTGTTACTGTACAGTTTCTTCAGTGGTTTAATTGAATTCAGCCAAACATCAGACTCCAGCTTCTGTTTTATATCATCGTAAATAGAATCTGTAGCGTTGGTGAGGATTATGAAGATATCACTTTGGTCCCTGGTTAATTGTTGTTTTTCAGTTTGTTTGTTCACTTGGTTTTTTTTTTTTTTATTTTATACACTAGTTAAACCATAAGAGCCACATTCAGGGTTTTCTGTTCTTTTATGAGTTTGTGTTTTTCCTTAAAATTTTCAAAAATGAAAGAATCAGCTCAACCTCAGCTAATTATATTATATGTGACTCAATAAAGACTCTGTTCACTGTAACAGGGGATAATAGCTCAGAAACCAAGAAAAACAAAGGACATTGAATTTTTCTTTGTTTTCTAGATAAAGACACTGTAAACCATAACAACCAAAGAAAACTTCAGCACAGAAAGTTTGTTGCTCTAGAGCTGATTTCAAGTTTCTATCTTTAGATAGATAGAAAGATAGATAGCATAGAGTTATGCTCATTCCTTTTTTTTTTTTTTTTTTTTTTTTTTTTCCACGTGGACAAATCAGGTCTTGTTAGAAAGAGCTGATTCTCTCGTTTAAGAAGAGAGAGGAGAAAAAAACCCAGTTCTAACCATTGCAGAGCAATATCACTCTACAGACGATGTGATTTAATGCAAAATGAACCACTGACACATCAATTCATAAAAAAAAAAGTTAGAATCCAAGCTAAATCCCACCAGAGTTTATGAAGCTTGATGTTAAATAACTCAGGGTCGACCTTGTTTTTATATAGATTTCATTAAGATTGGCTCACGATGGTGGACCAAACACTAGCTTATTAGTAGAGTCTCACAAGTTTCATTGGTCAATATGTCAAAGGGGAAAGAGTCCACACAAGTTTGACATATTGGAGTGTTTCATAGTGGTCGATCCAAATACAGAACAGATGTGTACTTCAGTGTTAATCATATGAAATGCATATGTTGATGGTTATTAACATTAATCAAAATAAATAAAATATATTTTGATAATATTTTTGCCCATACGGCCCAGACCACCATGTTGATATGAACACTATTTAGTTTGAAGTCTGACACTCCTCATCACAGTGACTGATATGACCTGAGCTCCTCCTGACAGAGGACATTAACTCAACAGGCCCAGAAATCCCAAAGGTGACAGCTGATCTGATTATCCTGCACAAATACCAGTGGAATGCCCCTTTAACTCTAAACATATTTCACACCGGAGGGAGGAAATGATCTGGTTTTTAGCTTTATAACTATTCACATGAATAATCAACCAATTGATGGCTTGTTTCAATGTTTAATAACCTCCTGACATTTGCATTTGTGTCACTTACTGAGTGTATTTGTGCTCTCTAGAGGATGCATGAGGTCAGTCTGTCACCTTCCTTCTGCACCAAGTCTCATGATCTAAATACAGATTGACATGAAAACTTCCTGACGAGCTGAGCCTGTTTTGACGCCACCAGTTTTTCATTGTCACTTCGTAGGATCCAAGCGGAGTCAGTTTAATCCAAACCAGGCAGATTTAGCACATCTGTATGTTGATGCATGTCTGTGCAGCTCTGAGGCTGAGCCAGCTGGCAGCACTGATGCAACGTAGCACCACAGGTGCGCATGTAGACAAGGCACAAAATGATCTCAGCCCAAGGCTGGTGAAGTAGAAAGTAATGCTGGAGGTGGGCTGCTCAATGTTGTCCAGAGAGGATGGTTGCACAGGATTGTGCTCTGACAGTTAAACTGTGGTAATTGTGGTTAAAAACTCTTCCTTTGTGGGAAAAGATGCAATTCTTATGTTTTTAGCCAAAACTTAATAGTTGATGTCTCAGGTGTTTTAATAGATCATCACAAATGAGTCCTGTTGGTGAGGAAATGCTGTTTGCGTTTTAGTCAAACGATAACGTAGCTATTGTTACCTAATCTAGCAACGTGATGCCAATCGATCATGTTCAAGTCTCATGTTCACGTCACTGTGAAACAAAAAAGTATTTTAACTAGTTAAGTAGTTTCCTTGAGTAGCTCATCTTAACTGACAGTTTTGATTTTTTGGCCAACGTAACTGATTCACTCCTCCAAACAGAGGAGAAATCTGGTCCTGGACCAGAGGGGGGGTCACAGATCAAGACTTCAACCTGTGAACTGCTCTGTCTCATTGAGGCCTGTCTGATGTGTGTGATGCAAGCTGATTTTGAAATGGGTTTGGATTCAAAATTTCCTGTAGCCTCACCGCAGCTTCGACTGTCCTTTACTACAAGGACTATCAAGCTGTTTTATTATTAAACACTAAACTGTTAATTTACTTAAATGTTGTGACATTTCATTCAAATGATTTACATTTACAATGAAGGTCATGGTGTGAAGACGCAGCATCAAATGTCAGACACATAATGGTTCTCAGGGGGAAGGTTGAGTCACCTCATCCCACTGTGTTCTGTTTACCTGGGACCTGGTATCATGATTTTAACCCCAACCCACATCCCTGACTTCAGTCCTCTCAATCTACCTCTCCCATCTGTGATTGGTCCCTGGAGGTGGGCGGGGCTTCACACATCTGTGGTTTCAGTCCAGATTGTTCATGATGCTGCTGATGTATAATTTTTTTTATGCTCCAGCCTGTGTTTTTTTGTCTTTCTGTGTTTGGAATACCAGTGAGTCAATAACCTAGTTTATTTCAGGACACCCCCAGTGCATACTGGGTTGTATACTGTTTTCCTGAGCCTTTAACTGCCCCAGGCTGACCACCTGTTGGTCCTTTTTATCTTGTGAGCTATCTTGCAACACAAACTTGGATGTTTCTTGTATTCTGGTCTTTAATCACAGCAGATTAATCTTGACCCCCGTTTGTGTTGGAGGGTCTTGCTTTTCGCTGATTAGTGTGAGGTTGTTTGGGTCAGGACGGTTCCTGCAGGACTGTGGAGAAAACTGTAGTGTGAGGTTGTTTTTAAGGGACCGTGCTCAGTCGACCAGACACCATCCCCACTGAGCTGCTAATCACCACCCACCAGTTACACAGGCTCAGCAATCAGGACTACTCAGTGTTTGTTAGACAGCGATGCTCTTATATGACTGATTTGTTTTTGCTCGTCTGCCTGCAGTGTTCTTTGGTGTGTAACACACACAGCTGTTGAGTTATTCCTCCTCACATGGGGGCAGAAAGTATAGACTATTGGCGGTCAGCTGGCTATTGGCTGTGCTCTATCTGTATGAACTTAAAACACACAATGAACAAAGCAAAATGAATGAAAATTAATGTTTGTAACTGAGAACATATAAAGTATCAAAGTGCTCAGTCCACAACATTGATAAACTGAGCCTTAAGGATTTCTACAACTTTGTGATGTCACAACAAAGCAGTCGCCACCCTCGACCACACACGTGAACCCACCGTCCAGCCTTGCAGGATTTGGTGTTCCGAAATCTGCTATATTTTTATTACATTTTTGGTTCTTACAACCACAAATATATCTTCCTCTTCTTATCAACAATTAAGATAACATATGGGACATTTTAAAATGGAGCACACTTTTAGGTTTTATCTTGCTAACTGTGCAAATCACAATAAAGCTGGAAACAACAGGCCGACTTGCTTTGACAAGACATTTTGGTTTTCTTCTGAGGTAGACAGTTCTTCACCAAACAAAGCTTTGTCTCCAGTGGAGCTGCCTACATCAGGCTGATACTTCTTTGTCAGGATTGGAATTTCATATTCCATTCATCATTAGTGTACTTTATCATACATTTTCTTGGCCTCCCTCTGTGTCAATGTGGTGCTGGTTGCTGTGCCCTGCTTGAAATGGCTCACCAGTCCCACTGCCTTGTTCTTCTGAGCTCCTGGTTGCGCTGCTTAGTGGTCTGGGCACACCGCAGGCTCAGCCACAGCAGGATCAGGAAGACAGCTGTCTCCAAGACAGCTTTTAGCTTTTAGCGTTCCACAGGTGAGGCCATGTCCAACACGTGATAAATTAGCAGTTTGCTATTGGCCTGGTCATGTGCCAGGGGGGTTGTGTTGATGTGGCATGGGTCTGACATACAGGAGGGTGAGATACTCGCCTGATAAAGAAATCAGTGAAGGGGTTTCAGAGCCTTTTGGACCACCTCCAAGACCTCTGTCAAGTATGGACAAGATGTCTGGACTTTTAATCAGAGGACAGGACTTTGGTGAGCACTTCCTCCTCCTCCAGGAACCACTGGATAATTGGCTGCATTGATCCCCAGCATATAGCTGAGACTGTAATGAGCTGGTGAGCTAGCATACCCAGCTGAATCTGGACTTTGTCCAAGTCTCTATTTCTCCAACTGCAGGAGAAGCTGCTGACAGCTCTGTCTCTCTGATTAATGACCTGGGTGATGCAGACGTCATCCATGCAACGTCCTGAAACAGAATCGCCATCAGAATGAGCTTTCATGGCCAAGTCTGCCTCGGCTTTACTGTAGCTCGTGGTGGTTGCACATATCAGCCTGACTGGCTCAGTTTTCTAAAAGCTGATAGCAGATTTCAGGTAAACGCTTCAGGTGGGTGGTGCTCGGGGCATGGATCAGGGTAGTGACTGCTTTGTTGTGACATCACAAAGTTCCAGAAGTCCTGACGGCTAGTTTTAGGACTCGGTTTCTATGTGTGATTTCAAATACTGTTGAGTCAAATGTGTGAAAAAACTGCTTTATAGTTAAATTGGTTCATTCTCAGTTGCTGCTCCACATGAATGCATCCCTGGTATCTTTATGGGACTTTCTGTAGTGGCAGCTGCACCGTGACTGGTATTTGCAGTACTTGCAACTGTTATCTCAGGTCAGTGTTTATTAGCAGCTTTTCCAAGCCGCCTTGTTCCGCTGTTGCAACATGGACCATATCTTTAGGCCACCGCCATAGTTGTGTTGCACCACTTGGCACTTTTCGGAAGGGACACCACAGGTAAATGAAGCCCAGAAGACTGCCAGAAGGCCACAAAGGCTTCACAGCTGGAGTTGCAGCAGCAGCAGAAAGTTTCACACTCTTCGTACTTCAGTTTATGGCTCTGCTGCTGAGATTTGAGGGGCTTCTGCTCTTGAATGCAACAGGTTGCTTTTGGGGAGTGTGGGAAGTACACCAACTCCCACAATGCTTTACAAAAGAGAGGTTATGTAACAGAATATCAAACTAAGTCAATAAGTGGCATCGTCTCATTTTATATGTCAATTGAAAATATATCGATGAACCATAAATCCAGTCCATACAACTTACTAACAATTATTAATGGGCTGTGAATTCCTACAGATGGGGTGAGACAGAGGAGCATCATGGGTCCCTTGGCAGTCTAGGCCTTAGCCACTAACAATAAGCTTCATATGAAAGGAAAGTTTGAAGGCTACTCTTAAAGGAGGTGACATGTAAGGTCCCTGCTGTACTATAGAAACTGTTGTACTGTCGCCTTCTCACAATGATGGCGTTCTCGTGACATCACTGATCTGAACATCCAAACAAAAACACAACCCTGAAATTGTAGACCATAAAATCAAAACAATGAGCTAAAAGAGGCTAAGGCGAGGTGATCTGACACAATGACCCCTTTTAACATTGTTAATATAAGCTTGGCATACTGTCATTGACTGTTTGTGGCTGATGTAGGATCCCTTAAAACTGCTAATTAAACCATTCTGAGCAGGAAATGCTCAATGTTTTTCTGTGGACCCTTGCTGCCCAACATCCGGCCTGTGATTGAACGACTGATGTTGAGATGAATAAAGTGGAAGGAGCTCATATTGGAGCCACAAGCCTCACCAAAGAATTTCTTATTTCTGGTCCTGCCTTTTGTTTTATGCCCGGGCTGGCCGTCTGGCTCGTCCTCATTACAAACCAGTCTGTGTAGAAAGGGCAAATACGTAGTGACTGGCATTGTTCTGTGATTGGCATCTCACTTTAAAGCGAGGCCGTGTTAATAAACGACACGGCCCTGTCCCTCTTTGAAAGCTTCTGTGACCACTGGCAAATGTTCTGTTACAGTTCAGTGGCTGCATTGTGCATCTCTGCCTCTCAGACGCTCCTTCAGATAATGGTAACCTTTTCAACCTGAACTACTGAACCCCAGCCAGGATGCTCCCCTGACTACTCCTTCACATTTACTCTCTTCATCCCGTGTCCTCATGAAGCCTCGGGGTTTCAGCTCTGTTCAGTTTGGACAGAATTCAGGCAGCGTTCATCACAGTTACTGCTGCTGTTAAAGAGAAGCTCAGACAGCTGCTGCCATCCAAACACAGCAGACAAAGAGTTTACAGATGGTGTTAAACCACACGTCAGTTTCATATCTGATGGGCCTGAAAGCATTCTCCAAAATCCCTGCAAGGCTCATTTCTTATTTTATAGAAGTATATAATTTACTGTAGCGCTGCAACAAACTACACATTTTTTGACTGGTCAAACAACATGAAGTGAAATAATAAAAATGTCTTTGATAGCCTGAGGCGTCGTCTTCAAAACTTGTACAAAATAAAGAGAGAATTAAATCCTCACAACTAGAGACCAGCTGGAGTTTATTGGTTTGAAAATTATTTAGATAATTGCTGATTCATTTTCTGTCATTCAGCTCATTGGTAATCGGCTCTTAATTTCAGCTCTAGTCTTATTTTCATGACATTAGCAGAGTTGATATCGTAGATTTAAATCTATTTTGCATTGGTGAACTGGGACTGAAATAAACTAAAATAAATAGAAAAGATATTTAGTTAAGTTCACTGTCATATGTATCAACGACCAGCAGTGTCATCTTTGATGTTAGTGAGTCCCATTTCCCACAATGCATTTGAGAGACCTGGAGAGTGTTGACTTCTGTGGAATGCAGTTTTTTAATATATATATATATCAGTATGCATCACATGACCCATTATCATTGTCTTCATTTTGTTAAATACATTTTTTCATAATAGTTTTCTAAAAAACATGATAATAATATTGCAGATTATTATGACTATTACTTAGTTACAAAGGTTAGAATTTTTATTTCCACAGTATGAATAAAACTAAAGGAACTAACTACTTGTATACACAAGTGATTGTCTGTCTGACTGAGGAAAGTCCCCAGTCCTGCAGCTCTTAAGTCCCTGTCTTGCAGACTTTTTAGGATCAAACAGATCTTGAACTTGTTGAATGAACCTTTCTCTATCTATAAATTAATCTGCATGAGAAACTCAACTCTGTACATCTGTAGAAAAGAAAAAATATTGAATCTGTGACACATAAGTGGCGAAGTTACACAAAGGCACAGAAGACAGAGCAGAAAACTGCGTCTCAAGCTCACAGTCACAATTTGATTGATTTCAGCTCGTATGATACTGGCCTCAGAAGTTTGTCTGAACTGTAGCTACACTGAAAACATCTCAGCATGACATCACGTCTGCACCATCATCCAGGGCAGTAAGAAAAATACACCAGCACGTGCACGAGTTCGAGCTCCCGTGTGAAAGTTTCTTTCCATCTCGTGGTGGTTCAGCTCATCTCGGCCTCCACCTCAGTTTTTGAAGGTGCTGCTGCTGAATGGGTTCTTTTAGCTGCCTGTAATTGAACCTGACCTACTTGCACAATTAACTCTAACCCATAATATTTGCTCAGTGCTTCTTGGTTTTGGATGGCTTGGCTCCAGCGGTGAGGTCGACCTCAGCGTCGTCAGCTGAGCCATCAATCACTGCTGCTGCCTAATAGGGCGGGGCTTGAAGATAAAACGGGGAGAGCACTGAGGATGATGATGTTTCCAAGGTCTCCTTCATCACTGGGAGCGAGTTGTGTGCTGAAGACACCATTACGCTTTAACTTTGTGTTTACACTGGTGGACTGCACTTTAAAAAAAAAAAAAAGGTTAAAGAGCATGTCCACCACATGGCACCAAGCACTTCTGTTAATTACAATCAAATCAGTCACTGTGTATGAAATTCTTCAAGAGTTACTTTACAGATGTGGCCTCAGACACATGAGTGTGTGTTTGCAGAAATTACATGCGGATAAATAACCTGTGACGATGGACCTCAGTGGTTCAGCCTCACTGCTCCACATTGATTTTAAATTCAGACTGGTCTGAAATAAAAATTAAATAAAAATCGCTCCTTATCCTTTTGTAAAGCAGTGTAATTTGAGGAAAAGGTTTTTGTGACTCCAAAGTGTTTCCTACCTTTTTATTTCCACAGGAAGGAACTGCCTTAGTTCTGAACAATTTTCACTTTTCTCTCCAAACTGAAGACATGTTGAAATATCGTCAGTCAGCCCAGCATGAGAATAAAGGACCACAGCCACATGCATTGTGAATACTGATATGTCTGTGTTGTTCCTTTCTACTTTCAGGGTTTTATTTACGTATTATCTAAGAATGGAGGTGAGCTTTCATCTGTTCCTCCAGTAAACACTTTCAGGTCTCTACATATGTGGACTTAATTGGTGCTTTACTCTGCAGAGTCCACAGGGACTGGGCCTGACAAACACACACCTCCAGGGAGGAACACGTGAGATCTGGTGGAGCTTGTTTGTCTTTAAAAGCCCATGAGGGAGGAAGTCTTCCCCTAGTCATCAGCTGGGTGGTTTCATGAGCTTTAAAGACCCTGCTTCTAATTTAAAACCACTTTTTTTTTTTTTTTTTTTTTTTTTTATTGATATATGAGCGCAGGCAGTGGAGATGGTGTTAATGAGATCTCATGAGGATGGAGCTGAAGGTTTAATGGATCTGTAAATTCAGTGACACAGACTGGAGGTTCTTTTAAAAGCACAGAAGAAAACAGATTTTTTCAACTGATTTTTGTATCTCAAAGCCTGTGATTATATAATAATTATAAATGATGGTTTTGACCCAGGAGCCACCAACACACATCACTGCCGTTCACACAGCAGCGTTTGGGCGAGGGCAGCTGCTTTGCATTTTACAGAACTAAATGAATTTAAACCGTAGAAGGTCGACGACCTCCCTTTAATAGCAAACCTCTCTTTCATTTCAGTGTGCAAGGATCCCCCGTACAAAGTGGAGGAGTCTGGATACGCAGGCTTCATCTTGCCTATTGAAGTTTACTTCAAAAACAAGGTACATGTACCAGTGGCTCTCAGCGGAAGGCTGTTTTACATATTCAACACTGGATTCCCTCACTGTCATTTCATTTCGTCAGTCTCTCTCTTGCTCTCTGTCTCTTTCTCTCTCTCTCTCTCTTTCTCTCCCACCCACTCTGTCTCTCTGTCTCTCTCTCTCATGTATGTATGTATATAAAACAGGTGGCACTACATCCATTCTAAGTGCAGTGTTTTCCTGTAGTTCTTCACATTTTCTCTCTCTCTCTCTCTTTCCAGCCCAAATATTGTGTATTTTTTGCAATATGATTATTACTTCTTTGTTTCACCAATACAGAATTGTGGTGTATTCTGGTTTACTGGTAACATGCTGAGCTACACTGTGGAATAACTTAACAGTGAAATGAGGGTTGGAAATAAATTGCATGCGAGGTGTAAATTGTATCATCTACTGATAAGATGTGTGTTGTTGCCTCCTCTTGTGTTAACAGCAGCTTATATTTATTTCACAACTACTATTGATTATGTATTGGCAGTACTATTATATATTTCTAACCTTTTAAAATACCATGGATGCTCACCTGCTGAAGAGCTGTTTGTTCAGTCTGTCTCTACGTGCTGGGCAGCTAAATCTAGTTAGCACCTGTCTTCTTACAGGCTAAGCCTCATCCGCAGACACAAATAACTGCAGCTGAAGTGGACTTTTTCAGTCTCTGTTGTCAAACTGATTAAAGAGTGTTTCTTCTGACAAGCCACAGGTGAACAGGAGAAACTGCACCGACAGGTGGTTCAGGTCTTTCTCACATAGTCTTAAAAATCCTGTTTTCAATCGTGTCTTAGTTTTTTTGTATTTTGTAGAGAACTATGTTAGTTATTTGTTTTGTTTAATGCCCCCAAGCTTGGAAAAACAATATCTGATTTCTCGTTGTAAAACAAAGTCCATGTGTCACCATGTGCTGGAGCTTTACAGCATCATCAGAATCAATGGGACCCGGACTTGTGGACAACTCACATGAACATATGACAATATTTACAGATATGACAATATTTGCAGAGGAAGTTACTCTGTGGATGGCCCCATGCTAGTTTGGCTCTGAATGCAGCCTTCATGTGACCTGTCCTGACTAAACATGACTGCTCTCTACCTCCCTCTCTGTGTGGATCACCACTTTTCCTCAGGAAGAACCGAAGAAAGTTCGCTTTGACTACGACCTGTTCCTCCACCTGGAGGGCCACCCACCTGTCAATCATCTCCGCTGTGAGAAGCTCACCTTCAACAACCCGACGGAGGAGTTTCGCAGGAAGCTACTGAAAGCTGGAGGGGTAGGAGTGCCAGGGGTCGTTGGGGGCATGGGGCTTGAGTGACATTTCTTAATGCAATGCAGACATTTTACAACTGTGGGAAAAACCAAGCAAAGTCATTGTAATTCAATGTATCTCCAGAACCAGGTTGATATAGGTTTCCATAGCCAGCTTACTGTTCTTCAGTTGATCTTCAGCTGATGATCTCTGGGCTCAAAGGCCTCACTAAGGACCCTCAACAACAGCTCTCAGAGCGGTCACTCGTCTAGTTTTGTGTTTCTCAGCACTTCCTGTCTTCTCTGCTCTGTGGCTCTTAGCCCCAAGTTCATTGGTTCCTACTCATGACAAAAAACTTGAAAAACAGTTTCATCAACTGGGGGTTACTTAAACAGGGAGGTAAAAAAAGGTACACTTGTTGGACTATTTTCCGCTGTGGAATAGTGTATTTCTGGCAGCAGGATGATGAGACACAACAGTGCAACAACGTGGCTCACTAAGAGTTTTTCAAGCTCAGAGGAATAAGATGTATCATATTTTAAATACACTCAAGTTTGTTTGTAGAATATTTTCATTAGTGGTTTGGTATTTAAATGAATATAACCACACTCATCTTTTAATTAATCATTAAATTACTGTCAGTGTATTAATGGTGGTAAGATGTTTGTCTCCGAGGTGCCACTCTGTTATAGTAGTGAAGGTGTAACCTGACCACCGCTCTTTTGTTTGACCAGTGTTCATCAGTTTGTGAACATAGATGGTGGTGAGGCTGCAGTGTAAAGTCATTCTCTCACTTTAGTATTGTTGTATGAACCCTGGACAGTGCAGGGTAGATTTAGCAGCAGATAGAGCAGCTGATCTCCTCAATAAAATTCTGCTCTTGTTACAGTTGTAATAAACTTGCATCACACCTCCGTTTTAGTTTCTTCCTCAGAGTCGGCTGTAGTCGGTCAGTTGGCCTCTGGCCAGAGAGCCCCTGTAGTCCGTAGGTTTTATGACTGGAGCTAAGTGCTCTCTATTTACTTTGCCCCCCCCCTTGAAGAAAGCCTCCAAAAGGGCTCAAGTGTTGATATAGACCATATCACAACTCACATTCTCCACTGTCTGCTGGAGAGACGTCACTGATCATGTTCTCCTGGTAGATTATACTGCACTGTACCACAAACTATTCCCCACATTTGCACAACAGTAAATCAGTATTCATAATAAATATTTCTCGTCTTCCACAGCAGCGGGATCCTCATAAACGAAGTTCAGAAGACTCAAAAGTAAGATTTCCAGCTGCCTCATCTGAGGCTGGCTTCAGATTTCTGTTCATGTAGCAGTGTCACTGGGTTTAACCTGAACTTTTACTGTCATGTACATCAACACTGAAGTACATGGTCATTGGTCACTGTAATTACTGCAGGATGCTGTATGTGAACCGGTACTCTTGATATTGATATTGATCACTTTTAAAACGGGTCTAGATGGATGACGCTGGTTTTACCATGTTTGATGTTTGATGAGGGTGAGGTCTCTGTGTTATTTACCCAATGTTCTGATCAGAGTTTTTGTTATTCCACACCAGCAAGCAGCCGAGGCCTTGACTCAGTAATTCACGCACTGATTATGACAGTTAAGCACAAATGTCTATTTAGATAAAATGATGTGTATATCCAGCTAGGTCAACTTCACTGTGACATAATGTTCTCTGGCCATTATTCAACAAAGTAACTCTGGAAAAGAAGGGAACACTGTGAACATGTAATTTAAGTTAATTATTGAAGGTGATTATATTCACTATTAGACAGAATTCAGCATTTTTCACTCTCCTTCAAGTCAGTATGTGGTTAGCCTATCTTAACATTAAGACTGGAATCAGGAGAAAATAGCTAGCCTGTATTAAAAAAAAAAAAAAAAACAAAAGAAAAAACAGGCTGACACCCCTAAAGATAACGAATTAGCATTTTTGTTTAATCCATACCAGCACAGAAATGTATTTGAACAGTTTGTGGTTATGGTTCAAACTGTTGTCAGCAACATCTGGGTATAATTCTGTGTTTCTGTTTGATGGATTAAATAAGGATATAGATATTTGTGAAGGCTAGCTTTTCCCCCTGCTACCAGTCTTTATGCTATGCTAGGTTAACTACACCTTGACTATTGATGCACACAAAACCAAAGCTGATTTATATGCAGATGATATGCTGGTGTTTTTGTCTATAAAAGCTTTAGTTCAGTATCAGGATATAAAATGAACTGGTTTTCTTCACTGCCTCTAAACACATGACAGTAGTAATAATTTAATCTAACTAATGTAGACCAATTAGAAAGCTTCCCATCAATCAAATTATTGATGAAAAATGGACATAATAGGTAAATGAGATGCAGAGTTTGTGTATTTGGTGCCATCCTTGGAGATTTGATACCTGCTGCTGAATACACAGTTCAGTCATTAGCTAAAGGTGTAAAACTTTATAACTGGAAAGTGAATAGGCCACAGACCTTTGATGTTGGTTTGTTACTGTTTCTCTGGTAGGTGATGGTGATGCAGGAAGGCTCGACCTCCCTGTTCGGCCAGCACCTGAAGCTGCCCACACTTCCCAACACCTCTCTGACGTCCACGTTTTCCGACCCAAAGAAGAGCAAAAGCTTCCTTGGGTCAAAGGTCAGTGCCTGCAGCTAAACAACCCTCTCTTCTGCCTTCACTCTCTGGCCCCACCCAGCTCTGAAACTCTGAAACCCCTTCAAAGTCTCCAGACCCTAATCCCCCACATATTTGGCAGGTTCAAAGATGTCCAACATATTTAAACTCTGGGATTTCAAAGGCATCCAAGTTTGGCTTAAGCAAACTATATCTTGGCTGCTGCTCAGCCATGAGCACCGACTTCTCTGACTCTGACGAGCTGTGGATCTCTGATATACTGTGGCTGTGAAGATGCCCCTCTTTTCCTCTAATGTCCTAAAGCCTCATATGCATCAACGTTTTAGACAATAACCTTTAGTGAATTAGAATTAGTGAAGAGGAAGGTGGTAAGAAGATGATGATGGCCATAGAATCTCGTGCAGCATTAAATCACGTATGTCAATAAGTGGCATGTTGTTTCCATTTAGTGTTATTTTTAGTCCCTTTAAATGGTGTCATTTAAGAGCTGGGTCAGAAGAGGCCCATTTCACATGGAAACAGTTTCCAGTCTAAACACAGTGTGTGTGATGAATTACTCATGGAGCAGGAGGTCACATACATTCTATGTCATATACCCCTCCCTCTTTTCCTCTCTCCTTCCCTCCCTCCTTCTCTCCCTCTCTCCATCACATGTTAAAAATTATCACTCTGGAAACTACTGTTATTGGTATTTTGTTAATTAATCAACTATGTGATAAATAGTTTGGGTAAAACTACAGTATTTAAAACATTTTATCAAAGTCTCATTAGTATCCTGCCTCACCTGGAAACCAGATGAGTTACAGCAGCACACGTGGTATGAAATACAATGACCAATGACATTAACAAGGGAATTTACATTCAGTATACGTACAGTCATATACATTGAAATACCTTTATGTTTATAAACTGTGCAAATATTTGTGCTAATTTAAATGTACAAACATGTAGTTCAGCAGTGCATTAGGTAGTATAGTCTATTACTACTGATATAGGTATATATCATATATGAATAATAGTAATATATGTATAAAAATATGTTATGTGCAATATATATAATATACACATACAATATTAGGTGTATGAAATGTATGTAGGGAGAGGCAGAGATAAAGAATGTGTGATGGGAATAGTGTCAAAATACATTATATAAAATTAAAATATGATTTTCCTGTAATGATTTTCCCTCAGGTCTTTGTCATTCAGTTCAGTTTCCCCTAAAATGCTTTAAAGTGTTTTATAATAGTCTTAAATTGTTCCTGCTGCTGCTGGAGGCAGCGATGTTAACATTTTCTGTACATTGGTCCGGGCTGTGAGGAGACATTCAACAGTTTAAGCAGAGAGTGGGGTTTTTGTGTCAGTGGATTGTTTTAGTGAGACACGTAATCACTGTCGCTGCTGCTGCCACAGCTTGGATGCATTTGAGCATTGGAAAGTTCAGCCAAAACTTAAATTAATACAATTTAATCAATCAATCAATCAATACATTAATGATTTTTTATTTGTTTAATCCATCAATTTCATGACAGTAGTCGGGGTCCATGTCAGCAAATAAAAGAAAGTAATAAACTTGTTTATATTATTTAAATTTGTATATGCAGAAACGTGTTAAAACATTAATGTAAAAAGATGGAATAATAAAAAATAACAGACAAAATATTAAATGTATTAAGAATTATTGTTATATACTGCTTAGAAGCACTAAAAAGAGTTGTTATATAATGGATAATTCTTGGCCATTATACTGTAAATAATCAAAATAAAATATATTATAGTTTCTTTCAATTCTTTTATTTGAAAATAAAACATTCAATAGCTGTGTTTATAATGTACTTTCAGTTATAATTGCTACTACTAATGTATTATTATTATTATTATTATTATTATTAGTGTTGTCAAAATAATTCCTTGGTTTCTAAATAAATTCATTATAGAAAAATGATGATTTAAAACCAGGCTACAGGATGTGGACAGATCTGTGCAGGATTTCATATACCTGTGTCCATGAGTGCTTAAGTTCTCGTTCAGCTCTTTGGTGATAGTTTGAAAGAGCGAGTGACTAACTTTTTCTAGAGAAAAGATCATTCAGACGTTCCTGTGCCACGACAGTCCAAAAAGTCCGAAGGCAAAACGAGGACTCAACAGCTGATCTTGGGCTGACCAAAAGACATCCTCTTTGTGACAGGAAAGACTCGCACAGTTTACGTGGCTCTTGTCAGCGTGGCCCAACAAATGCAGGGAAAACTACAGTCATTTTTTTTGACTGAAAACGTTAAACACAAAAAGCAGCATGTTAAGCATTTGTAAATTGAGTTTGCTGCACTATTTAACTTCTCATGGTAAATACTGATATATGCAATTAATTTAGATTAATTCATTAAATTACTAATTAATTAAATTGACAGGCCTGTTATTATTATTATTATTATTATTATTGGCCTGTCAGAGATTTACATGAACCTGGGTCACCTGCTAACCTCCCAGTGTCATGGTGCTGAAAGGTTTGTTGAAAAGTGCCATTTTAGTGATCTCCTCAATGTTGATGGCTGCAGAGGCTCAGTGTGTCCATTCCAGAGCACTGAAGCAGTTTTATGTCAGGCTGCCCTGGGAGGGAAATGGGTTTACTGCAGTGGAGGAGCACGCTGGAGGTTAGAACGAGCCGGCAGCTTTATATCCTGAGGTCCTGGGGTCACAGCAGATAGACAAAATGAAAGGTTTTAGTGGTGGTTGGGCAGAGTTGTAACACACCCTGTCGTCTAGACTGCTTTAATGGGTTTACTGCATTGATGAAATATTGACAAGGGGGCTTGAGGTGAGACCCAGGGACAAATGGCCCCCGTTGTTAGAACGAATGCATTTCCTCCTCTCTCCACATTGCCCTTCGCTCCACTTTTAAGGTTGCACATGTGTGGCTGTTGAAAAGGCCCCTTCACCCCACTGAACAGCACTGCTCAAAAGAAGCCCTGAGTTTGCTGTTTAAGCCTATAGATGGGGACTAAGAAGACCCTTTTGAGCTTCTTTTAAGAATGGACCTCTTTTCACAGATGGTAATGCCAAACTGCAGGGTGGCATGCGTGTTTTCTCTTGTGTAAAAGGCAGAGGATTAATCTTCCTTTGACCCAGCTGCCTGGTTTTTGCTCACTTTGTCGTTTGGGACTAGTTGTACATGTAGCCTAAAGTGCAGTCCAACACGACACAAACACCAAGAGGACAACATAATCAGAGGAGACATTATTCCTGCTGTAAACCAGGATTTGAACCCTGCTTGAAATAATTTATTTTCAGTGCACTTCACGTGCATACGTCAGTAGTTATTGCAGAAATGAAAGCTCACCTCGTTCCTCATGTTTCTCACTGGCTAAATATGCTCTTAGTCTATTATGTTTGCCCATTGACCTAAAGTGAGATTTCCCTCTTCCTCGTGCCATAATCCCTTGAGCTGTAGCTTTTTCTTTTGGATCTTAGA
The DNA here is from genome assembly GCA_038496675.1 of Rachycentron canadum. Classification (NCBI taxonomy): domain Eukaryota; kingdom Metazoa; phylum Chordata; class Actinopteri; order Carangiformes; family Rachycentridae; genus Rachycentron; species Rachycentron canadum. Next base: position 15,375,240 of record CM076670.1, read on the forward strand.
TGGTTCAATGTAGTGTTGCATGAACATCCTAAATGTTGGTTAGAATTTTTGTGCATGACTTGAATCATTCAAATTTATTCTGTCAAGAGCCCTAAACTGATAAATTAAACCATTTGATATCTGATAAGATTTTTGCTTTTATTACAGGAATAGTTTGAAACCCACGACCAAGTTTTCACACATGGTGACACTTATGGATAGAATTGTATGAACAATAACCCCCCCCCATCCCCAGACCCCAACTTTGAGAACCATAGGACATGTTTCTATATTGTGCAGAATCTCATTCATTTGTTGTCTTTAATCCACAGGATGGCTCCAAAGGAAGTGGAACTACCCTTCTCACCACTGCCACAACCACCAGCACCAACAGCAGCAGCTTCTCCAAACTCCACAAACCTTCAAAGGACCATAAAGACAAACCCCCAAAAGACTTGAAAGAGCCCAAAAGTGCCTTCAGAGACTCTGGCTGGGAACCCAGCAAAGCCCCCAAAGAACCTTCCAGGAAACCCAAAGAAAACCAGCCACTTAGAGATATCAATCCTAAGATGGGCTTCAAGGAACCCAAGTCTTTGTCCAAGGAGCATCGGACAGAGGGAATCACCCATGGGTCAGGGCTGAACAAACGTCTGTCCAACCCTGACAGTGATGATCATGTGGCCAAAAAACGTAAAAAGGGATTTGTGGATTCATCGGGGAAACAGATGTCGGGTTCAGATGCTCAACATTCAGATAATAAACTGTTGAAGGATAGATCGCAAATGAGATCAAACAAATTACGACCAGAAGGCGACGAGGCTGAGCGCAGGAAGATGTCAAAGCTTCCTCCATTCCAGGAACTGGTGGATCCCAATGACTCTGATATGGAGGACCAGTCCACCAAATCAGACGTAAGTAGAACAAGAACCTTTTTACTTATTGGACATTTGCTTGTCACCAAAACTAACAGAATGAAAGTTCTTGTTCTCTCTTCAGAGTAAAGTGGTTTGATTGATTGGTTATCCTAAGGAAACCCATGTCTTTGTTATGAACATTGAGGTTTAGGAAACATTTGAGTCCACCATGCGTACTGGGGAAAGAGTTGAAGGGGGATTGATAGAGGAAGGGTGTCCAGTTCTTCCAGGACTTTGAGGACTATTTGCTGGTGGTCAGTCCTTGCTCGGTGTTGAAGGGCTGTAAAATCAAACGACCTACAGGGAGAGAATCTTCTTTATTGGTGGTCTGGTGGACTCCATGGGGCTGGGCAGGGAAATTGCAAGAAGGGGTGGGCACCAATAAACCTAGCAGGAGTTCAGCTGCATGCGTCTGGGTGGCCAAACAGGAAGTGGACAGAACTGATGACTTCAGGAGTGAGATACACTTACAAGATGCAGTTTTTCAATATGGCAACTATAAACATCAGTGGCTTAGTTTTGCACATTTAAAATGTTTATGTTGGAGCATTAATGAATATGGACTCAAACAGGTTGTGACTATTGCCTCCTGCCTCTGGATTTGTAAAATTTCATGTCTTCACTGGTGCTTGTCATGAATAGGCTGACATTTAACTGGGTTGCCTGGTCCACCAACATTTGGTGGAGAACCTCCCCATAAAGAAGGGCTGCTTTAAAGGCAAGTAGTAGACAAGAAAGATTTATGGTTTTACAACACCTGAGGAGAAAGGGGAGACGTGGCAGTGAATAGCACCGAGTTCCCCTTTAATCCTTTTAGCTTTTGAAAGAAGAAAAAGGGTGCACGTTTGTCAAAGAAAGGTCTAAATCCCCATGCTTCCAGCACTTTTCTTTTATGCAAGTGTTTTCATTTCTCTTCTCCATGCTTGTTTAAAGCGTGAGTCTTTGTGTATCTTTCTACAGGGGCAGCGTGTTTAGGCAGGGGAGTTATTACTTAGCACTAGCAGAACCTGTGTTTTTGTCTGCTCTGTATGTAAATGCCTTTTAAGTTTTCCCACACAGAGACCGGGGGTAGGGTCGGCTGTAAAGGGGATGTGGGGTGACAAATGCCAGGTGTTTGATTCTCCTCGGGCTAGCAACCCCGGTGGCCGAGAGCCGGAGCGACACAGAGCGCCGCTCTCATTTCTCATGTGACCACTTGTTTGATCTCAGTGTTTTCCTCTGAGCGCTGGGGCCAGAAACAGCAGAGAAGAGGAAATGTGGAGTAGGTGATGACATGAAGGGAAAGCAGGCTGCTGCGTTAGCATGCAAACCTCCTTCTGAGCAGCTGGATGTGGGAACAGACTGGGTGGATTTGTCACCTGTAAAAGTTTGATCAGAGGTCTGTGATACATACAAGAGATGATTTCTTAATAGTTATATCTTAAATTCACTTTTATGTAACCTACGTTATCATTTAGCTCTTGGTTTGAGAAATAACTGAACCCTTTAATGGTTCCATCCAGTCAATTTTGTCTTATACAGTATATTTGAAATTTCAAATTGTTAAGACAAATGAATCACATTATCCTGAAATAACACAGCAGTATGTGACAGTGCAATAATCAATGATCAATAATTATTGGTAATTTGATGATGGACCAATTCCATATAAGTGAGTTTGGTGCAAAATAACTGAATAATAATGATTTTCTTTTTAAATTATGATCCTTGACCCAACAGTGTCATTTCAAATGGGCTTTTACATTTCCAGTAAAAAAAAAATTAAATTATGAACATGAAACATTTATTAAAGATAAATGCAAGAAAAGTTCAGGTTCACATCAAACTTTAACCTAAAGTCACGACTGTAGTTGTGGTTTTCTAGACATCATTGCTGACTTGTGTTCAAACTGTTTCCTTTACAGTTAGAGTTGACAGCACTGCTCTCAATTCACCTCATTAGTGACTGTTTTTATTGAAAAACATCTCACAGACTGATAAAAAATTCATAAAGGAATCACCTAAAAGGGATTGATGTGAAAATTCCAGTGCCCCTGAGCTTTTTGGGAGGGCTAAGTGAAGAGGATCAGAGTTTTTTTAACAACTTAAATTTTCCACCACGCTTTGCTGTGTTAACTGCAGCAAGAGAAAAAAACGATCAGTTTAAAGTGCGTATGTGTTGCAAACGACAACAATTCAGTATAAATGGCTTTGTTTTGAATGGAGTGTCAGACTGAAAGGCTCCTTAATTCGCATTAAAATAGTTTTGTTTGGACAGCCCCCGCTGAATTAGACAAGAAAAACCAAATAGTCTTGGTCAGCTCAGTGTTGTTTGCTGGCATTTCTTTTTGACCATCCCAACTGTGCCAAGAGAGGAGGCCAGATTGATGCCAGTAAACTGCAGCTAAAGACTATTTATTGTCTTTGAAGAGGACTGCTTTGGTGGCTTTGAGTGAAGCAAGACAAAAGCCCTAAACAGGAGTGCTGGTGAGATTTATGGTGCTCTGAAGAAGCTGTCCCATAAACCAACAGACCAGCTGTGTGTTGTTTGTTGGCAGGAGGTGACATCCATTGAAGTCCCTCTGCCTTTTGGCCCACTTCTCTCTTTTTCTCGCTTCTTCTGTCGGTCAATTCTCACCAATTTGTTTTCCCGGGCAGCTCTGGTCTGCAGCAGCATAATCTTTCATGAATTCAGATTTACAAACAAGAAGTGCATTTTGTGTTGGTCCTCCTAGAGTGACACATTCACAGCTGATCTGATGATCCAGCCTGGAGGTGGAGGAGGGCAGAGCCATGTCAGGGCTAAAGGCTCAAAAAAGTCAGCAGGAAAAATGTGATGAAAGCCAAAATGGAGAATTTGATGTCAAAACAATAAAAACAAAACAAATGTGAAGGGTTAGAGGTTTGGGTTACTGGATTATCTGGAGGTGCAGCTGGAGGTGAAAGAATTTATGTATATTGTGAACTGGGACATTATTTGTCAGACATTTAAATTTGTACGAGGTTAATATCTGTTTATAAAAGTGGATGTACAACAAGCCAATGCTAAAGAGCCTTAAACCTGCATTGTATCGAACGACCATCAGGGAGCGACTCCACTGGTTACAAAAAGAAATCTTTGTGTTGAAATCTATGTGAAAATGGCACTACCTCTCACTTTACTAGTTTAGTAAATGTTTTCCTAATGAGTTCATAGTCTGAATCTCTAGTTTCAGGTCTTGAATCATGGTCCCATTTATAGGAAAATGGATCATAAAGCAGCGTGTGCATTAGGGTGTGGCTACTCCATGATAGACAGACCAGAAAGGGCGACCGGCCGGAAAAAGCACAGAGCTCTCAACCAGAACTAACTGGAGGTTTCGTAAGCATGGTGATGGTATGATTAGTATTCATACAGTACCTGTCTTCTTCTTGAAGGCTAGTTAACAAATACAAAATGCCCTCTGTGTTGGGTTTTGTCAACGTGATTTTAAGCACAACACAAATACAGAAAATACATGCAAAAAAAAAAAAAAAAAAAAATCCTGCTCTTGATGAGCTTCTGACATCACCCTGGTTTCAGAGCTGTTGGACTTGAACTATACAACAGAAGCTTGATATGCAATAAACCCCCCTCTTGTTGTACCAAACCACAAGGCTTAGAGCTTGGAGAAAAGACAGTGAGTTACATTCAATTTACTTTAAGGGTCTTCAGATCAGTCAACAAATCAGGGACCAGATAATCACATCTGACTATTTAGATGTCTCCATTTAATCTGCAGCCAAGTCTGCTGGTCTGAACTCTTTGTTCCCCAGAGCTCTGGCACCGCATCCTCATTGCAATTTACGAGGTGTCCACACGTCTAAAAGCCCTGTTTGAAGAGGACAAATGACTTGGTATCAAAGTGGTTAGAGCTGACCAGTGTAGAACAGACTGCACAGCTGCGGACTTTAAAGGTCTCATACTATGGAAACTGGGATTTATTTATCTTTTTTTTTTTTTTTTTTTTTTTTGTAATAAAGCAGGTTGAGGTGCAAATTAAATACTATGGAAGTATTAAAAACGCACAAAAGTGATTTAAAGGTCCCTTTTAGTCTAAATCTAGATGTGCTGTTCACATACATCCCTTGTATTTACAAACACAAATAATTTTGCAACTAATAGTATGTATTATTATTATTATTATATATTCAGTATTTATGGACCTTTAACCTTAGAGATAAACTGTCCTTAAGAAAATATAGTCTAAAGGCAGGCCTGCAGGTGATCTTGGATTATAAATCAGGTCTAGTTCTATATTAACACTTCACTCAGTATTAAGAAATGCTCACAGCCTGTTTCCAGAAACTGAGCCTTAAAACCAGCCATCAGGACCTCTGGAACTTTGATGTAACAACAAAGCTGCGTATACCGCTGTGTTCAGCCATGCCCCCAAGCCCTGCCCACCTGGACCCAATACCCAAGCTTGCAGGATTTGGTTTGATTTGGTCATTCAGAAAACAGCCAATCAGAAAAGAAGCTCAATAGTTAACGGTTTATGTTTTATTGTGAACAAACAGTTGAGTTGTCCATTAAAGAGAAGTTACTCAGTGTTTGTGTAGCTGTTGATTGTAGTTCTCAGTCAGAAAATCAGAATGGATTCATCTCTAATGTTGGTTGAACCCTAGAGTCTGTCTTCAGAGGACAGACTGTCTGCCTTGTTACTTAAGACTTTCTCATGGGCTTGTAAAAACCACTGTTTTGTACCACAGACTTGAGCCCATCAGGTTTCTTAAAGGAGGAACCTAAATTAATAGTGATGAAGGCTGATGACTTCCTCAAATGTCTCTTAATCAAATGAACTAGATGAGGTGCAGGTTTTCCCTCTCTGACCTCCGGCCACATGGGACAGTGGGACAAATAAAGCTGTGACATCTTTTGCTACAGAGCTTCACTTTGTATTTACCATTTGTGTTTGAACAATACTTGGTAAGACGAGACTGAGGCACTCTCCATGTTCAATCGGAGTGAGTCTCATATTAGGTCACAGTTTTCTTCTTCATGAGTTCATGTGGTTTGTTGTTTGCGGTTTGGACATCTACACCAATAGGACTGCCCACAGAGATACCAAGCTCTGTTCATTCCTTCATCTTGCTCTTCTTGCCCCCCAGCAGGCAGCAGCTCAGCACTGAACACGCAAAGTGGTAGAAGGTTATCGTCTTTTCTAGGATAAAGTGATGAAAGTGTCTAAGCGGCAGCCATGATAAGAGCTGGGCGAATTCTTTAAACAAAGAAAAGGAGCTTCAGTGTTTCCTATCTTTTCTCTTTCAGCATAGGAAACACTGGGACTTCATTTACACAGGGAAAGGAGAAAATGCTGAGCCACTCTTACTTGCAACATCAACACACCATTGTAGTTTTACCTAAATGTGGAAACATCAGAGCACCTACATGTCAATGACAGTCCCACACTTAGAAACTCGTCTGATTGGCTGAGCTGCAAATCCATAACCATAGATTCATTCTCTTTCAGGTCTGTGAAGGCAAGAATCATCTTAAGGAACAAACACATTAAATTTTTAGTTCACAATCTCATAACAAAACACTCACTAAAGCCCCTCTCATTGTGTAGAGACTAAAAAAAATTTTTTCTCTAGGTAGCAAATGTATAAAATAAAAGAAAAGGGACCATACTTATGTCTGAACATAATTTATTATGATCTTTTGCTTAGTTCCTAATTTTAATTTATTGTTTTGATGGTGCAGAAGGTTCTGGGTTTGAACCCTGGGCCTGTGGCCTTTGTGTGGAGTTTGCATGTTCTCCCTATGCCTGCATGGGTTCCCTCCACAGTACAAAGACATGCACGTTAGGTTAACTGGTGACTCTAAAATTGCCCATAGACATAAGTGAGTGTGAATGGTGACATATCCAAGGTGTACCCTGCATCCACCCAGTGTCAGCTGGGATTGGTTCCAGCCCCCTGCCACCCTGCACTGAGTATCTGTCGTCCATATGTTATAAATAAAGTTGGTAAGGGGAAAAAAGTTTGTGTTCAGTGGGACTCTCTCTGCACCACTGTTGTCTTTTCCTTATGTTTATTCCTTAAGAATTCTCCTTCATAACAAGGTTGTTAGAAGGGAAAGGAGATTATTTTGACTTTTCAACCACAGCCCGAGTGTCAGGAATGTGGTTAAAAAGGATCTGGTGAGCACCTGGAGCTCTGCCCACTGTCAGACCTGGACTCTCCTGGGATCAGTGCAGAGCACTGACGTGACTGACAGACTAGTTTCAAAAACTGAATAATGTGAACTCCTGTCTCCAGACTGTCAGAACAGCTCTGATGAAAAGTTTGCAGTGGCCTTGAGAGTCTGTTTAACCAGAGTCAGATTGTGCTGGTTAGTCTAACAGAGATGTTGAGTGGGGGTAGCGACTGGTTCAGAAAGTGTTCATTCTACTTTTCCATTTCAAACTTTTCCTGAACCTATAATAATAATCATAATCATAAAAATAATAACAAATATTATTATTATTTATTATTATTATTGTATCACCCAAACACCATGAGAATCACTGGCTCTCAGCTCATATGAACATAAAATTATATTACACTTGTGTATCTGCGAATATCATGTGATCCACAAGTACACACAAAGATGCACACACACTGACACAGCTCAGTATCCTACTGTACTGTAGTGAAATGTGCTGCACCTATAAAGTGTAATATATAATATTCTAATGAGTTTGAAGGTGTGTGTGTGTGAGAGAGGGAGAGGGAGAGTGGGGTGGGGCATGGGAGTTGTGATTTACAGAACAATATATTTTATCTTTCGAAACACACTCGCACACTTATTTCTCAACATACATACACACCTTACTCAACATCTACACTGACGCACACTATACAACTTTGGTAGCAGCACTGCCCATAGTGGACACCAGGGAAATAGCAGGTATTTGCTACAAAGGCCAAAATGAAATTGATCCGTTTGAAAATAGTAAAAAATTACAATTCTTGTGCCGGGACTTAAGTCTAATAACATAGAAGGGATGAGTTTATTCTGTAATGGCTGAGGGATCAAAACTTGTAGTTTGAAATGGGTTTGGATGAAAACGTTTCTCCTTAAAGTCCTCAATGTATTACTGACGCAAAGAAGGAGCTGAGGTCGTAATTCAAACATCAAATTAAGAGGGACGTCCTTTAAGACGTACAACGGTTGAACAATATTCTTAATGCTAAATAGCATCGGAGCACTGGGCACAAGCTCTGGGACAATGTACCAATTGATGTACCATTGTTGTTGTGGACCCCAGTTTTCATTATTTCTGTTAATTTGTCACAGCGGACGCTTTAAATACTACAATACCCATGAGTCTTGGTTGTTGTTGCCATGGAGAAGAGGCCAGTCAGAGTAATGAATCAGTGGTGATGAATGTGTGAAGAACACAGGGCACCATCATTGAATTAATCCAAAATGAACCTGGGATTCAGAAGTAACTTCATTCAGGATGCAGATCGAGAAATTTGTAATTAACGTTTGTGCAAGTCAGAGTTTCATCTGTGATTGTATGTTTTCAGCTGAAATGCACCTCAATCAGATAAGAACCAGACATTTTCTACTGCTGGAGTGTTTCATACTGATCTGAGCTGTGTCGCATGACAGTGTAAGAGGAAAAATGATCCTTTTACTTCTACAACCAGGTGCCTGAAATAACTCCTCCCACTCTGCAACTGTGTGTCCTGGTTCTTTTGATATAAAGATTTACAGTCAGTTTCAGTTTATCAGGTCCCTGTACATTCTCATTCATTCTAAACAAACAGCCCTGAAATAAAGTCTACTGCACTCAGCGTAGTGCTGGAAAATACAGCTGCAAATGTATTACAAAACACCTTAAGAACTTCATAGATATTGGTAGAACCAAAACATTGATGTCAATATAACCAATAAAAAACAATAACTACCAAAAAATACCAAAGACTTTGTTGTTCATCTGAGGCAGAGGCACCAGGTCGACTCCAGGGCTCGACTCCCTGAACAGCCCAAATCTAACTTATCTGTGGGAAAAACAATAATAAATAAGAATAATTCCCATTAGAATTCTCATGGAAGTGTTCTCTGTCCTTGACAACTGAATGATCATGATACTGAGCTCAGTGTGTGTGGATGCATGCAAGCGTGAGTTTTACCGACTGACTGGTCTGGGTTCTGAGCCATGATTCACACAGAGGACTTCAAAGAATTAGTGGTGACAAAAACACACAGAAGAAAAATAAAGCAGGGTGTTAGTGTGGCTACAGTGTGATTGACAGACTGTACCACCCAATCAGGATAGAGTCCAGAGCAGGTCAGATCCACCCCTCACTCCTCCTCAGCTCCACCTTCTCCTCCAAATGTGGTTTCTACTGGTTTCAAAAAACCAATATAGCCAACGGACAAATAAATTAAAGTATTTAGTGTCATGCCAAACAATCAGCCACGAGAAAAAGGACTTCAGTTGTTATTTGTTTGATTTCTTTTAAGTCCCAGCTAAAAAAAAGGAAGCTGTTCAGAAGATTGTATGGTGGTGAAGTTTGATCAGTCTGTTTCATGTGTGTTATTCTCTCTTCTTCCTCCCAGTCTGAACAGCCCAGTCCAGCCAGTTCCAGCTCCAGTTCAGGCTTCGCACCCACACATCACAAACGACAAGGTTAGTGTCTGGAACACAATCAAGTTACACCGGATCTCATGTTTATAGTGTATTTCGGTCAGAGGTGATCTGTATAATGACGAATCCGGTGGGACTCGTGAGAAGCATTTGTAAGAGACGGAGGGCGGGAAACCTTCTCACTGAACATAACGGCAGTCACAACTGAACAAGAGGAAAAATCTGATCTGAACAATCTGAAGCTTTTTCTCTTCCAAGAGGAGGGTTAGATTCAGATTCAGACATTTTCTGAGAGACCATTTTAAAAATGTAATAATGTATTGTAATGTAAAAATGCTAAAAAAAAAATGGTGATATGAAAGCAAAATGAGATTTTAATTCTGTAGGTAAAAGCCCTCAAAATGTCTGATGTGATATAAAAGTGTAATTTTATGAGAATATCTCTAGATGTTTGTTTTAAAGGTTGCATATATGACTCCAGTGACTTTTATCTGAAACTGATATTCATAAGAAGATATATTTGTGGTTTTATGAACCAAAAACCATCTCAGGGTAGTTTTGCATCTCTCTGGAGCTCTAGAAACAGGTCAGCCAATCAGAAGGGTTAATATCATCTCTTCTGATGGGTAGACTGTTGATCACAAAGATATATAATGATTTCATGTAAACACTTCCATGGGTCCAGGTGGACTGCGCACAGCAAAGACTGCTTTGTTGTGACATCACAAAATTACAAAAGTGCTAACGGCTGGTTTAAAAGTTATTTTTGAGGCATGTTTGCCTTTATCATACTGATAAACTCAGGGAGACAGAGACAGGAAAGTAGGGGGAGAGAGGGAGAGGGGGAATGACATGCAGCAGAGGGTCACAGGTCGCACTCAATCCTGGACTGCTGCAGTTAGGACTAAGCCTTAATGGTGAGCTTCAGTTTCTGAATACAGGCTATGAGCATTTCTCTGTTCTTTGTCCTTTCTCTTTGATACTTTCACTGAATTAACATAGAACCTAAACCTGATCTATAATCAAAGACCACATGGAGGTCTTCCTTTAGACTGTATGGACCTTTAACATCTACCTTTAGACTGTATGGACCTTTAACATCTACCTTTAAACTGTATGGACCTTTAAACCTCTGAACACCAAATTCACAAAATTGCAACAAACAACAATACTGAATAAAGCAGACGATGGTTCCAGTTACAGAGCCAAATCTCATCTGTACTCTCCACCACTAATTAGCAGACATGCACTACTTTGATTCTGGCCCTATTCAAAGTGTTCAAGGAGATAGTTGCGAAAAGATGCTCTGAATGTGCTCGCATGCTTTGACACAGAAGCAATTCTGTCCATTGTGTTTGAGTAAATTGAAGCAGGAAAAAAAAAATTTCACTTGTGATGAAGTTGTAGATCTGTTATTCACTGACTCTGATTCTGAAGGAGAATATCTGCCTTTTGGAGATAAGGGGTCATGTAATAACAGTGATGGTGACGGTGTGTCTGGTGCGACGGTGGGATGGTGATGTTGCATCAAAAGGTTGACTATCTTAATATCTACCTTTAGACTGTGGACCTTTATGTGTTACACTGCTGGTTCAACCCTAACTACAAGATCTGCATGACCCAGCAGATCAGATGTTTTCTAGTGGAGCCTGTTCACCAAAGGGAAAATGAAGCCAAACATTTCTGTGATAATCCTGATGGTCAGTCGCAGAACATCAGCTTTGACTTTGACTTGAACTTTTTTTCTCCTTCTGAATACATTATTAAGATGAACCTGGCAGATGTTTTAAGTGTTTGACTGTTATGTTTTACTTTTGTACTTTGTTGCGGCTGCAGTTAATGTTTTAGTGCTGATAGACAGTGTTTCCAAACCAATGATAGTAAAACTGCTTTAAAATGCACTAACATAGTCTATCAGGACCAGGTGAGTCCAGACTGTTGGACTTTGTGAAGCCTTTGTGGAGCTTCTTTTCCTGAGGGTGACCTCTGCTTGTGTGTTTAATCTTCTCTGGGTGCAGTGGTGGACTTCATCATCAGGAAAAGGGTGGCTCTTCCTGCCACCACCCACACAGGTAACAACTCCACTGAGACCTGTGGAGCCCCCACAGCACGGTCACGTGTGCATGGTTAATATTTTGCTGTTTGCCCGTTTGCATGAACGTTCATGCATCTCTGTACAGTCATGTCAGCAGGGGATGGTGGTGTATCGTGGATAAGACTCCATCCTGCAGAGCACCATCACTGCCGACGTGTATTTATTCTTTTTTTTTTATTGTCCAAAAGCTACTAAAACACATCAGGCAGTCGCACTGTGCTGGGGGACATGTTCCTTCATTACTATGAACACACACTAGTTTATCTGGACTCAATACCAGATACAGCACCAAATGCATCAAATGTGGATTAATCCGCTGCTTAAACTAGTCCCTAACAAAAACAGCAGGGTTTTCCTCCAAGAGGCACCATGTTTTTCAGAAAAACATCCAATTGTTGATGACATTTCTTCAGATTAGGTGCAGAAGTTCACTTGGACTTGGATTAATTCTGTTGATCTTCGTGGTCAAATGTCAAGGTCATTGTGACCTCAAGAAACCCTTGTGGTATCTCAGGAAGACCCAGAGGGAATCCCTTTAAATTTGGCACAGAGGTTCACTTGGACTCAAGGTAGATAGGAGTAGATTTTGGGGGTTAAAGGTCAATGTTCAAGGTCACTGTGACCTCACAAAACATATTTTTGACCTTATAACTACTCTGCTGTAATAATAATGCATACATACATACATTATGACTCTGAATAAACAAACACTGATGTAATCTAGAACTGGGTTGGGTATTGGAGGCAGTGATTCTAGTTTAGATGAGATTATAAACTACAGTGTTTTGGGAAATGTGTTTTGAAGATTTCCATCTTCAGTGTGGACCTGTGGGCTCAGGGCAGAGTCAGAACATCCTGAGAGGTGGACTAACACACTGTTGGTTTTTTTCTTTTCATGGGGTCTATATAGATGAATGATAGTCTTACCTTTTTAAAAGTAAAGTTTAAATGTGTTCCCAGTCTTACTAGGATAAAACCAGCAGCAGTTTCTCACCTCCAGTTTCCACAAGCTCCACTTCTCCATCCCTCCATCACCCCCCCATTCAGCATGAACCGCTTCTCATGCATGTTTTCACCAGTGTTTATTTTGAAATAATAATAATAATAATAAAAAAAAAATCAAAACTGGTTATTATAATGTTGCCTGTTGTGTTGTGTTGTGTGTCCCTCAGTTCTGGGCCCGCTGCAGTCCGTGATGCAGGACCTGCACTCAGACGACAACGACGATGATTCAGAGGAGGACGACGATAACGACATGGACTCTGACATGGAGCGACTCGCACACACACATCTCACACACCACCAACGCCGGTTAGTGACCCCGACCTCTGTTTCATGAAGGCAGCAAATACTGAGCTGGCAAATCTAAACTGTAGGTTTGCAGGTGTGTGGGCTGTTGGGCAGCAACTCCTGCAGCTTTCAGCCTCCTCCACTGAAGTAACAGCAGCGTTGCTAAATACACACACACATATTTCATCTGATGTGATGACATAAACCACTGCTCTGTTCACACCAAGTCAAAAAAACAGCCTAAAACTCCCACAGGCGTTAAAAGTCAGTATTTCAGTGTCGTCAGTGGATGAAGTGAATGTTGTCATCTGAAGCTGGACCCACACCCAGACTCAGTAACAATGTCTGTATGTTGATGAACTGAAGCATGTTTTTGTGATGACCCACCCAGGGTCAGTTTAAGTGATGGCAGTGAGAGTGACAGCTCCTCACCCTCACCCACCTCCCACAGTGAGGCCCCACCCCTATTAAAGACTACTAATAACCAGGTAAGATCACAATACATCACAAAATGTACAGTAAGATCACAAGGTGTTTGACAGTATGTGTGCGACTGTTTACTCTGCCCCATGTCAGATACTGGAGGTGAAGAGTCCAACCAAGCAGAGCAAACAGGACAAGAACAAGAACCTGGACTGTGACAAGGTACACACACCTCCTTGTTTTCAGTTTAAGAGTCCATGTAAAGCAGATGAGGGGAGATGGGACGTATGCAGACTCAGTATGTGGCATCATTCAGACATCGAGATGCAGGGTACATGTGTGTTTTAATGCTTGATCCCGAGTCATCAGAATGACCCACAACACAGCTCAAACACTGAACAGGTCTGTGGCACAGTTGTTGTAGGATTATTGACTTCATAGTTGATTTGGCAGAAGCTAAAATACTTGACCATGACGACACTGTGACACATAAACTAAAAAGAAATCCTGTAAAACCCCACTGTAGGTGAAAAGAAAGCACCAGGGCTTACACTTGACTTAACAGCACAAATACATTTCAAACAAAAATGGTTTTCTTTAGTCAATATTTAATATTTCAGAATCTCCTTTGTCCAATGAAAACAAAGGTTGTGAAGAGCAACATCCAGACTGTCTCAGGACGTAGACCCGGTCTGGTCACATCTGGATCATGGGGTTTCCTCCTCCTGTGTGTAACAGCTGGTTTCTGTAACAGTAACCCTGTGCTGCTGTGTGGTTTCCAGGCTTATCTGGATGAGCTGGTGGAGCTGCACAAAAGACTGATGACACTAAGAGAAGGTCACATCCTGCAACAGGTGAGCTGCTGCCATCAGCACAGGTCATGTGACTTAACTACCTCTTCTTCTTTTTGGGGAGAAAACACTCTGGATTTAAACCAATCACAGGCCCCCGTGGGCGACGCTGAAGGCTGTGGTCATAGTGCCTATTTAAAATAGTGTTGGTGGGGGCTGTTTTAGTGGAACATTTGCACATGGGGAGGTGATGTTGTAAAAATCACAGAGAGAACACCACAGAAAACAACTGTGTTTGCACAAGACCCAGATCTTCATCAGCACCTTCCTGCAGATTGTTGGCAGGAGGTTGTTTTTGTTGTTGATGTGTCCGTAGTGAAGGGGATTTTGAAAATGGTGACAGGCAGAGCTTATACCCACAGCCTACACCCGCTGAGTCAGACTACACCCTCACTTCACACGCTGAGCACCTGTGGGTGCAGACAGGTGGTGTGAGGATATTTAAACAGTCCCGGCCTGTGAGAGTGTTGATGTTGGCAGTCTCGGTTGTGTCAGTGGGTTCATGTGTATCTGTTGAGTGTTGGTTTCTCTGCTCCTCTGTGCTGGTCTCTCTGTGCTGGTCTCTCTGTGCTGGTCTCTCTCTGCTGATTTCTCTCTGTGCTGGTCTCTCTGTGCTGATTTCTCTCTGTGCTGGTCTCTCTGTGCTGGTCTCTCTCTGTTAGTCTCTCCATGCTGGTCTCTCTCCGTGCTGGTCTCTCTCTGTGCTGGTCCCTCAATGTTAGTCTCTCTGTGCTAGTCTCTCTGTGCTAGTCTCTCTGTGCTAGTCTCTCTGTGCTGGTCTCTCTCTGTGCTGGTCTCTCTGTGCTGGTCTCTCTCTGTGCTGGTCTCTCTGTGCTGGTCTCTCTCTGTTAGTCTCTCCGTGCCGGTCTCTCCGTGCTGGTCTCTCTCTGTTAGTCTCTCCGTGCCGGTCTCTCTCTGTTAGTCTCTCTGTGCCGGTCTCTCCGTGCTGGTCTCTCTCTGTTAGTCTCTCTGTGCCGGTCTCTCTCTGTTAGTCTCTCCGTGCTGGTCTCTCTCTGTTAGTCTCTCCGTGCCGGTCTCTCCGTGCTGGTCTCTCTCTGTTAGTCTCTGTGTGCTGGTCTCTCTCTGTGCTGGTCTCTCTGTGTGCTGGTCTCTCTGTGTGCTGGTCTCTCTCTGTGCTGGTCTCTCTCTGTGTGCTGGTCTCTCTGTGTGCTGGTCTCTCTGTGTGCTGGTCTCTCTCTGTGTGCTGGTCTCTCTCTGTGTGCTGGTCTCTCTCTGTGTGCTGGTCTCTCTCTGTTAGTCTCTCTCTGTTAGTCTCTCCGTGCTGGTCTCTCTCTGTTAGTCTCTCTGTGCTGGTCTCTCTCTGTGCTGGTCTCTCTCTGTTAGTCTCTCCATGCTGGTCTCTCTCTCTGTTAGTCTCTCCATGCTGGTCTCTCTGTGCTGGTCTGTCTGCAGTGCTGCTGGTTCTGGTTCAGAGTCTTGGGGAATTTACTGGCTCTTAGGTACCAGTCTGTCATTATCATGTGAACTTGATCAGCCGTTGCCTCCCATTTGGGTTCAGACCTGAACCTTCCTCCAGAGTCTCAGCCAAAGACCAAACATCGCTCAGTATCTCAGAGCGCTGCGGCGATGACGTTAGCATCACTCGATGACTGGTTCCTTCCACAAAACTAGTCCACACTTCTCCAGCTCCTCCTGGGGGTTAGGTGCCCCCAGCCCAGATGAGATGTTCTGGGTCTAACCCGAGGCCTCCTACCAGCAGAGGAGTGGCTCTGATCTAAGATCCTACGCTTTATGAAGACAGTGACCTCATCTTAATATTGTAGTTTATTAGAAAAACCCCTTCAGTGAGTTTTTACTCATCAGTAATTAATGGTAAATTAATTACGTGAAGTTAAGGTGTGAACGATGATGAAACCTTTAATTCAGTTGTCACTGATCTTGTGGATGCTGTTGGTCAGTGATATTGTTGCAGTGGATTAGAGGAGGAGTTGTAATATGCAGCTTCATCTGGAAGCAATGAATTATGTGGTTAACCTCCCTCGCATGTTTCTTGCTCATATTCTCGGGCCTATCATGTAACGGCATTAATGGATCGTCCCGGCGGTGGCTGCCAAGTTCTGCCTCGCTCCCCTAACGAGACGTCTGGCTCCGAGGGAAACACGAAATCCCATCCAGAACAGCGTCGCTCGCGTTCGGCTTTAACTCCACAGTAATCAGGCTAATCTAGCAGAGTTCACCAACTGGCTCCATTTCCTGTTACAAGAGATGGGAATGATTAAGTATCAGCCTCTGTGCTCACTGGTGTGGACCACATATTGGATCACACAGAGAAGTGTAATGCAGATGGTATGTCTGGAGACAGTGGGACTCTATATGAGCTTGGTAGCTGTTTCCAGTCCAATCCTGAGCAGTGAAGAAAATGAGCCAAATCACCTCCCACACCACTAAAAAAAAAGTCTGAAGATGAGCTCTGCCCTGTGATGAATGTGGGCTGCCATCCCTTCCACAGAGGCTTTGTAGTGTCAGGATCAGGTAGCCCCCCCCCCCCCCCTTTCCAAACTGCCTCTACCTAAACCAGCACCATGCTCACAGTGAGCCAGACGCCAACACCAGAACGTCTGATCACATGGTTGATGCTCGGTCTGTTCCTGTGGTCAACTTCAGCAGCAGGAAACAGGCAATACTCACATCAATGTTGTCTGAAGGCTCAGTTTGTAGAGTCTATGCTAAACAGCTAAAGTGGCCTTTTCACACTCGACCGCTATAGAGAAACCTTGTGAGCGCTGGCGCCTTTTTTCACACAGCTCCGCCCTCTTTGTGCACCCACTCCCTGTGCTGCTAGTTGAAAATCTTTAAAACGGTGCTGGTGTCGTCACTGCAGCTCCTCTTGAGGTAATGGGATGGGATCAGCCTTGTTACCCCGGTAACCAAGAAAGTGGAGGAGAAGCACGGTTTGGTCGTAGCTTATGTCATAAAGATGTTGCCGTAGAAACAAAAGCCGTGCTTTTTTTTCGAGGCAGTGCTGGGACACTGTCCTGTCCGAGGGAAACTGTACATGGACACACACTCTGGTGTTTATCTGAGTCACACAGTTGTCAGTTACTGTTTCACCATATGATTTGATTGCAGGCAAATTCTCTGCACCAGCGTCAGTTATGTTTTTGCATTGGCCCAGAGGAGCCGTGGTCTGATCCAGGTCCGGTCATCACTTCGCCTCATTACTGACAGAATCACTTGTGTTGAATGAGTTCACGAGAAAAAGTCTTTCTTCTGTTTGTGATGAAATACAAAACTCTTGTTTTCAGTTTCCTGCTCTGTGAATAGTCAAAGTGTATTCAAGGCCGGTGTCACAAACAGATGTGTCACATCTGTTGAAACGGGCAGTAACAGGCTGTAAGCAAAACCTGAAAACTGGTAAAACTAAAAATGTGAAGAAAACTGAGTGCTTCCTGTGGAAATGAGCTAATTGATGTTGAAAAGAAATGAAAAGTAATGCATTAAAGGTACAACGTTTGAGATGCTACTTGCTACACTGACTCACACAGCATGTAGCGTCACAAAGTGGTATAAGACGGGACAGGTCGGCGTTGGCTGGTTAGCATGCTCATTTCAGCAGATATCTGAAATAAAACAGATGGAGGTCCTGGTCATGACATCCCCACTATGTCTCCTTCACAAACTGTTGATTTTGTTGTTGTTGTTGATTTCTGTCTAAATCTGACACACTGCAGCTTTAGTGGAAATGGAAGCTGAAGTTTCAGTTATATATGAGTGCTGATTGAAGTTACTGTGAAGTCCTGAAAGGAGCTGGAGTGTCAAGAGTATAAAGTAAGATGACGTCAGCTGATGTCAGTGCTGAAGGCTGCAGGAGTATCACTGGAAATGTTTTGAAGGAGATGAAGTGGTGGTTAAAGAAGAAGCATGAGAATAAAGAAGCTGCATGTGTCGGATATGGTCAGGCCTGTTCTTCCCGTTTCCTGTCCCGGAGCCGTTTGTAGAGATAAATCAGTCCTGTGTTTACCTGCTGGTCCTCTTGTTTTCCAGATCGTGAACCTGATTGAAGAGACTGGACACTTCCACATCACTAACACTACTTTTGACTTCGACCTTTGCTCCTTGGACAGAAGTACAGTGAGGAAACTCCAGAGTTACCTGGAGACCTCGGGACTGTCCTGAGGCTCTGAGCAGCTGGCTGCTGGATCTGTCTCCACATAGACTTTTGATTTTTTTTTTCTTGAATGAACTCCCGACTTTGGATGCAATGCAAAGCCCCACTGTGGCTGGGTCCAGTTGCTGTGCGTCCAGCCCCTGGCTGGACTGGGCTCTCTGGATGAGGAGGTCGTCCCACTGCAGAAACCAGAGCCAGGTGTGGTGGGGATGAGCCCTGTCGATCAGGAGATCACCCGGAAAGCCTTGAAAACTTCACTTGATTTAAAAATAAATAAATAAATACATTTAAAAAAAAAATGGTGGGGAGTGGCGACCGTGTTGCTCTTAATGAATGTGCATATTGTTACCATGTATGTTTCTTGATTTGTTGTTCATTGTGACAAATGCATGGTCAACATTGCCTTACAACATTGTAAGTCTTATTTATTGAATTTAATTTGCAGGTGTGTGTGTGTGTATTTGAAATGACAAAAAAGGAGAAAATCATCAGAAGGGACTTTGTTAAAGCACTTCACAACAGGCATATCTGTGACTCTGACAGCTGAGCATCACTACAACGCTCAGTGTGTCACTGACTTGAATTAAAATCGAACATCAGAATAAATTTAACATTTAAATGGGAACAAAAAACTGCCACAGCAGGTGTGAGGGTGACTTTTCTTTTCCATTTCATAAAAGACATAAAACATTTCTGTAAAACTGTTCTAGTTTAAAAAAAAAACAAAAAAAAAAAGAGAGAGAGAAAAGACAGTTACTGGGAGAATTCAGCAGGGGTGTGGCTTGTAAACGAAGAGGAGTGTGTTAGATAAGTTAAAATAGAGTATAAGAGTAAAATAGAGGTTGGACAGGATCTTTTCAAAACGACTTCAAAACACATTTTGCTGTAGGGACAACAACACAAATACCACAAAGAACAGAACGGTGTTTGTGGGCTGCCTTTGTAGGACAATAGAAGAGGCTTAAATAATGCGATGTTGGTACAAGTTTGTTGGAGAACTGCAACCAAAACGTGATCCACAATTCATAAGTAAATGTTCCTGCCTTTATACAGAGGTGTCTGTGATGCTGCCCTCAGCTGTACACACATCTCCACCCCCGGCCAGTGTAAGGAGGGCGTCGGTTCCCCAACGTTAGAGAAACTGTTGGACACAGCTTCCATATTTCCCTCATTGAAAAAGGCTTTTTTTTTTTTGTTTTTGGATGATTTTATTTTTTTGTTGTTTTTTTTTTTTTGTGACTATTTAAAGTCTCTATATGTAGAAAAGTGGTAGTCGACCAACTCCAACCAAACAAAGACGCAGAACATGACGAAAATTCTATAAATGCTTGTGTCCTCATAAAAAAAAAAAAACAAAAAAAAACTTGTGTTAAAAGATGTTTCTATTTGTGAATTTAGTTTGAACAGGAAAATCATGTGGCAGTTTTTTACTCCCTTATTTTGACACTGTAGGAGTAGTGAGACCTGGTGGCTGCTGGAGTTGAGCTGAGCACAAATCAATAAGGTGAAAGTTCTCCTGAGTGAATGCGGTGCTGCAGCAGGTTCTGCTGATCTGCTCATGGGCTGCAACTTAAAGAAAGCTTTGTTGTGTTGGTTCATTTTCTGCTACGGGGCCAACAGAACACGCCAAAAGCAAAGTTAAATTCACTTGGTTTACGGCACTACTAACGATGGTCTATAGAAAATGATTTAAATGAAATCAGCATCTCTTTGCCGTCGGGGGGGGAAGGATTTGTGGAGTAGACCCAAGTCCTGTAGGAGGAAGGAGGGAACTGACTCTTCATGATGTCAGACGAGTAAAGAAACTGCTCCTGTGCTCTGTTTTGGGTAAATCCAGTGGGGAAAACATGGAGCCATGAAAAGTGGTAATTTTTGACTGACAGGTACTGTTACGGGTGTAAGAAAAAAAAAAGATGATATCTTTTATTTATTTTGTGGGAGTTTCGAGTTAAATCAAAGCTCAGCGTTACTTTTCCAAGGAGAAAGCCTTCGTTTGATTTGTAACAGAGGACACTTGTCAGAACGGCGAACTGTGGTCGTCCTTTCCAAATGACCTTAAAGGGGTTTTTCTTGCCCTGTGTTCTGTCTTATGGTTTCTTGTGTATTTTGAGAACATACAATAAATATTCTGTATGATGTACAGATGAGTTATTACACGGCTTCTCAATGAGCTTTTTGACTTGGCTTTATTATCTTGTTTTATCTGCATGTGTGTTTTTCGAATTCAAAAAGTGAAGGAATCACAAAAATCCTTTTCATTCCACTTACACATGAGCTATAATCATTTAAAATAGTTTACATGTAGCAGCTTTAACTTATGTCTTTTTCAGGTGTCAACCCACTGTTTGTGAGCTGCAGTGGAGCTGAGGAGTGAGGGGTGGAGCTGACTTGCTCTGTACTCTATCCTGATTGGGTGGTACCGTCTGTCAATCACACAGTAGCCACGCCCCCTAACTCACCCCCTGCTTTCTGGTCTATTTTCCTCTAAATGGACCATCATTTAAAAAATGAACATCATGTTGTATTGAAGACTTGAAACTAGAGACTGAGACCATAAACTCATTAGGAAAACGTTTACTGAGCTAATGAATCAAGGGAGAAGTAGGGACATTTTCCCATAGACTTCAATACAATCTGACTTCTTTAACAACCAGTGGAGTCGCCCCCTGATGGTCATTGGAGAGAATGAAGGGTTAAGGCTCTTTGGCTTCACTTTACAGGCCCAGAGTCTACGTCCACTTATATTTTAGCCAATCGATGGTTATTTGCTGTTTCCCAATAACCAGAATGACACCAGAGTTTTATTCAGTCAGTGACTCATTACTCAGTGTGTCACATCATGAGGATGTTGAGGACAGATCTGAATATCATGAATATTTTTATAATATAAGTTCAGATTTTAGGGTTAGGGTCCAGCACACTGATTTCATTGTTATGGCGCATTTGGGTGATGCTTGTATTGTTGGAAGAATACAGTGTGACCAAATCAGTGGGTGTTAAATGTTGTAGATCTCACACGCTGCAGCGCTGGGAGAGTCACTGCAGGATGTAAATAATGGATACCAGCAGCAGCCCGGGCCTGTCACCACTGCACAGCCTATAAAGAGCATTTACACTCATTATGACGCACAGAATCATGAGCTTTCAAAGCTCCGCTGTTGGTGTGAGGGCTTTGTAACCTTGTACCAGCTGACGACACTGGGGAGTCGGGGGGGTTTGATTCAACCGTTTAAAAACTACGGTGGGTTTTCAATTCAGCTTTAGGCTCAATGTGTCTCACAGCTGTGCTTTTACCTTTAACTGAACTTTTAAAGTTCACTTAGTTTCATCAAATACAAGAGTCAAAGAGCTTAATCAGGAATAAATAAAATGACATTAAGTCATAACCATAAAATTGCTTTTGCTTTTGTTTGTCTTTTATTTATTTCTCTTTTATTCCTGTTTATAGTTCCACATTTATTTTCTTGTTCTTTTTTCATCTTTGTAGTTCATGTTTACAGCTGTTAATGTAAAATTGCACAGGAACTTTGCACGTTAAGGACCTGACTCAGTTATTGTTGCTGAGACAAAGATCTCTGTTCCGGCCCAACACTGGAGCCAGCTGTTAAAACTAGATGAGACCTGAGTGAAGTAAAGACTTGGAGACTTGCAGTGACACCGGAGCACGAAGGGCACATGGTGCTGCTGCGCAGTGAGGATGACTTAGAGCAAATATTTAAATTGGAAACCTAAAAATACAAAAATGATATTAGAAGCATTATAATCTAATCAAAGGTCAGTAGCAGGGTGGGTTTTTTGAGATTAAATGTGACTCTCCTTCCCCTGCTGGATGACAGGAACTGTGCCGTTCATGTTCTTTTTATGTTGGTCTAAGTGGGTGGTCTGATAGAAGAAAAGTTGGAAGTCATCCAGCTTCTCCATTTGTTGTGGGCGCAGAAGAATCTCGCATGCTTTCATCAGCCTCCGTGTCATGCATCTTACTGGGCCTGCACTGGAACAACCTGTTCCTGCTGACTGGAGGATAAATGTTAAAAATGTCTCTGTGGAGGAGTTGGTAGGTGTTCATCTGTCTCCTCTTATATTTGGCTGCGGTGCAGATCTGTGCTGCTCCAGTCTGTTCCACTGCTGTGGCTCCTGTTCACCAAGTCAGATTTTTCAGGTAAACCTTTCACTTGTAGACAATAGACATCTAAATCTGCCTGTTTGGTATGAAATTATCTACAAACATTTGATTTCCTCCTCTGGATTTTTCCTGAGCCCAGATACAGGATGGAAGGTCTATGATCATGTTATTTCACACAAGGTGCAATATTTTTCAGAATATCAGAATAATTTATAAAAGAACAACATACAATAGAATCGTGTAATTATATATGATAAAAGAAAGACCTGAAACATTGAATCAAATCAAATCAATTTTTATTTATATAACACCAATTCATAAGAGTTACCTCATATACTTTACATATAGAGCAGGTCCAGACCAAACTCTTTAGAGAATTAACTATATTATAAAAGAAACGTAAAAAATCTATCTTTAAAAAACATACAAAATTATTAGATTATATTAATATATTATTGCCTTATAGCATAAGCCCCAACCCGTCGTAATATTATATATACAATTTTAAATTTTTAGCCTATAACCTAGAGAACAAATGGTGAAACTCTGAACGGACTCAATCTCTGTGATTTTTGGTCTGACTGATGGTGAAAAGTCTACAGTCGACCTCTGACCTCTGACCTCTGAGTGTGGGCTGTTTCTACAAACATGACGGGGCCTTCGTCAGGGTGTTTTACACAAAGGATAAAGGTGCAGCCTGTACAGTATAAACAGCATAAGACCTGTGATTCTTTGTCATTTTTTTTTTTTGTCACAATCCAACAAGTAAATGGTAAACTTCAAATAATTCATATCTAAATCCACATTGATGACCAGTTTAAAAGGTAAAACCTGCATGTTTACAGGTCAGATCCTGACGTCTGCCTCACTGCAGCTTCTACTCCAGATCGAAGATTAAAACTTAAACTGTGATTTGACAAGGTTGAATATTTTGTGAGAAAAACTACAACTCCCAGGAAAATCTAAAACCACAGCAGCTCGGAAACTTTCATCACCTGGTTTCATTCATGTGCATGAAACTCATGAAACTCTCCTGTAAAGGTGTAAATGTAATCCCCCTTGACCCTCGTGCATGATGGTCTCTCCTTCTCTGTCTTTATTTCGGCCCGTGATGATTTCGGGCTGATGGGTAATGGTGTTTGTTAAATGCAGATGAGTATAGAAATATGAACTAACATGACATACAGTTGAAGGGCTGGATTTTTACTTAGTTGCGTCATCACAAATGTTGGTGTGGTTTTGGGTGACGCTTCCTTCATTGTGGATCAGGATCAGGACCCAGATGTTCTGGTTTTGCTCTGACTCTCTGCAGCTGTGGACCCTCACTGCCAGGGAAAAACCTGCTGTATGTCAGAGTTGGCTGTAATAAGATCAATTTGGAGATGACACTGGAAAACGCTGAATCATGCTTTAATCTTATCATGTTTCCATCTCGCCTCAGACACCTCTTCATCACCCCAGGAGTCTTCCTCCTCTTCTGAAGCAGAAACAGCGCAGAGAAGCTGCAGAGCTCCAGCTGGTCTCTGTCCACATCCTGCAGCCTGGTCCAGGCCTTTTTCATTGTTTTCATATCTTTTTTTTTTTTTCCTTTCTTTCTTTCTTACGGTGTTTGGATGATCCACAGTACAAACCCAACCCCACCACCCCCACCACCCCACCCCCATCACCCACTCTCACTCCTCTAATTTACTAAACTGTCTCTTTAAAGGGGTCACGAGGTCGATGCTAATAGCAGGGGAGGCCAAGTATGAATCCCACAGACACCATGAGCATGAACATCTGGTCAGTGTATTTCCACTGTGCTCTGTGCGTCTACACAGGAGGCGTTCAGGTGCAGTATGAGAGGAACAGAATGGATAAACACCATTACATATCCTGTGCAGCAGCTGCATTGATGGAAGGCAAACTGAAACACTTTGTGTGCAGACTGCTGTTGAATCAAAGGTCAGATTGTCAAAGATTTGATAAGAGCTTCTCTTTAGTTCATCTTCACTCAGGCAGGAGAACGTGAAGATAAACTGAAAAATAAAATGTCAGTGGTTTTGGTTTCTGTTCAGACTCGATGGCACCAAAACGTACAACCTCTGCGCCCAGGTGCTGTTCTTCAACAAATATTGACCTTCTCCTCTATCCCTGTGTTTCTGACAATGATTTTGTCTCAGCCTGACCACTTTGATTTATGGGAATTTTCACAACTTTCCTCCCTTTAATCCTGAGCTGAGTCTGGAGGTCTGGAGTCTTTCTGTTTGTCATGTTCTCTAATTATAGTCTGCTGTGTTGACTATTTACCTAATATGACCTAAATAAGAGAATTGAAGAGCTCTATATATAGAGCTTCCTCTTTGGTCTTGAGCAGATCTTTCTTCAGCTGATCCATTTGTAACTGAGCTTCTTGCAGAGCAGCGGTCTTTTTGTGAAGCTCCACCTTCATGTCATGGGCTGCTCTCTCAGTCTCTTCAGGTTGGCTGTTACTGAGAGGAACTTTGTCTCCTCTTGTGTCTTGTTGCAGGTCTGTCTGCTGGGCTTGGTCCCTGTTGCTTCTGTACCAGTGGTATTTAGACGGACCTTCCTTCTCTTTGGCAGGAGTTTTCAGACTCATTGCCTGCTGCAGCAGCTGTGTGTGGAGCTTCTGCAGCTGGAGGTTGACCTTCTCCACCTCCTCAGCCTGAGGAGTCTGGGTCTTCTGGCTGGTGCTGGGATCAAGGCGGAGGGCCTTCTTTAACAGAACAGCTTGTTCCTGGTGCAGTTTGACACTGAGGTCCTTGATGCTGTTTTTCAGAGCCTGGACCTTCTGATGCTGCTGTTGTTCAGGGTTGTTCATGGTCTGGACTTTGTCTTTACAGGTCTCCAGATCCTCAATAGCTTTCTGCAGCTGCAGAGTCAGCTGGGAGAAGTCCATCTCTGTCCGAGTCTTAGTTGTGGTGCTGTGCTCCTTGGACGTCAGGTCCATGATGGTGCTCTGAGCAGCTGCCAGTTTGCAGTGACACATCTGCAGTTTTAACTGAGAGTCCTTCAGTTGTTCCTTTAGAAGAGCGTTTTCCTCCATCAGCTCTCTGACTTTGCGGTCCTGTGTGGACTGATGGCGTCTGAAGTCTTCAGTTTTTCTCGCTGTAGTGGCCAGTTGCTTCTGTGGCTGGGCGGCCATGTTTGTTCTTTTGTTTGGTTTGTTCATCTTCTTGTTGTGGTTTCTGTCCATGGCAGCAGTGAAACTACTGACTGAAGAAACAACTGTTTGTACCTAGACATTTAGGACCTGCACAATATTAGGAAGGTGGTCATAATGTTATGCCTCACTGTATGTATGTGTATATATGTGAGACTGCAGTATTTTATTATTCTTCAATATAAAAGTTAGACATTAAAGAAAACACTGGGTCTGTTTTAATGAACTAAATTAAAGCAAATGAGTTTGGCCTCATGTATAATCATTGCTTTCATTATAGAGAGATAATGCTTTATCACCTTACATGTGACCATTAATGCAGAGTATGAAAATAACAATCAGATGTGACTCTGTCTGTGTTTGGGCACTGAGCTGTTTGTCCTGCTTCTTCATCTTTACTGTGTTTTAATTGAATGAACCTGGTTTTAGTTACTGTGCTTCAGGCACAGACACTCACCCTCTGACAGATGTGAGTGTGTGAGTGTACAGGAAGTACTTCTGTTTAAGTTATTAGCCGTGTCAATATACAGCAGGGTGAATTGCCATAATGTGGGACACCTGAGCTCCAGTTGGTGTTGGTCTTCCTCAAATAAATGAAAGTTAATAAAACTATGGATTCACACAAGCTGTGATGTCATGTATGTGTGAAGACCACCAGGTCAATGACATGGAGTTTAGACCATAGACTGCAAATAAAAGTGGACCTGGACTCTGGGGCTGAAAAAGGAAGCCAATGCTGAAGAGCCTTAAACCTTCATTCTCTCTAATGACCATCAGGGGGCGACTCCACTGGTTGTTAAAGAAGTCTGGTTGTATTGAAGTCTATGGGAAAATGGCTTAACTCAGTTGTTTTGCTAATGAATTTATGTTATAAACTGTCATATTGTTGTATAATGCCAGTGAAGTATTATAAGCCCTAAACTGTAATGGGAGCTAAAGCAGCAGTTAGACAAGATTTCCACATTTAGTCCTAATGTTAAAGTTCCTCCAGAACTCGGTAAAAATCCTCTTAAGCCCCGCCCACCACAGGTGACTGAGCAGAGAGTATCAAGATGTGAGACTCAGATATCAGAGACTCAGACAAGGAGTCTGTTGAGACTAGAATCTGAGACTAACAGGTGTATCAGAACAGTTACTTATTTGTTTGTGTTGTTTGTTAGCTTGTGACTGGAAGTGGCTGACTTAGTGTTAGTTTTAGCCCCGCCCCTTAGGTTTGAGACGTCTGAATCCCTGACTGTCTGAATCTGTTTTTAGCAGACTGTCATTGTTCACTGTAGTTTAAGGTGGAAACACTGATTATTTCACTCATGATTTGTCTGTATTATGTAGAAACACCATGTACATTAAACACTAGATTCTCATTGGAGGGTCTGTGGTTAGGTTCATATACATACATATATTTCACTATAAAGCAAACGAGCAAATTATTTTCTGCTTGTTAGAGTCTTCAGAGCACAGTGAGCTTGACTTATCTACTAGTGAGTAAAATCTACTCACTAAAGAAAAGACATAACTGTGGACCTTTCGTCTTCTCCTGGCGTTTGTCCTGGATACTGTAGGGTGTCAAACTAAAACCTGTCTAGTAAAGCCCCTGTTTGAAACCTGTGGGGCAGCAGGGACTCTGTGACACTTTTTACCATCATTAATCTCGGCTTAAAGCTTTTCCATTTCGTTTTCATTTATTTCACTTTTTTTTTTTTTCTCTGCGCCTGTTATTAAAGTCACAGTTTTACATCTTTGGTATTAAGTATTGATTCAGATTCAAAGTCAGTTCAAGTTTAAAGTTTTGATTTTCTGCAATCAATTGGCTTCACCTTCAAAGTGGTGGACTAGAAGTGAAGATTTTTCATGTTAACAGTCCTACACTTGTTTTCCTTTTGTGCCTCTTGTTGAAATTTAATTGTTAAATCCCCTCCACACTTCACCCAGAGAGGTGGCTTTAATGATGGAGGATCACCATGAGGAGTTAACTCTATAACTGTACCAGCAGTTTCAGTAAATCAGTAAATCAGGAAAGTTTAATTTGTCAATGATTTCTCTGTCTTTCCAAATGGAGATACGAAAAGAGAAAGTGGCTGCTTAGACTCCTGGATTAATTTAAGCTATTTTCCTCTGAGAGAATGGAGCTGAGGAAGGCGGGGTGTACAGAGCAAGAATGGAGGTGGGGGTGAGGGAATGGTTCAGAGTCCAGGCCAGCCAGCAGGACATCCTGTTTGAGCTTCCAAATACCATTTCCTCCAATAAAAAGGGGGAGACCTTCGAAATAATCTCCCACAGAAGAGACACAGAGACATTGATTGTCACCTTGGCACAAGGCCAAAGCTGAGGAGAAAGGCTCCCCTCCCACAGAGCCTCTGGACGGCAGTCAAAAAGCACCTCGAGGAAGTCATTAAAGCTCAAGGTTGATGAAAAGTCTCTCCTTCCTCCCTCGTCTCACCTCCCTGCGCTGTCTGACGGCATGCTGCTCTCTTCAGTTTAGAGGAATTTGCACAGGAGCAGGTGTAGCTGGCAGGGCCATATGATTGAGATCTTAAAACAAAATGCCATTTACAGTAACTGCTACTCTCAAATTGGCTTGACATGCCGTTGCCAAATGCAATGTAATATCGTCAGTGTCTTGCTCACCTTACCAACTATGCCAAACACCCACGCAGCCACTTACCGATCCTGCCAAAGCAAGTTGGGAAGAGTCTACAGCAGAACACGCTCCAGTTTTCTTCTCCTGAGTGTTACCTTAGCAACCACCTTGAATTTTTTAACAACCTCTTGTGAAAGTAACCAATCACATCATACAACTATGGCTACAACCACCTGGTGATGTGACAACAGATTTAGCAGGTGCCAGCCACGGTGATTAAGAAGCTCAGTGAGCTGCTCTGCCGTCGCCATCTTGGCAGTGCCTGACTCCGCCCCTAACTCCTAGTTGATCCAGGAATGGACAAAGAGCTGAGACTTTGGAACATCTGCTCTTGTTAGCATCTTGTGTAACCCAAGGCCAATTCAATCAGCTAATTAATAAGCTATTAAGCCAGTTGCAGGCTGTAAACATGTTTATTTCTGCTGTGAAGTTGGACATTTTAACATGGGAGTCTACGGGACTGACTCACTGTTGGAGCCAGACTCTAGTGGCCATTAGAGGAACTGAAGGTTTTGTCACTTCACTGTTGGTGCCAACAGTTTCATCTTTCAGCTCCGGAGGCTGCCTCTTGGGGTAAGCCTGTCAAACTGCTGAAAATATGTTCAGCTTTGACAAGAAGTCAAAGCAAATGTCAGTGTATACGGTGATCAATGTGTACAACCGACATTGTTCAACCCCAGTTGTAATAATCAGATAACAGCCAGCAGACCAGGTCTAGATTAAGCCTAGCTTAGCTTTAGTGTCTATACCATGGACCTATTATCCTATCCTGAAATACAAAATAGGATTTTCCCTTTGAGAAACTATGTCATAGTCTATATTCAAAATTGGTTTTCTTTCATTGGTTTGTTCTTATAATAAGAGAAAGAGAAACGGACAGTGAGCTGTGATGATGTATCTCTGTCCCTGTTTCAATGATAAGTATGTTTCCATTCTTTTCACTGAAATTCATTTCAACACTTTTTGTTTACTTGGAGGGGGAAAAAAAGACATTTGCTTATGTCCAGTGTTTAATTCAAGTATGCTTTATTGAGTGGAACTGAATAAAACATTGAATAATTACTATATCAATAAATAAGATGTGAAAGTAGAATATTTGGTGGGTCCAGCTCATGTAAATCAGCTCCTTTGAAGTGTTTATTCATATTTGCCTTGGCAGCTCGTTGCTGTCTCTTCCAGTGGGGAAGCTGACAGCAAAATGAAGACCACCAAAGCATGAGCGGCCTCTGTTTGCAAAGGGATTTCAGCCCCCTGACCACTCAGCCATTGTTGCCAAATTTGCACAGAGCTGCGATAATTCAAAGACACTTATCATATGCTTTTAGCTTGCTTGTGTCCCCTGTTTCCCCCTGTGGCCAATCGTGTTGACCTTCCTGTCAGCTCCCCTGTGGAATTCTGGGTGGCAAGCAGTTCTGCCCCCCCCCCAACTTCCACTCACAGAATGCATACAAATTAGCCTTTCCAAAATCAGATCAAGTTATGTAAAGAACAAAAGCAAGCAGACTTCAAAGGGGATGGACAAGGAGGGATGCTGCATGCAGAGGCTTCAGCCAGCTCTCTCAACCGGCCCTCTCCTCAGACACTGTGGTGGATTTGATTATTGTTTTTAACTCCTCTCCCCCCCAGCTCCCCAAGACCCCCTGCACCACTAAAATGGGTCCAGCCTTTTGGAGCGAATCCCAATCCCAAACCTGGTCTTTGATTTCGGGGGGCTTGGCACTGCTCCTTCTCCCCCTGCTTTGTTCCTCTTGATGGATCTAGGCAGGCTGGCGAACCGTGACCCCTGCCAGCCCACCCCGTCTGTGTTAACACACACACACACACACACACACACACACACACACACACACACACACACACACACACAGACAATGCCAAGCCGCCACAGAACGCAACAGGAAAGGAGGGGAAAATGGAGAAAAAAAAAAATCTCTGCAAATGTGCTGTAAGCGTCTGTGAATCAAAGTCTCATCCCTGACAGAGACTGCAGGCGCGGTGAGTGTCGTTGCTGCTTTCATTGTGTCTGTTCTGATAAGTTAGCCATGTGTGATGGGCGAGGAGGAGAGTCTGGACCGTCGCCTATTCAGCAGCTCTGAACCACCTGCCACCAGATGGACCCAAGTGTGAACTTGAACAAGGAAGAGGGAAAAAAACACTTCAATTCCCAGCCCTCCCTGTGGCCGCCTCATTTTCTCTCTAACTGTGTTATCAAACCCAGCGTTTTATCTGCTTTGTAGTGTGGTCGGTGCTGAGTTGACGAGCTCTTACAGCGTACAGAACTTTTTATCTGTTGAGGCCAAAAACAAAGCAGTTGCTCAACGGGAAATCACTGAGATATGTGGCAGTAACCTTCAGCATGTGGTTAGTGCTTCATAGCTGTCCTCATAAAGATGCATAGTTCACTGTTATATTCATAAAACACTGCACAACATAGCTCACTGATTAATACCAGTGTATTAAAACCTGGGACACGTTGCTGTAATTCTTCCCCATTATTTCTAACTCTTCTAATCAGACTGTTCACCAAAGTAAGTGTGGAGGTCTGCAACAAAAGAGTAACATGAACAGTTCAACCAGGCAAGAAACCAGAGACCAACAAGTTAGACAGCTAGAGTATCGCAATGTATGATATTATTCATGTTTTTTTAATAATACATAATCATATAGGTTTCAGGTAGAAGTGATGCTTTCATGAAACAGAAGTATTATTTGTCACATGTAAAGGCTCAAGGATACAGTAGGCAAAGTCAAATCAGGCTCGGACTGTGGATAACTGCAAAATAAAAATGAATACAAATTTCAAATATTGCTGTACAAATAAAATTGAGAGTGGGAAACATTGCAGAATTTGATTTTATCAAATATAAACGACACACTGTTTGAGGAGCTGTTTTAACCCATACCTTTGTTTTCATTAACCTGTTGCTTTGCTACAAATGATCTGTTCATGTTGCCTAATCTGTCAAAAATATTTTATCCAGATGGAGGAGAATCTGAGGAGTGGTGCAGTGGTTGGCACCGTTGCCTCACAGCAAGAAGGTTCTGTGTTCAAACCCCGGGCCTGTGGTCTCTCTGTGTGGAGTTCGCATGTTCTCCCTGTGTGGGTTCCCTGCAGGTTAGTCCCTCCCTGTGTTAGACTGGCAACCTGTCCAGGGTGAACCCCGCCCTCACCCAGCGTCAGCTGGGATTGGCTCCAGCCCCCTGTGATCCTGCACAGATAAGCAGTATAGATGATGGGTGGATGAGCACAAGCTCCCCAACCAGGGGAGTTAGTGTAACCTGATTTGCTTCAGAAATGAATTAGTAAGAGATAAAGTTCTTACTTTAAGAAGGTGAAAACATATCATTAAAATAAAACTCATGAAATAATATCGAAGGGCAGTTAAAAATCATACAAAACCAGTGGTTAGACTCTTTAAAGGCAAAGTTAAAGTCTGAGTTATATCCAGCACCACACATGTTGTCATTTTTGTTGCACACACAGAACAAAATAGAACATTTACCTCTTCCATAGAACCTGCAGGTAATGTAACCGACTGTAAACATTAGCAGTACTTTACAGTAATGATGCACACAAAGA
This sequence comes from Rachycentron canadum, assembly GCA_038496675.1. Lineage (NCBI taxonomy): Eukaryota > Metazoa > Chordata > Actinopteri > Carangiformes > Rachycentridae > Rachycentron > Rachycentron canadum. The sequence continues at coordinate 15,407,010 of CM076670.1, forward strand.
AAAGTCCTTTCAGAGACAGTGGAAGAGAGCAGTGGTCCTCTTCACAGTAAATCCTCCATCTAACTTGCGATGAGATCTGTAAAACCAAATAAATACTTAATCCATCCAGTGGGGCCAGATGTGCTAATGACTTCCAGAGAGCGCCGGAGACACTGTCCAGCCTGAAGGTAGGTAGGTGAGCGCCGCAGCTTCACTTCCTGTACTTTAATTAGAACCAAATGAAAAAGACCCCCCCCACCCCCCAGTCTACTCTACTCTTAATTGACTTAATGGCTGAGTGGTGACCTGCCTGGCTGGAGCTGCAGGGAAAGCCTCATTAGCACTTCTCCTTTCACCAGCCCCACAAAACAAATCATCAATAGCATACAAGCGATACGAGCATACAAATGTGCTTGTTAAAGACTCTAAAGGTTAATTATGGATCAGCCAACCACATTTTGAAGTTCATTACCCATTTTGACTTGTGGAGAGCTTTTTGATCTGTATTAAACCCGATGCAGATCTATCAAGATGTATAAACCCAAAAGTGAAGCCTAAAGACGCAAAAAAGTCTAAATTTGGAGAAATTATAACAAAACTTTCCTAAAATACAGTGATTGGATTTTTTTGAAAGTGCCCCAAAAAACTTCCTCTCAGTTTCCCATTGAAGGTCAACCTTTTATCCTTTAGCAGCTCAGCTGTGTTGAATTCCTCCACAGGGATCAGGGAACAGTTTGGTTAATATCATTAATTATATTGTTATTCCTTTATTTCCCACTCCCTGTCTTCTGTCCATCTTTGAATAAAGGAAATGAACCAAAATAATACTTTTTTACAGTACAGAGTGTGAGTTAAGATATTGCTCAGTTTACTAATTGTTCCTCTCATTATTTCCTCATTAAGTGAGGCAAAGTGAGGAGTGCGCCCAGGTAGTGTTTGGACTCATTTGTCCAGTTAAGGACCTAAGCCTCTCCTGCATATTTGATTGGATTAGACAAGCCAACAAGACCAGCTCTGCTGCTGCGTGCAAGCCAAGTCTGTGTCACCCTGAAAAGTTTTCTTAATTATTTTTAAATGTCACATTTGATTTCGCTTCCACAAAGGGTGAAAAGAAAACAATTTTCATTCCGCAATTAGCAAGGAATTTGTGATTTCCTTTCCTTTTCTCTTGATAAAAGATTTCATTTTGATGTTCACAGTCCAACAGTGTCTGTTCCAGATTTCAATAAAAAAAAATAAAATTAAAAAAAAACAAAAAAAACAGTCAGAATGTTAAAGGAACATTGAAGGAAACATGCATATGTGCTTTCTTCCTGAGAGTGTGATGAGGAAACTGGTACTATTCAGGTGTGTGTGACTGTACTGTTAGTACCCCCTGCTTCCATAAAGAGGGGGCTACAGTTCGCCTGGCTCTTTCCAAAAATACACATACCAACACTTCTACAGCTCACTGATTAGAAACTGTCAGTGGTTCAACCAAAGACTTTTAGCTTCCTTCGAAGATTAATTCAAGTTCAACAAATTAGAAAAAAGAAAAATATCAAAACCTGTAAAAAGCTGTTGTCCCTTGGTGCCAGTTAGGATTGAGCAGTCTGAGCTTTTTAAAGCTTCCCTGTGACGTACACCAACAAAGGCAGCCAACAAGACTACAAGCTAGTAAACATGGACATGAACTGATGACCATGAAAATTGTCTAACATCTAATGAGGGAGGAAAGTGTCTTTGTTGGATCTGAAGGAAACGTTGTGTTTTTAGTGAATTTACTGTGTGAATATAAACAAACCTTTTCTTTATTTACAAGAATACCCATTTGTTAAGTTCTATAAAGCTTCGGAGCATGACTGTCAATTTAAAATAAAACTACAGCTTTGGCTAAAACATTGTTGTCACCATGTGTCACCACCACGTCACAAAGGATACGGATGAGCTAAGCCAGCATTAGCTGCCATTTACATGATAAATTCTCCATGGATTTAGCACTGCTAGGATGGCAGCACTTTCACAATGGTGACTTGAGCTCTTAAAGTTGGAGCTTAATGGGCTTCTTCAGCAGATAGAGTATCCTCTATTACCATGGAAATGTTGGTGGACTATGTGTCTAATAGAGACAATCCTCACTAACAAGGAAATGTTGGACCACAACAACGTCACTGACTATTACCAAAAATCCATAATCAAGTCCTATAAATTACTAAATCAATCATCTGATGCAAAGTTGGATGAATGCATTTAAAGAGCAGTTTGTCATGAAAGTCCAGTCAGACTTGATCCAGGTTGACAAGCAGATGGTTTTATCTTCATCTGCCAGGACACATACACACACCACAGATCACTGTACTGTCTGGGACCAAACTAAACGTTTACCTTCAATATACGGCTTATTGCCTTAATGAGAATATGATAAATGTAGATTTTGGATGTTGGAGCAGTGCGGGTCCGTGAACACATCATTTGTCTTGCAGCTTTTGTTGCTGGTGGCATTCACTCTCAGGGGAGAACTTTTCAAGGATGAGTCTGATGCTGGATAAATACAGGGCCTGACTTCTGTTTATGTTGGCTCTGTATATCACAGCTGACACATTAGCACTAAAACTACAGCAGGAGGCCGGTGGTGGTGCTACAGCGCCATCTAGGGTTGGTCCAATGTTCAGGATAAAAGAGGAGGTTGATCTGAACAGTTATGGATTCATTAATGCTCAAGATTTATGATGCATTTTAATGTAATTAGGTCCCTGAAATATATTTAAATAAACAATATATACATACATACACATATGTAGAATTGCTGTAAGCGCTATCAAATGGAATGTCCAAGTAAATTTTTCCCATAATATTCAAATGTTAAGAACACTGGAGTTCCAGGTTTTACACTTTATAAGTCCTAGAAAGTAAATTTCCTTTTGCTAATGCATTGTTTGTATCTTTGAAAAATGTTGTGGTTGGTATTGATACATTATAAATTCCATGTTTTAATAGTCAAAAGGACATTTAAGTCAAACTGGCTCCACTGAATTTAGAAATTAACCTTCGACCCCACTGCTCATGCGTGACCTTTACTCATACCTGAAACCCAACCAAACTGCCATCATGCAATATAGCAAATAAGCCATCCATACACCACAGTATGTAAAATGTTCTGACTGTGCCAGTCCAGTCTTTATTCAGAATCCAAAAATGACAAGGTTTTCCCAGTTCATGTCAGTCCAGTGGTAAACGGAAGTTCAACATGCTTTGGAATTCATGCAACTGCACAAGACTGAGACTGATGGTTTGCAGGCTTGGATGGGTGTATGTACGCTACGACACTTTCCATGTGTAAGCTGTGGTGGCTGATCTTTGCTTTTGTTGACTGAGATGGATTCTTTAACCGGAAAGATTAATACTAAAGCCAAACATTTTCACCATCCACACTGGGGTAGCCAACTGAACACCTACAGAGGAGAAAGTGATAACATGACAACAGAAACAAGCTCATGAACAAGCAAGAACTGAAAGAGCAAACTGCAAATGCCCAATAAGAGCTTTATTAAAACACCACTTTAAAACATGGGAACGCCACAAAAGGAAGTTGACACAAAAACTGCAGCACCAGAAAAAAAAAAAAAAGCCAAAACACAAAAAATGAGCTTCTCTGAAGCCACTTTTAAAAAAATACCCCAGGTGAGTAAATGCAAGCTCAACCATACAAATAACTCCTAAAGGTGTTCTAATCTAAGACATTTAACCACTTGATGCAGACTTCGTCCTGAGATGGCACGACTTCCAGAGCACTTCAGGTTATACAGTCTTCTGCTGGCCCTTCTTTCCGATCAGAGACTTGTGGATGTGAGGGATCACGCCTGGGAAACAAAGGACAACAAGTGAGCCATAAACAAAGAAAAGTGGACAGAATAGGTTATTTCTAACTCAAGACAAAGGCTTGGTACAAATTCACAACTTTTTTTTTTTTTACCTCCACCAGCAATAGTGGCCTTGATGAGTGAATCCAGCTCTTCATCTCCTCTAATGGCCAGCTGCAAGTGGCGGGGGGTTATACGCTTCACTTTAAGGTCCTTTGATGCGTTTCCTGCCAACTCCAAAACCTAAACGAGAGCACGGCTTTAGAGATCAGCTCACAACATATAACAACAGCAGTGCTCCAGACCCGATTCAGGTGATCTCTGTTGATTTGGTGGAAGATAACCAGGCTCAACCTCACCTCGGCAGTAAGGTATTCAAGAATAGCCGCGCTGTACACCGCTGCAGTGGCTCCCACTCTGCCGTGGCTGGTGGTTCTGGACTTGAGGTGTCTGTGGATACGACCCACCGGGAACTGTAGCAATAAGAAAGAAAGCGGGCTTCAGAGTAGGGAAACAAAGGGTTCACTGGCCTGTCGGTGAGAGACGGCCACCAGCTGGGTAACCTCTGCGACGTCTGGCCGTTAGCTTGTGTGTTAGCACCGCCGAGGCAATGAATGAATGTCAGTGGACAAACCTGCAGTCCTGCTCTCTGCGAGCGCGAAATAGCCTTCGTCTTGGTCTTCCCGGAGTCTTTACCTGCTTTACCGCCAGCCTGGAAAACACGGACAGTGTTCATGAGCTTACAGTTGTCACGCCCGGTATTAATCTGGAATACCATAGACTAAAGTGGCCAATTTTGCCGCGCCTTTCTGTAGTCGTTCTATCGCTTGGTCAATGTAGCCAATAACGATACGTTAGCTAGCATGCTAAGCTAGTACAACAGCTAACGTTAGCGGCTAACAGTTAGCAATTGACTGGAGCGCTGTGGTGGCTAGTTGCCGCTAATAGCCAACAAATCACTAGCATACACACATCGCCTCATATGTCGTGAGATGAGATGAGATGAAATACTTACCATGTTTAAAATCCAATAATAAATTCTACCGTTGCAGCACAAAATGAAATAGCTGGGTAACGACTGTTAGTTTGAACTACAACGCCCGCCTACAATTGTCCTTTATATATAGTCAATCTTTATCCGGGGAACTGAAGGGAGAGCACTAACCAATCACATTTCGCTGTGTGTTTCCTGCCGTGGCGCTCAGCCAATGAACGAGAAAAGGCCTCATTATGCGGGAAAAGTGGTAAATTTCCGTACAAAGCAATGATGGGTAATGTAGTTCTGATTCTTGTCTTTTTTTTCTACAATCAAAGAAGTTAGTATTAATTCTGATAATTAGTATCTGTAATAGTAATAGTATCTAAGTGTGTTTTGTCATCAAGCGACACACACACAAAACAAAAAAATACTGAATACTATAAGCAAATAATATAAACAAGCTCCTTTTTTCCACCATATTTCTTCAAACTGTCCATTATTAATAAACAAATTAAAACAATTTGCTATACAGTGGTTAGCTTTAGTCAAATATAAATCATTATATCAGTTAATTATATTATATTATATTATATTATATTATATTATATTATATTATATTATATTATATTATATTATATTATCATTCTCTGAACTGATTGGTCGACATTACACAAACAGCATAAGTGTTTTCTCTACATAAACACTTGTGTGTTTTGTTCCCACCACATGATGGCGATGTATGGTCATCATTGCCTCAGACATGTTTTTCGTTTCGTTCTTTCTTTGTCAGCAGGACACAGAAAGTCTTGAACTGATTTGTACCAGTGGTAGGTAGGTGGAGATGTGGTTCATCAGCCAGAGGCAACGCTTTCATCACTTTCTCTGGAAATTATGTCTGGATTTTGATGTTAAAAAAATCAGATGCGTTAGAGATGTTGAAAGTATTGATCCAGAATAATAATGTCAATCTCACAGACATTCAGTATGGAGATGCTCTACTGCTCTACCATTCTAGTTCTACATGAAATATGTATTTATTATAGTAATAATGGAAGCTTTACCTCATGATGTAAATCTAAACAATCATGTGGAATCATTCCTCTTCCCAGAGTTGCTGGACTAAGCCTTCCTGGGCCTTTGAGCAGAATTTATTTGCCTCAAACAGCTGCTTAGCTCTGCTTAATATCTGTCTTTTTAATCTCATAAATCCCACAGCTGTATGGAGGTGCAATACAAAATCCCTGGAGTACTCTTTTAATGCTAACTTACCATATTTACCATGAATTTCAAATAAGCACTTCCACTTTAACAGGATTAATTTTTTTATATGTTATGGAAATTACATTTTACAGATTTTACTATGGCAGCCATTATAGTACATACGGTAGTATCTGTTGTCTGTCCTAAATCTGGGGACAGGGGAGCATGTTTTAGACAGACATTATCTGAGCTATGGTTTTTGAAATGTGAATAATTTTCTGTGATGGCCTTGATCGTATCCAAACCTGTTACAGGTTACATTAAAGTGCATTATGAGACAGTGTGAGACAGGCCACATGTAGTGCAGTGGTAGAAATAAAATACCAATTAATTATCATACCTACCAAAAATTTGGAAACTAAAGACCAGTGTGTGACAGAATGTCTTCATCAGTAGTTTTTCTTTTTGCTACTCAGGATAAATATTTGAACATTCCTCTTGTCTTTTATTATTATTACTATTCCCACTTTCTAAATAATCCCTCTCCCCCAAGCTTTAGGACATTGTCTTTCTAAATGAAGGCTGCAATAAGATCATGTTTAATATGAGATCATTTCCAAGGAGCATTTCCAAGATCATTTCAGGGTAAAATTGATGACCTGCCGGAACCCATTCATTGCCATCACACGTGTCCTAACCCTCTCCCACTGGCTTCAGGTAGTTTCATATGTATGTATCTTATCATAGTCATTTATTTTACTTCCAGACAAAGCTCCCACCCTGTTCTTAAAGAATTTAAGAATTTAATTTCTTCACTTTCCTTTTTCATTGCGAGCTTGATTTGAAAATTAAATGTTTCATGCATATGCTGCATTAACAGTAGTATATAACAAAAATGGACCAAACATTTATGGAGTTGGTGGCAGCAGCAGAAACCGAGAGGTCCAAAAATGTATGTACATGTATGTATGCTCAGTGAAGAAGCTTTAAAGGATGAACTGAGGAAAACCAACCAGGTATACAGACAGACAGACAGACAGACAGACAGACAGACAGACAGACAGAGGGACAGACAGAGGGACAGACTGACAGACAGATGGGCAGACAGACACACAAACATCGTTATTACGCACAGGTAGCAGAAAAATGGGGACACAAGCAAACAAGCCAGGTTATTGATGAACCTGGGAAGGTGTGTGATCAGGCAGGGAGCTCAGGTGACTGGAAATAAGCAGACAAGACAGGTGGGCAGGTGGATCTGGCAGTTAAAAGTGAACATTTGACATCTGGTGGGTGGATGGAGGAGATGGAGGCCAAACTAAACAGGAATCATGTCCATGGGTCCAGAGGAGAGAACGAGAGAGCTTAAAGATGTGAAATATTCAAACACTCAGACACTCAGTCTTTAATATAATCAATCTCTGGTTACCTGGCGTTTTAGGGCAATGAGTGAGAATAAGGGAAGATGGTAACTTGCCCTCTGATGATCAGATACTGTAAGTTACAGTTAATCCTGACATCAGGCAGCAGTTGAAACCAGAGAGATTTCAGTCTCCCTTTCATCCCATTTTACTGCCGTGTTAATGGCAAACTGGCTCCAGACCAGGGGGGTGACTTGATAAGACAATGTATGTGTATGTGTGTGTGTGTGTGTGTGTGTCTGAGACAACATGCACAGCTGGTGGTGGGTTGGTCACATCTAAATCACATACCATTCATTCTCAGGCATGCTCCCCTTTCAGCAGTCACTCACTCACTCTCTCCCCTGACCTCTACCTCGCTTGCTCATTCCTTCTCTCCCTCAGTCGCTGTCAGTCACCTCTGAGTCTCTCCTGCCTCTGTCACTGAGCCTTTAAAGCTTCATTTCTGAGGGTTTTGAAGTATTTCTCTCTGTATCCCTCACTAGCCTTTGGACCAGTGAACATGGAAGCAAAAATTCCCACAGCAGAACAAGAACCCGATCGAGGTTGTTTAGAAAGAACCAGTCCAAAACAGGAACTTTTTTGTCTCTGCAGCACATCTACGTCTAAACAATACAATACAATACTTTCTGTTCATTCTGTTTCAGTTCACCTCCACATGTTTCCATTGGGCCAGTATATATAGAACTGCGAAAAAGTCCTAGGCCACTAGAACACCACATCTTGAGGATCCCGTTTGTTTGCTGGTTTCCCTTTGACAGCGGCCTTGATGCTAAATAATGATTTTATCTCTGTCAGACTCTGTGATCTTTGTCATTTTGAATGATGTGATTGAAAGTTGCTCTTCCACATATTAGCAGAGTTAACCTCATACAACATGTGTCTGTGATGTTCAAGCTTGTCCTGCTCAAACCTGGTGTAATGGACCTTTTTCACAGCATCGTGATGACATGAAATAGTCAAATACAAATACAGGTGTTAGCACTGACATTAATTATGGCTCCATTCATTTAGCTTTAAGAGCCAGGTTCCTGCTGTTGCTCCAGAGGTCACACTGAATACTTGACACTTTAGACTATAGAAGCTGTTTTTTTCAGATTTTTTTCTGTTTTTAATTCTGCTACACATTTCCTGTATTTTCTGGTTGTATTCTAATAAAGAGACTGAGAAATAATTATATATGGTCATTATAGCATTGATAAAACAATGAATCTAAGGGTGGCCTAAGACTTTTGCACAGTACTGTGTGTATGTACACACACACACACACACACACACACACACACACACACACACACACACACACATATATATATATATATATATATATATATATATATATATATATATATATATATATATATATAT